>JAVJIF010030619.1:0-342782 GCA_038442645.1 Agave tequilana
TGCCGGGAGGGACGGTAAGTTATTCTCTAATACAAAAAAATATTTTTTATTAACTTATTCTTTATTCTTTTCTGTTGCAGGTTACAGGTGAAGAAACAGGATTTTTGCAACTGCAGTAACATATAAGTGGACCTGGGCCTCTGCTCCAGAAAGCAGAGCCCAGGATCCCTCCAAATTGCCGCAGAAACGCGGCAAAAGCCGCGGATCTGCGGCAAGGAGGAGTTCACTCCTGACAATTTTTCTGCAGGGTCTTCAGCTCTGCAAAAATATAGCTTCTGCAATACTTATCTTCTTGCATTATTCACCATATACCTGCTAATTTAATCAACAGTAAAAAATTGGTTGTAATTAAAAATTGTTTAGACAATTGCATTCTAGGCACGTGTCTTTCAATTCTTTTACTTTTACTGTTGAAGAGTGCTGGAGGCAAGGTACGTATTGCATTGCATGTAAACTAGGAATCATCTCTTGCTTGATTTTCATGCTTTGAGTGTATCTTAGTTATATTTCTTGTACACTTGCACTAATTCATCTTAAGGGCATAACCCATTAACAAGATAAGGTGGGGATTTCATCACCCTTCCTTAGCCCAAAAATCATATCCCAAGCACTCACTAACCCAAGCCTAACTAAAAAAAAGAGTAGACGTTGGCCCTAGGGACATCTCGGACTCAATAGGAGATTATCCTAAGGAGGAACAGTGCTGGAAGTTGACTCTTGTCAAATCAGTGTCTAGGAAAGGGATTGAGGGCCGAAAGTCCGAAGATTGGTGGTTATTTAATTAAGGAACGTCTTTGACGGAAAACCTCCCACCACTCTTGCCCTGACCTGGCTGATTAACTTGTGGTCAAAGTCTGCACCCAAACTCCTGTGGACGGTCTAACCAGTTAGGAGTCGTCTAGGTCATAGGTCTACCCTAACTTAGGTTAGAATTTTTCTTTTTTGTTTGTTTATTTGTTTGTTGTGTTTGTGTTGGTGTGATATGGCATATAAGAATAATTCCAATTTTAATCCATATTACACCCCTAACTATTATTCGGATATTACCAACCCGGCATACCCTAACTTTGACCAATCTAGTGTGCCGGAATGGTCTTATCCGAATGAATATAACCCACACCCCCCATCTTATGACTATAATTTCCATAATAATTTCAACTCGTCACAGAGTTCATGGGGTTTCGAGTCCCCCGAGTCTAATTCTCAACCAAATTGTCCTCCATATCCATCTAGTCCACATTCTTCCCAAGATTCATACTCAGATCCACCCATTCAGAATAGAAAACCATATATCGGGGAAATGATGAGTATGCACGAGTCCAAGCAACAACCACCATCAATCTTAGACATGATGATGCGTGAGTCCACGATTCACAACTTCATCACGATCTCACTTCCTCTTCCAAATCCAATTCCAAAAGAGGCTTGAAGCCATGACTCAGGCTAGATTAGCTCGCGAGCATGATTTAGATATGATGGTTCAATCTTTGCGTTCTTACAGTTCGGCAAATTCTGATATCGCTGACTACTCTCTTAGAGCCGACGAACCAAGTTGCTTTGGACAACAAGATTCTATTTCAGTACCATCATGTGAACTTGCCGAAACTTCAAAATCTGATAACTTGGCAAGTTTTTCCTTTCATGAATTAGAACTTGAACATGAATATGATCATGATCCCCAACTTGATGATTCAGTTTTATTTCCTGATTCAATAATGACTCCAGTGTCTCCACCTGATTTCACTTTTCCCGAGTCAACATTGGATCCTATTCCAATTCATCATGAAATTGAATCACCCATTTTAGAAGATCATATTAAACTTGACCTAGATTCTCATAATCTCTTTACTTCTGAAACTGATTGTACAATTCTGACGGAAGATGTTGACCTTAGTTTTGAAGAATTGTATGGTGATGAGCTAGAATTCCTTAATATTGGAAGTAAAGAGATATCACCCATATTAGGTCACATTCCATTGTGGGAAGAAGATTGTGGACTTGAGTTTCAATTCTTGACTTGGACTCAATTCTTGAACCTAGCCGACTCTGAGCCCTTATTTGATTTGAGCATCTTCCTTGAGTCGGTATTCGTTCCCGTACCTATAATGTCCAAGTCGATAATTCCATCTTTCCATACTCCATTTTGGGACAAGGCGGTTGACACAATTGACTCTGAAATTTATTATGAAATTTGGAAATTTGATGGGGTGGAAATTTTAAAAAATGATCACACATACATTTTCGTGGGTTATACAAGAAAAATTTTTGGTGGGTTCCTCCATGAAATACTATATTATCTTGATTGGGTAGCAACGCTTGGCCCAATTAGACCACCACCGGAACCACCCCCTAAGGTAATTTTCCGCCTTCCCTTTTTCTTTTTCATGCATATATGCATTCATTTCATACATTGAGGACAATGCATGAGGTAAGTGTGGGGGTGGGCTTTACTAACATACTAACATAGGTAGAAGAAACTAAAAAAATTTGTCAAAAAAAAAAAATCTAAAAAAAAATTTAAAAAAAAAAATGTTATAAAAAGGAAATATTTTGACTTATTTTTTGAAAGAAGTTTAAGTTAGTTTTAAGGATTAGGAAAATCATGATTAGGATTTCTAAAAACTTGGTCAAAATAAATAAATTGTTTAAATTTTAGGTATAGGAGGAGAAAGTGAATAATTAATTAGTCTTGATTTTTACCTTAATGAAGTATGCATACCAAATGCATATCTAGGATTCTAAGACAAAGACCTTGTGCCTCATAAAAAAAAAAAGAAAAAAGAAAAAAAAAGAAAGGGAAAAAATTCACCAATTAAGCTGATACATGTGCCTCAAGAAGCATAAGTATTCATGCCTAAAGGTGAGTAAATAAAATAAAGTCCTTAGTTTTGTGGCCTAGTTCACTCGAATTTGAGTCCGTGGGGTGTTTTCTCACCTGGTGCCCTAAAGCCGACCGGTTGGGAGCCATCGACTTTAAGTTCGTTACATGGGTGGATTAGAAAGCCTAAGAAGACTAAGAAATATAATATATGTATTAACACATCTAATAATCAATTAGTTAGGTATGAGGGCCTCAAGAAGCCTTGATACTTATACGAAAGAAAATTAAATGAGTTATACATGCCAAAAAAAAAAAAATTATATTAACACATCTAATAGTCAATTAGTTAGGTATGAGGGCCTCAAGAAGCCTTGATACTTATACGAAAGAAAATTAGATGAGTTATACATGCCAAAAAAAAAAAAATTATATTAACACATCTAATAGTCAATTAGTTAGGTATGAGGGCCTCAAGAAGCCTTGATACTTACACGAAAGAAAATTAGATGATGTTATAAAAATACTAAAGAGGCATGAGAGTCCAAGTTAAGGAATACCTAGATTCACAAGGGTGCGTATGACTTTTGGTAACGAAAAAGACTATATTAGAAATTCAATTTTAATCCTTACCTAAAATGAATAACAATTGACTTTATAAAGACTAGGTTTGAAGAATGAATAAAATTGAGGATCCTAAAACTTATAGACTACTTAGTCTCTTCCAATATAAGACAAATATTTTCCTTTTATGGATTTTGTGGGTGTAATCCGCTGAAAACCCTCACGAGACAACACTCGTCCTCTAGGGTAACCTAGAGGTTTAACGGCTTGTTGCACGTGCTAAGTGCAATCGTGATTCCTACGAAAGTGAGTTAGGTTAGATTAACTTTTCTTTCTTTTTCTTTTCTTTGTTTTTACTCGAGGACGAGCAAAAAGATAAGTGTGGGGGTGTGATTGGTAGTCAAAAGTGCATTTTTATCATCATATTTATCATCATATTTTCATATTTATTCATTTAAATCTGCACATTTATTAATAATTTGTAATTTATTGTGTGCAGGCCTCGAATAATATTTTTATAATAAATAAAGCCTAATGAAGCCCAAAAGCCCATATTTGAAGCCCAAGAGTAAAAGTGCAAATATCAATTGTCAAAGTGCAATTATGCAAGGGCTAAAGTTGCAATTATTAAAGATAAGGGAAGGATAGAATTCTACCCAACCCTAAACTCTTGCAGGATGAGGATAAAGCCAAAGAGAGTGCAAAGATAAAAATTCAAAGAATTCAGATTCAGACTGTACACGTTTTAGTGTTTAAATCATAACTTTTTCTACAGTTATGCAAATCCGATGATTCAACATGCTCCAGAAAGAAGACTTGAAGACCTACAACTCTTATGTTGATCAAAACTTTCCAATTCAATCCGTAGATAAGCTGATTTCGGTGATCAACATGATAAGAAGTTGCAGGACAGATTTGAATTTCTGGAGATAAGATCTTTTTGGGAGAGTTGTACTAGGACTCTACATCTTCCAACACCTATAAATATCCCTGCAGATGCAACACAGAGAGTACACAATCCAGCATCCAGCGAAGGGCAAAAGGCCAAAGTTAGGGTTTTTAGTTTTCTCTTTCCAATTTTGTATATTTTTATTTTCTTTTTGTAAAAGCTGAGAGGAGATGATGTATTCATGGAGGAAGGGATCTTCTTGTACCGATGGTGACAGCCGGTGTAAGTTGTAAATTTTCCACCATTGTTTAATAATCGAATCGAGGTTCGTTTTGTTCTTTTATTTTATTCTTGTGTTATTGTTTCTCTAGTTTTGTTTAATCTCTGTTCTTCTACTTTTATTTTATGTGATTGTTTCTCTAATGTCTTGCCCACCGTGAGATCCAACTGCTTCGAGACTACCTAGCCGAAGAAGGAACCTTGACGGCCCATGGCGATGAACAAGTCTTCATAGCTTGTTTTCAATTTCGTAGAGTAGATTTAGAAGGCGGACGATCCCATAAGCCGTGCTTGTACGCCTTCCAAGAAAAGGGAAATCATCGCAACGGTTCAAACGGCAAGCAGATAAGTTTTCTTTCTTTTTCTTTTCTTTTCTTTTTTTTGTAGATTAAATCCATCTCTCTCCAATATTCTTTTCCACAACTCATTGTAAATACACCATCCATTGTAAATACCATCGTGACTAACACATTTAACTAATACTATAAATTTTTAGAGAAACTTGCTTAACGCTTCCATCGCAGTCCCTCCTTGAGGATCACGACCCGCATAGCCCTGCTACCGCGGATTAGAACTGAGACTTGCACATCTATTCTTAAATTAATATATTATATTTTGTGTGCAGGTAATCTCAGTCAACAGTCGACCGTCAGCCGTCTGGGCTGAAAAATTACCCCAACGGCTAGTTTTTCTAGCCTATAAATAGGGGGGCTTATATGGATGTTTGAACAATTTTCAAGTGGGTTTTGCTGCAGTTTTTCCTATCTTTTTAAGAGGTTTCTCTACTTGTTAAGAGCCAAATACTTCCATTCAAAAGGAGAGTTTATCAAGAGTTTTTTAAAAGTAATTTCTTGTGTTTTCCTCCAACATTTCAATCCTAGTTTTCTCACATAATACTTGAGCTATCCATTGATATATTCATCCTATAGGAGAGTTATTGTGAGATTGTTTTTAGGTGATCAAAGAGTTGTGATCACCAAAGACTTCTTCTTGTACTTTGAGTAGGCGGACGTGTGTGTTCGCATTGTTTCGGGTTCTAGTGTGAACTCGGTGTTTGAGGTGCAGCCTCGGCGAGCTAGTGGGCTTGCGGTGTGTTCTTGCGGGAATAAGTGAAGGGACTAGAGAGTCCAAGGAGTTCAAGTGTGAACTTGCCTTGTAGGTGTTGCGACACCGAGTGAGCCGGTGGGATTGGTTTATAGTGGAAATCCTTCATACTGTTGAAGGCGGGGACGTAGAGCAAGTGTGCTCGAACCTCGAAACAAATCTCCCATGTTTGCGATTGCTCTCTCTCTATCTCTTAATTGTCTTTATATCTTGCATGCTAATATTGTCTTTATCTTATATATGCTTGATACATTGTGTGCTTAATTGTTATATGCTTGAGGATTGTTTGCTAACACTAGTATTCAACCAAGAGAGCCAACGCGGCACCTCAACTCTTATCTAGAGGAATCTTGAGGAGTTAGTCCAGAGCCCTTCACGGGGAATCCGGCTACGCTCTTGTGTTATACTTGAATTTTAGTTTAAGAAGTTTTTATTCCGCATTATTGACCAATAGATTAGCTCATCACCTATTCACCCCCCTCTAGGTGATTTCAGAATTACCTAAGTTAATCTCTGATATAGGAGGAAGGAGCCGTGGGAAGGACATCTTTCATTCAGAAGAGTCTTCGGGCAGGCTTAGTAATCATGGTGATACTCGCTACAGGCCATTAGGGTAGGTCTTCTTCTTTTAGAAGACTACCTGAAAGGGGGTAGCAATAGGGCAAGGGCCCACTATAGGTTGTTTAGGCGAGTCTCCATCTTTCAGGTGGCTTCTCGAGAGGTGGTAGCCCTTATGGCTAGGGCCTGCTATAAGGTGTTTGTGTGAGTCTCCATTATTGGTCCCGAAATGATACCAATTGTAGGATCTAAAAATAACGTCAACACAACACTAGAACAAAGGATGATTAGTGTTAAATAAATAAACTTGCACAAAAGAAAATTAAATCACAGAAAGTAGATTAAACGCAAACACAAGTGATTTATCCTGCTTCTGTCCTCGTGACCTACATCCAGTCCCCAAGCCACCCGCTTGAATTTTTCTTTTAACCTTTGATTTTGTATACCCAAAATCAACACCTTATTACCACTTGACAAATCCCCTTTGCCAAATATATATAAGTCTTCTTACAAACTAAGAAGACCACAACACCTTGTACAACCTCTCTTCAACCCGAAGACGTCCTTGTACAATCTTTCTCTTTGAGTGATTACAATCAATCTTATAAGCCTTGAATCTGTATGTGATCGTAAACAAGGACTCTTATAGGTGGACTCTCAGAAATCTTCACTAAAGGATTGGAATTTGAGTGAAGAATTGAAAGTAGAACAGTTTTTTGAAAATCAGATTTTTCAACAGAGTTTTTGGGCAGAAAACTATTAATATGAATTGGTATTTTTAGCCTAAGACAACATCCCTATTTATAGGTGAAATCTATATGCACTTAGGGCAGTTATCAACTTGAATTTGAATTTTGAAACGTTGGATAAAACATCAGAAATCAGAAACTGTCTAACAGTCAGAAACTGCCATTAGTCGACTTGGGTATATGTGTTAGTCGACTAGAAGAACAATTTTTGCCTATATTAATTGACTTATAAAGGGGGTAAGTTGACTAGGTAATGGCTGATACAAACGACTTGTTTCTGAAAACTGCAATTAGTCGACCAGTAAAAGGTATAAGTCGACTAGGACACATATTAGTCGACTATAAACACTGATAAGTCGACTAATAGTGCATACAGATCAGAAATAGAAAGTCAGTATGTATCTAAGGCAAAGTCTAAGTTGACTATAATTAGGAGTTAGTCGACTATAGTTGTTATAAGTCGACTAATCAAATGTATTAGGCGACTACAAGGGCTTATGATGTGTGTGTGTGTGTGTGTGTGTGTGTTCAAGGCTTTTAACATACTAATAAACATTACAATATACATCCATAACCATTATCCTTGGGAAGTCTTGAACATGTAGAACTCTTGTATAAGCCTGTGAAATAGAGCTCCAATGAAAAGGCTTCACAAATGTATCATCAAAATAAAGTTTCAACATTCTCTCCCTTTTTGATGATGACACTTTGTGTGCATGAAAACTCCCCCTGTAGAGAATATGTTATATGTTCTCCCCTGCATAGAACAGGTTATAACAGATATACAAAAAAATATGTGTTCTCCCCCTATAAAAAATATATCATAACACATATGTAAGATAAATGTTTGAAATAATTTTCTATCAAACTTTTTATACGGTACCTGAAAGATAAACATTAGATGGTACCAATCATTATAAGATCAAAGCATTAACCTTTAGAAATCCAAACCCAATTTGAATTTTGCTTCCATCTGTTAGTATACACATAATTGCATGAATTACATATAGAATGTATGTATGATGCAATATAAGTATTTTTATCAAAAATGCTTAAGTTTTTAGGAATCCATATGTACTTGTTCTTAATTCTTTTTGAAATAATATCAGTATTTCTTTTCACAAAAGAATTATATGAATTATGATTCTTGTCACGAGCATGTGTAGATTTTCCATTCTGATTTAAGAATCCAAGACCATAATGATTATGTGACATCTTTTGATATGATAACAAATCTTTTAACTTTTCTTTTCCTTGATTAAATTTAGTCACATTTTTCAAAATCTCTTCATATTTTATTTTGAAACTTGATATATCCTTTTTTAAAACAGTAATTCTTTCATTTAAAGATAAAGTTTCCTTTTTAAGCATAACATTTTCTTTCATAAAATTTTCACTATCCTTTTTCAATGATGATATCACTTTTTTAAAATCATCTTTTTGAGAATTTATAGAAGAAATGTGAGAAACATAACATGAATTTTCTATGATAAGTTTTTCATTTTCCTTTGACAAAACTTTATTCTTTATCTTTTCATTTTTAAGATCATTGTATAATTCATGAAATGCATCTAAGAGTTCAGTATATTGTACCTCATCTTCTTCTTGAGCCATGAAACAAATGTTGGCATATTCGGTGGCTTCTTCTTCGTCAGAGGAAGAGGAATCACTATTTTCTCATGATGCTTGATAATCTTTCTTCTTTTGAACTTTTTGCTCTTGAATTTACCTTTATTTTTTAGCAATGGGCAATCCTTCTTCATATGACCTATTTTATTACAATTAAAACATTTAAACTTATCTTGCTTCAAGAACTTTCTGAATTTTCTTGAGAGCATTACATTCCCTCTTCATCATCATCTGAATTGCCGTATCTGAGGATGCATGGAAGGCAAATTCTTTCTTCTTTAAGAAAGATTGTTGTCCATCCTTCTTTCCGTCTTCCAGTTGTACTCATATGCCATTAAATTACCAATGAGATTTTCTAATGACATGGTAGAGAGATCATTTACTTCTTCGATTGCAGTTGTCTTCTTCTCCCAATCTGATGTGAGTGCACGAAGGATCTTACGAGCTTTTTCTACTTGGGTGTTTTCCTTTCCAAGGGATTCTAAGGAATTTGTTATGTCGGTGAACATTGTAACCATTTCTGAGATGGTTTCATTCTCTTTCATTTTGAAGAGTTCAAACCTGTTGACAAGAATAAAAATTTTAGATTCTTTAACCTTATTTGTGTCTTCATGTGTTAGCTGTAGAGTATGCCATATTTGATTTGCAAATGTGACCATTGACACACGATTGAATTCTTCTTTGATTAAGGCACAGAATAACGCATTCATCGCTTTGGCATCAAGGTTCGCATTCTTTTTTTAATCATCACTCTAAGCGGTGAGTTGGTTGTTGGCTTGGTGTATGGTACTTCTACTATGTTACAAAGTCCATAGTTGAGTGATTGTAAATAGATCTTCATTCTACATTTCCAGTAGTTGTAATTCGATCCATCGAATAGCGATAGATGTTGTGTAGAATGTCCTTCTTTGAATTATGATGAAGGAAACTCCATTGCCATCCTTGTAGGTTGTTGACTGGGTATGCAGGGCTCTGATACCAATTGTTGGTCCCGAAATGATACCAATTATAGGATCTAAAAATAACATCAACAAAACACTTGAACAAAAGATGATTAGTGTTGAATAAATAAACTTACACAAAAAAAATTAAATCACAGAAAGTAAATCAAACACAAACACAAGTCATTTATCCTGGTTCGGTCCTTGTGACCTACATCTAAGTCCCCAAGCTACCCGCTTGAGATTTTCCTTTAACCTTTGATTTTGTACACCCAAAATTAACACCTTGTATACCACTGATAAATTTCTTTTGCTAAATGTATATAACTCTTCTTACAAACCAAGAAGACCATAACACCTTGTACAACCTCTCTTCAACCCAAAGACGCTCTTGTACAATCTTTCTCTTTAAGTTATTACAATCAATCCTATAAGCCTTGAATCTGTATGTGATGTGAATAAGAACTCTTATAGGTGGACTCTCAAAACTCTTCACTAAAGGATTGAAATTTGAGTGAAGAATTGAAAATAGGAACAGTCTTCTGAAAATCAGATTTTTCAACAGAGTTTTTGGGCAGAAAACTATTAATATGAATTGGTATTTTAGCCTAGGACAACATCCCTATTTATAGGTGAAATCTATAGTCAGTTAGGGTAGTTTTCAACCTGAATTTGATTTTTGAAACGTTGGATAAAACACAAGAAATCAGAAACTAACTAACAGTCAGAACTGCCATTAGTCGACTTAGGTATATGGGTTAGTCAACTAGAAGAACAATTTTTGCCTATATTAGTCGACTTATAAAGGGGGTAAGTCGACTAGGTAATGGCTGATACAAAAGACATGTTTCAGGAAATTGAAATTATTCGACCAGTGGAAGGTACAAGTCGACTAGGACATATATTAGTCGACTATTAAGACTGATAAGTCGACTAATAGTGCATACAGATCAGAAACAGAAAGTTGGTATGTATCTGAGGCAAAGTCTAAGTCGACTATAATTAGGAATTAGTCGACTATAGTTGTTATAAGTCGACTAATCAAATGTATAAGTCGACTACAAGGGCTTATGATGTGTGTTCTCATGGCTTTTAACATACTAATAAATATTACAATACACATCCATAGCCATTATTCTTGGAAAGTCTTGAACATGTAGAACTCTTGTATAAACATATGAAATAGAGCTCCAATGAAATGGCTTCACAAATGTATCATCAAAATCAAGTTCCAACATCCATCTTTCAAGAGATTCCCCGGGAGGTGGTAGCTATTTGAGGTTTTACCTGCACAAAAATATAGAATTTCAGAACTTTTATAACAATAGTGTAGTGTGCTCAATCTACCGCTGTAGCAAGTGGCTATGCTGGTCGTGATCCACAAGGAGGGACTAGTGATGGAAGCCTACCTACATAAAAATGTAGAATTTTAAAACTTTATAACAATAGTGCAAAGTACTCAATTCTACCGCTATAGCAAGTGGCTATGCGGGTCGTGATCCACAAGGAGCGACTAGCGATGGAAGCTTTTTAGTAAGTTATCTTTTATGCTATAAAGAATGGTTAAAGTTCTTTTGTTTCTTTATAAAGAAAATGAAAATTAGGTTGAAGTGAGTTAGGAAGAAAGTGGTACATAGAGAAGGTGGAGAAAATGAAAGTGGATATGTACAAAGAAATTGAAGATTGAAAGAAATTTGAAAGATTGTGGTGTTAGTAATTTACACTAAAATTAAAAGAAAAGAAAACTAAAACCTAAAAAAAAGTTACTTACCTCTTCAGCGCCTGTTTACCTTTGATCCATATCGACGATGTACCTTTGCTTGAAGGTGAGCGAAGTATGACAAATAGGATCTTCTCCATTCCCGTATTACACTTTGAATTGAAGGGGTAAGCTACACTACCATAGAAATGTTGGCCCAGAGGCCTTCCACTCTAGTTTTGATGATGATTAACTCATGTAGTTATGTGTACTAATAATCTTGTGATTTTAGTTTCAGATCATTAATCAAGTTATTAGTAGGTGATTAGCTTCAACAAGATGATTTGGAAGCTTTCACATGTTGATTCAAGAGCCCGAGCGTCAAAGATCATATATAGCACTTGCTCGGTGGATCAAGGAGTTTTGGATCGAGTCGGCTTGGAGACGGCACTCTACAAGAAGACATCGGTACCTAGTTTAGTTTTGTGTTTAGATCCAAATTGTAAAGATTAGAATAGTATGATACGCTCAAGTTCACAACACACACGTTTCATGTTTTGAATATTGGTTTTCGGTTTTTCCATTTTGGTTTAACCGATCTTGGTTTGCATAAATAGATAGATTCAAAACAAGTTTACATGGTTTAATGTATATTAGATTTGTTCTATATACATGCATGCTTAATTTCCTAGACAAACTTAGTTTTGACTTACTTATTCATGTGTTTTATGTTTTGGTATTTTTAACAAAACATATTTTGGAATTAATGTCAAAAACATGGATATATATATGTTTCATGTATATAGGATTATATCCATATACATCATGCCTAAATGTTGTTTAATATCATGTTTTTGTATTTGGATGAGTTTTGGACAAAATGTATTTTCTATTCAAAAATCCAAGTTTTAGAAAATACCAGTTTTGGATTTTGGTAAAAATAATAAGACACAAAAATGTTTCAAAATGTTTGTTATTTGTGGTGAAATTTTTATCACAAGTTTATATTTCAAATAAAATGATAAAACTATTTTTGTGTATTTTTAGAAGATTTATGAGAATTTTTAGGATTAAAAATTACATGTTTTTCTGACCAGAACAGCTGCTGCCAGGCTAGGTCGGTCGACCGGACGGTCGATCGGACCATGTAGCAGGTCGACCGTAGAGGTCGACCGACGTGCACAGATACATGCACGCTGGCTGCCCCTTTAGCCGGTCGACCGACTAAGATCAGGTTGCTCTCTGTTTGTTTCGGTCGACCGGACGGTCGACCGCCCAGAGAGCCGTTGCTCTCTGGTTCTGGGGACGGTCGACCGCACGGTCGACCGGTTGCTGCCAACTGTCAAAATGTGACCGTTGGACGGTCGACCAACCGGTCGTCCGGTAGGTCATTTTTGGCAGTTTCTGCTGCCAACGACTAGTTTTTCAAATGGGCTATAAATACCCCATTGGAAAGAGTTTTTCAATAAGATTTTTTGTGCAAATTTTTCCTGACTCTCTAGTGTTTTCACATCAATCAAAAGAAGTTTTTGGGCTTTAAATTGAACAATCTTTTTTGTGTTTTTGCTAGGGTTTGGAAGATCAAAGAAAAGGGTTTTTGGGAAAAAGAGTTTTGATTCAACCTCTATACTTAGTTTCAGTTTTCCCAAGGATTTTCTTTGTGATTTTGATTTCCATTCCATTGGTTTTCTCCACACTTGAGCTACATCTACTTTCTTATTCTATAGGATCTTTGTGTGAGAGAAAGAGATTGTTTGTGGTTGTTTGTTAGACCACCAAGTTATAAACCCAATCTTTGCTTGGCTTTGTGCCTTTGGGTTGTATCCCTCAAGTTGTGAGGTGATCCTTGTGTTGCTTTGTGTTAATCCCTCAAGTTGTGAGGTGATAGTTTGTTGGCTTGGAGTTGTGCCTCTAGGAGGAGGTTGTGTTTGTAAGGAGAGGAGTTGGGTACTCCTTGTAATTATTATTGCCCAAATCCTCGGTGGAGGTTTCCTTAGTAGGAGTCCTTTGTGGACAAGCTAGTGGACTTTAAATCCTTCTGGGTGAAGGTGGGGATGTAGAGCTGGGTGCTCGAACCTCGAAACATATCTTGTTGTTTGCGCTTGTTCCCTTGGCTCTTACTCTCTCTCTCTCTCTTTACTTTGTGCCTTGCATCTATTCATATTATTCATTCATAATTATTTGCTTTGCTTGTTTTAGTGTGCATCTCTTGTCAATTGCAATTAGTTTTTAAATTCCGCATTAAGTTCATTAGATTAGCATAGTCACCTATTCACCCCCCCTCTAGGTGATTTTCAATTGGTATCAGAGCCTCCGCTCCTGATATTTAGGTTTAACCACCTAGGAGTGAGATCTTGGTTTGCTAATCTTCATTTGCATTTTCATTTGCACACATTTAGTTTGCACTCATGGATAGCCCTCCTATGTTTGACTTTTTTAGACTTGATGTTTGGAAGGCCAATATGAGTAGTCATTTGAAATCCCTAGGACATCTAGTTTATCAAGCCACTACTAATGAATCCTACCCAAATCATAGCAAGCATAAGAAGGCCAATGCATTAGCACTTAAGACACTTAGAGCATCTCTTAATGAAGATCTTTTACCGGTGTTTGATCATTATGATTCGGCTTTTGCAGTTTGGATCATATTGACTTCTCCCGAGCTACCAAGGATTATCAACAAGTTGAGGAGATCTAGGAGAGATAAGTCCGACGAGCATTGCCTCATGGTCCAAGGGAAAGACTCCCTTGAGGTACAATCGGATTCTCAACTAGATGATTACTCTAGTTCCTATTCTGATGGTTGTTTAGAAGCTCAAACCTTAAATATGGAACTTGCTATAAAGCTTGAAAATTTTTTGGAAAAACATAATCTTTCGAAAAAGAATCATTTTGAATTAAAAGAAGAAATGAAGGATTTGAGCTCAACTTTTGAATCGGTTTTGCAAGAGAAGGAAGAGATTACTAGTGAACGTGACACACTAAGATCTCAACTAGACCTTGCCCTAAAAGAGATTGATGTTTTGAAAAGCAAAAATGATTGTAATGATGTTGTGAAAAACAATGAGGTTTTATCTTCAAAATTGGATTTTGTTTTAAAAGATAACCTTGTTTTGAAAAATGAAATTGATTTCATTACAAAAGAATTGGATTTGGTTTTGAAGAAAAATGAATATTTAAAAATTGATATAGATTCTCATGTTTGCCATGCTAGTGTAGATTCACCTAGCACATCTATTGTATGCTCCACTTTATCTTTAAGTATTGAAAATGATATAAATGTTTTAAAGAAAAGTGTTGATTGTTTGGGCTCCACTTTGAGCCAATGTGCTTTGAATCACACACGCTTGGAAACCTTGGTTCGTAAGAAATAAGGTCCATCTTTGCATGCACACCCATCACGGCATGCGCACCCAACGATCACAAACTTCACACTATGTATGCCCATGTGTACATTTGTACACATTGTGGTCGAAAAGGCCACCTTACTAGATTTTGCTATGATCGTTTACATATTGAAAATTTAGCAAATAATCTTGTTTGGGTTAGGAAAGATACTAACCCCTATGGACCCAAAAGAAAATGGGTACCAAAGACCACTCTTTGATTTTTGATGTAGGTGTGGGCTCTCGCATCACGTGAGAGTATGGTGCCTTGAAGTGGATGTGTTCCGTGCTTAAAGAAAACAATTTGGATGCATCACTTTCAAGGGAAGTTTGGTGGAGGAGGACCACCATTGGTTTGGAGAACTAGAGAGGTGCCCTCATCGGTTTTGGTATCGATCTCTAACTCCCATTTACATTTGCATGCTTTTCACGTTCATCATTTTATAGCATGCATCATTTTATAGCATGTCATGTTTCATTGTTTATTATGATTGTGCCATGTGATTTAGATTAGTAATATACATGTTTAGTTATTTGAGACATCCATGGACCTATCTTTGTGTTCTCACTTTATTTTTAACTAATATGTATGCTCTAAATCTAATACATATGCATACATATAATGATCATATGGATGTTTATGATTTTTGTTTTGTTTTGATGTTTAGTTTATTATGTTAAATACCATGACTCTTAGATCATTGACATGCATGTATAGCTTTTGAGATCACCCATGTTTATATGGACCCATATGTTGTGTTCTCACCATTTGTTTAGCTATTATGCACATCACAGCTCTAATAGCATGTGGATTTATATAATGATCGTTTTATGTTTGTAATAATGATTTATATCGTGTTTTTATGCTTCTTGATTTGATTACTTGTTTAAATGTTAGTTTTCATTAAGACTAGGTATATACTTGTACATAGAATGGGCCACAAATAATTCTTTATATATGTTTGTACTTGGATGCTTATTTGTACCCATTAGATGTTCTAGTATAGTCTAGTTTTGATGATTCATGTATTCTAACTTGTATTTCCTTTTTTGGACATGTTTTTATGATCATGTGTTTTCACTTCATGTATATGTCTACTTTGCCAAACCTTAAGATATACATGTATACCCTTGAGTCATTTACTTTTCATGCAAATCTTTACTATGGACTCAAATAGTGTTTAGGGATATGTATGTATACTTTTTGTGTTGTCAAAACATACATATGCCTTGAAGTATAATTAGTTTTATTGAAAATTTTAGATTTTCATGTTTCATGTTTTAAGGAATATCTTAATTGAGCTTAATTGAATATTTTCATGTTGATATGTGTCACATAACACTTGTTCACTCACTTTATTAGTTTACTCATGATTTGTTTTCATGAGACTATGATATGGGCTTTATGGATTTTGAGTGTTTAGTGATCATGTGAATTACATGTGTTTCATGAAAAATAATTTTGTTTTATTCCTTTCTTGAAGGATTTCGTACTAGTTAACAAGATTTCCCATTTAACTAGTTCGTATTGTTCTTATGGTAGAGATTTTCAAACGTACCTTATTTTCAAACCTATTTTTGAAAACCCCTACCTTCCATGGGTGGTTGGATGGGAGATCATGCTCATGTACGCTTTATATTGAAAATCATTTTAAGCTTGAACATGATTGGGAGGCTAGGTAATATGAGATATACACTTGATATTATTGTTGTTTCAATTGGTATCATTGAAATTTTTTCAATTGGTATCAATATTGACATTGTTGTATACTCATATATTTTTTGTATATGTATGCTTGCACTTCAAAGAGTATCAATTTCAATTGGTATCTAATTTTCATACATATATATGTTTTTATTTGTGCTTATTATATTCATATATCTTAAAGCACAAATTTTGATCATGATAAAGCTTCTTTTATAATGACTATCTTGTTTCAATTGACTAGTTTTCAATTGGTATCCACATACAATCTTTGCATGTTTTTATGTAATTCATAAAGAGGGAGAAAAATTGTATTTCATCTTTCAATTGGTATTTGATTTCCTCTTCCATACTTTATGATTGAAAATATTTACAATTGGTATCAAAATCCTTGTTTAGAAATTCAAAATTTGTTATGTTTAATTTCACTTGGTATCAAGATTGTTTCTTATAATTGGTATCAATGTTTTTATGGTTCCTTTAAATTGGTATCAAGATGCTACTTTGACATATTTTCAATTGATATCTTAATTGATAGTCACCCCTATTTGGTTTTGTTTTTGTTTTAGACAAAGGGGGATAACATTGTCTTTATTAACCCTTTTGTTGATTCATGGTTTCGAACAAAAAGGGGGAGAAAAATTTATTGATTTGGTCTTGCTTTTACCCCTTATTGATGAGTGTTTCTTTGTATTAAAAAGGGGGAGAAGATTTTGTTTTGTTTTGATTTTTACCCCTTTATTGATGATTGACAAAAAGGGGGAGAATTATTTGAGAAGTTTTATATATGCATGTTTATGTTTTGCATATATTAAGTTTAATTTAGTTTAATTTTAATTGGTATCTAGAGCATGTTTTGTTTTTAAACATTTCATTAGTATCTAGAGCCATTTATTGTTTATGCATGTCTATGCATACATGTTTAAGAGCTTACATTGCATATCTACTTGTTTATTCCTATGCATGAGTTAAGGGGGAGCTTCTCTGAAGCTTAACTTTAATCCATGCATATATAACTCCATGAGTTTTGTCATCATCAAAAAGGGGGAGATTGTTGGCCCAGAGGCCTTCCACTCTAGTTTTGATGATGATTAACTCATGTAGTTATGAGTACTAATAATCTTGTGATTTTAGTTTCAGATTATTAATCAAGTTATTAGTAGGTGATTAGCTTCAACAAGATGATTTGGAAGTTTTCACATGTTGATTCAAGAGCCCGAGCGTCAAAGATCATATATAGCACTTACTCGGTGGATCAAGGAGTTTTGGATCGAGTCGGCTTGGAGACGGCACTCTACAAGAAGACATCGGTACCTAGTTTAGTTTTGTGTTTAGATCCAAATTGTAAAGATTAGAATAGTATGATACGCTCAAGTTCACAACACACACGTTTCATGTTTTGAATATTAGTTTTCGGTTTTTCCGTTTTTGTTTTAACCGATCTTGGTTTGCATGAATAGATAGATTCAAAACAAGTTTACATGGTTTAATGTATATTAGATTTGTTCTATATACATGCATGCTTAATTTCCTAGACAAACTTAGTTTTGACTTACTTATTCATGTGTTTTATGTTTTGGTATTTTAACAAAACATATTTTGGAATTAATGTCAAAAATATGGATATATATATGTTTCATGTATATAGGATTATATCCATATACATCATGCCTAAATGTTGTTTAATATCATGTTTTTGTATTTGGATGAGTTTTGGACAAAATGTATTTTCTATTCAAAAATTCAAGTTTTAGAAAATACCAGTTTTGGATTTTGGTAAAAATAATAAGACACAAAAATGTTTCAAAATGTTTGTTATTTGTGATGAAATTTTTATCACAAGTTTATATTTCAAAATAAAATGATAAAACTATTTTTGTGTATTTTAGAAGATTTATGAGAATTTTTAGGATTAAAAATTACATGTTTTTCTGACCAGAACAGCTGCTGCCAGGCTAGGTAGGTCGACCGGACGGTCGACCGGACCATGTAGCCGGTCGACCGTAGAGGTCGACCGACGTGCGCGGATACATGCATGCTGGCTGCCCTTTAGCCGGTCAACCGCACGGTCGACCGACTGAGAGCAGGTTGCTCTCTGTTTGTTTCGGTCGACCGGACAGTCGACCGCCCAGGGAGCCGTTGCTCTCTGGTTCTGAGGACGATCGACCACACGGTCGACCGGTTGCTGCCAACGGTCAAAATGTGACCGTTGGACGGTCGACCGACCGGTCGACCAGTAGGTCATTTTTGGCAGTTTCTGCTGCCAACGGCTAGTTTTCCAAATGGGCTATAAATACCCCATTGGAAAGAGTTTTTCAATAAGATTTTTGTGCGAATTTTTCCTGACTCTCTAGTGTTTTCACAGCAATCAAAAGAAGTTTTTGGGCTTTAAATTGAACAATCTTTTTGGTGTTTTTGCTAGGGTTTGGAAGATCAAAGAAAAGAGTTTTTGGGAAAAAGAGTTTTGATTCAACCTCTATATCTTGGTTTCAATTTTCCCAAGGATTTTCCTTGTGATTTTGATTTCCATTCCATTGGTTTTCTCCACACTTGAGCTACATCTACTTTCTTATTCTATAGGATCTTTGTGTGGGAGAAAGAGATTATTTGTGGTTGTTTGTTAGACCACCAAGTTATAAGCCCAATCTTTGCTTGGCTTTGTGCCTTTGAGTTGTATCCCTCAAGTTGTGAGGTGATCCTTGTGTTGCTTTGTGTTAATCCCTCAAGTTGTGAGGTGATAGTTTGTTGGCTTGGAGTTGTGCCTCTAGGAGGAGGTTGTGTTTGTAAGGAGAGGAGTTGGGTACTCCTTGTAATTGTTATTGCCCCAAATCCTCGGTGGAGGTTTCCTTAGTGGGAGTCCTTTGTGGACAAGCTAGTGGACTTTAAATCCTTCTGGGTGAAGGCGCGGATGTGGAGCTGGGAGCTCGAACCTCGAAACATATCTTGTTGTTTGCGCTTGTTCCCTTGGCTCTTACTCTCTCCCTCTTTACTTTGTGCCTTGCATTTATTCATATTGTTCATTCATAATTATTTGCTTGGCTTGTTTTAGTGTGCATCTCTTGTCAACTGCAATTAGTTTTTAAATTCCGCATTAAGTTCATTAGATTAGCATAATCACCTATTCACCCCCCTCTAGGTGATTTTCAAGAAATGGATATCCATTACCATAAGCCATCAATGGCACTTGCAAGGGCAAGGCAACTTCGAGGCTATCGGTTTCATTTGGATCCACAAACACAGAAGAGGGAAGCAAACGAAAACAAGAGTAGAGAAGATAAAGTAACTTCGATTCGATTCAAATAACAATGAAAGAAAAGATCACCTACACCGGTGTCACCCTCAGTACAAGCTTATTCTCATTCTTCCATGAAAGTCTCCTCTCCTCTCAGTTACATAAAGAGAATAAAAATTACCTAAAAGAAAACTAAAAACTTAAGTTACAAACTATAAATTAGCCTAAATTTTACTCTTTGCTTGGTCCTTTCCTTTTGTCTTTGGGATTGTAGGTATTTATAGGAGAAATGTAGAGGGTAGAGGAGTATGAAGATAAGAGAAGCTGGTTATTTTTGAATTTGAATCCTCCCCTTATGTCCAAATTTGATTTGATGTGGATATTCAGTTCTAATCTACAGCTTATTGGCGCATTGATTGTTAAATATAACTTATCAAATGATAGAATTAGAAATAATGATCAACTTAAGAGTTGTAACTCTTTAAGTCCTCTTTCTGGATAATCTTGCATCATCAAATTTGAGATCTGACAGCGAAAGTTATGATTCAAATACTAAAATGTATCCAGCCAGAATCTGAGTAAATATTACTTCATCTCATCCTTTGATCTTCTCTCTATCCGTTTATCCATTTGGATTTGGACTCTGTATTTGATGTTATCCTCGGTTGATCTTTAGCTTTAACCACTTGATTTACCAAAAACTGAATTTAAGTAACTGGATTTGGGATCATCCTCCTCTAACCAAATAGATCTAGTTAAATCTGAATTTAACTGATATTTATTTGATTTTATCCTCTTTCTCCCCATGATTATCTTCTACAAAATAGACATTTAAGATAAGAAATTTAGCAGATTTATTACATGATAAATGTGTATATGTAATAGAGAATAGTGCAATAAATGTGTGCAATCACACCCCCACACCTATCTTTTGCTCGTCTCGAGCAAAACAGCCAAACTAAACCAAAGATTATTAGACCACTTTCGCAGGTCACGCGATTGCACTGAGCTTGTGCAACAAGCCGTTAAACCTCTAGGTTACCCCTAGAGGACGATTTTTGTCTTGTGAGGGTTTTCAGTAGATTACACCCACAAAATCCATAAAGAAAGAGAAAAATGTTAATATTTTGAAAACAATTTGAATGAAAATTATTTGAAATATTATTGTAAGATTTAAGTAATCTATAATTTATAGAAAAATTGAATTTTTCATTCCTAAACTTAGTATGTATTCAAAAATTTGTTATCAATCAAAGTAAGGAGTCAAATTGTGCTTCTCATCTAGTCTAATACTTTACCCTAATTCATATGCACCTTCGTGACCATGAAGTTTTGACTAAGGGTTCTTTAACTCTAACTCTTATGCCTTATTTATTTATTTATATATATTTTTTTATTTTATTTTGGTGGTATTATTCCTTAGCTCTATTTGGCTTTGTAATCTGCCCATGTAAAATGAGCCTTTAATCGGTGACTCCCAAACCAAACGGCCTTAGGGCACCGGGTGAGAAAACACCCAAGGATTTAAGGACTCAAGCAAACAAGGCCGCAAAACTAAGAATTTTATTATATGAACCGCTTTTAGGCGTGAATACTTATGCTTTATGAGGCACAAATACCCAGCTTAATCAGAGGATTTTTATATATATATTTTTCTCAAACTTATCTAATCATCTTTCGCATAAATACTAAGGCTTTCTTAGGCCAAAGCATCTAGCTAATCAATAATTAGATTTGTTTATATTTCATAGATATATTTTTTTCTTTTTTTTATTTTTTAAGGCATAAGAATCTTTGTTTTTTAGCCCTAAGTGTGTAAGTGTATGAAGTGTGCATATTTCATTAAGGTAAAGATCAAGACTAAATTACTTTAACAAATTATCCTCCTAACCCTAAAATCAAACAAATAATCTTATTTTGACTAAGTATAAGAAATCCTAATTTTGATTTTCATATTCCTTAAAATTGACTTAATTTCTTACAAAAAATATGTCAAAATATTATTGTATTTTCAAAAAGTTTTTTAAAGTAAAGAAAATGTTAATTAATTTTTTAAATAAAAATAAGAAAATGCTTAAGTTATGTTAGACCCTCCCCCACACCTATCTCATGCATTTTCCTCAATGTATGAATTAATGCATAAATGCATGAAAAAGAAGAAAGGGAAGGAAAATATTACCTTAAGGTGGTGGTTCCGGTGGTGGTCTGATTGGGTCAAGTGTTGCTACCCAATCAAGATAATATGGTGGTTCACGGAATCCACATTTATTGACCTATTTTTTATTTACATATTTACAGTCCCCAATATGAATAGAATCATGAAAGATCCTATCGTGAAATTTACTTCCTTTAAATGACCAATCTTGAAAAATCATCACGGAGTCATCATGATCTATACCTATGTCCAACAAAAGAATGTGATTTGGTGGAATAGTTGATTTGAACTCAAGAATGATAGGTTCATGAACCAATACTAACTCGAAAAAATCAAATTTGGGTTCGAGAGTTAATTTTGGTTCAAGCGTTGAGACCAAGTCCAAGAATTAATATTCACATTCTTTTTCCATCAATGGAATGTGACTATCCAAAATTGGTGATTCAATTTTAAAATCTATAGGTACGGGAATAAATGTTGGCTCAGAAAATTGGTCCAAATTAGGTAAGAGTACCGGAGTCAACATAGATTCGAAGATGGAAACTGAATCACAAAGTTGGGAATCAGGTTCACATTCACGATCAAGTTCAATCTCATTAAAATGAAAACTTACCAATTCGCCAATGGGTTGATATTGGTCAAGTTCAAAGGTTTATGATGAAACTGTATCTTGGTCAAAGTCTTTAAGATACCATGATTCTTGGTTTTCAATAATATGGTTAGAAGTGTTGGGAATAGTCAAAGATTGAATAAGGAGAGTTTCCTTATTCTTACACATGTTCTCCAACCTACTAATTATTGCTTCTATCATATCGAGTGGATCTTTCTGGTGTTAAATCATGGTTTCCATACTCTTTTCCAAGTTGTCATGTTCACCTTGAAAAATAGAGTAAGGATCTGTGACTTGAAAATTTTGATGGGATTTTGAGTCTTCTAAAATTTGAATTCATTGCTCAAGCTCATCTAAGGCTTCCATCCTCTTTTCCCAGTCAATTGATTCTTCTATTGGTTGTTCGGGAGAAGGAGTATATGAAGCTGGATGTTTGTAGGATAGTTGACAATATGACTCGGGAGAGTTGTATCCCCATTGACTCTGTGAAGAGTAGTGATGATTATTCCAGTCTTGTTCATAGTATTGAGACTGGGGCATGTAATGATTTGGATAAGACCAATCTGGCACACTAGGTTGGTTAAAGTTATGATATACCGGGTTGGTAATATCTGAAAAAGAGGTCGGGGTGTAATATGGATTACTATTAAAATTGAAAAAATTATTGTTATAAGCCATATCACACAGGAAATGTCAAACACAAATAAAGAAAAACAAACAAATAAGCAAAAAAATAAAAAAAATTCTAAAATAAGTTAGGGTAGACCTTTGACCTAGACGACTCCTAACTGGTTAGACTGTCCACGGGAGGTATAATGCAGACTTTGACCAAAAACTAATCAGCTAGGGTAGGGCAAAATTGGTGGGAGGTATCCACGCAAAAGCGATGGGCCTAATTAAGCCAAACAACCAGCCTTCGGGGTTTCGCCCTTCAATCCCTTTCCTTAGACACTGATTTAGTATGAGTCAAATTCTAACACCTTCCCCCTTAGGATAATCTCCTAATTGAATCCGAGATGTCCCTAGGGCCAACGTCTACTCAGTTTTAGTTAGGGTTGGGTTAGTCAGTGAGGAGATTGTTTGTGGGCTAAGAGAGGGTAATGACTTCCCCACCTTATCTTGTTTATAGGACAAACCCTTAAGATTGATTGTGCAAAGTGTGCAGGATAAAGAAAAATAACATTCAACAAGCAAATAATCACTCAAGAATGTTTCCTAAACTATATGTCATGCAAACGTACCTTTTGCTCAAGCACTCTTCAACAGTAATGTAAAATGTAAACGAATTAGACACGTGCCTAATTGCAAAGTCTAACAATTTTTAGCATTTAACAAACATCATTTTACTGTTGCGGTTAGAAAGTAAGTACAGTGAGACAAATAAAGAAATAAATAGCTACAGATATTAAACTTTACAATACAGCCAACTTGTAGAAAATACAGGTTAGTAATTCACTCATATTGCCACGGAATGTAGCAAATCTGAGGGCTTCTCGGCTCTGCTTTCTTAAGCAGAGTCTAGGGCCACTTATATGTCCACTGTAGCAAAAATTTCTTGTTGTCAAACCTGTACACTAAGAACAAAAAAGAAAGTTAATAAAAAATCTAAAACTAAAAAGAGAATAACTTACCGTCCCTCCCCGACAACGGCGCCAAAATTTTATTGAGGTTTTACCTGCACAAAAATACAGCATTTCAGAACTTTTATAACAATAGTGTAAGGTGCTAATTCTACCGCTATAGCAAGTGGCTATGCGGGTCGTGATCCACAAGGAGAGATTAGCGATGGAAGCTTTTTAGTAAGTTATCTTTTATGCTACAAAGAATGGTTAAAGTTTTTCTTTTGTTCTTTAAAAAGAAAAGAAAAATTAAGTTAAAATGAGTTAGGAAGAAAGTGGTAGATAGAGAAGGTGGAGAAAATGAAAGTGGATATGTACAAAGAAATTGAAAAAATTGAAAGAAATTTGGAAGATTGTGCTGTTGGTTATTTACACTAAAATTAAAAGAAAAGAAAACTAAAACCTAAAAAAAGTTACTTATCTCTTCAGCGCCTGCTTACCTTTGACCCGTATCGACGATGTACCTTTACTTGAAGGCGAGCGAAGTATGACAAATAGGATCTTTCCCATTCCCGTATTACACTATGAACTGAAGGGGCAAGCTACACTACCATAGAAATGGATATCCATCACCATAAGCCATCAACGGCCCTTGCAAGGGCAAGGCAACTTCGAGGCTATCGGTTTCATTTGGATCCACAAACACAGAAGAGAGAAGCAAATGAAAACAAGAATAAAGAAGATAAAGAAACTTCGATTCGATTCAAATAACAATGAAAGAAAAGATCACTTACACCGGTGTCACCCTCAGTACAAGTTTGTTCTCATTCCTCTATGAAAGTCTCCTCTCCTCTAAGTTACATAAAGAGAATAAAAATTACATAAAAGAAAACTAAAAAGCTAAGTTACAAACTACAAATTAGCCTAAATTTTACTCTCTGCTTGGTCCATTCATTTTGCCTTTGAGATTGCAGGTATTTATATGAGAAATGTAGAGGGTAGAGGAGTATGAAGATAAGAGAAGCTGGCTATTTTTGAATTTGAATCCTCTCCTTATCTCGAAACTTGATTTGATGTGGATATTCAGTTCTGATCTGCAGCTTATTGGCATATTGATTGCTAAATATAATTAATCAAATGACAGAATTAGAAATAATGATCAACTTAAGAGTTGTAACCCTTTAATTCTCTTTCTGGATCATCTTGAATCATCAGATTTGAAGTCTAGTAGCAAAAGTTATGATTCAAATATTAAAATGTATCCAGCAGAATCTGAGTCAAAATTGCTTCACTCATCCGTTGATCTTCTCTCTATCCGTTTATCCCTTTGGATTTGGACTCTGTATTTGAGTTATCCTCGGTTGATCTGTAATTTTAACCACTTGATTCACCAAAAACTAAGTTTAACCAACTGGATTTGGGATCATCCTCCTCTAACCAAATAGATCTAGTTAAATCTGAATTTAACTGATATTTATTTGATTTTATCCTCTTTCTCTCCCTGATTATCTTCTGCAAAATAGACATTTAAGACAAGAAATTTAGCAGATTTATTACATGATAAATGTGGATATGTAATAGAGAATAATGCAATAAATGTGTACAATCAGTAGCTGTTAGGGCGAGTGCCCGCTATAGGATGTTTGAGCATGTCTCCATCTTTCAGGAGACTCCCCGAGAGGGGGTAACCGTCCAGGCGAAGGCCCACTATAGGCTGTTCCTTGAGTAGTTGTGAGGGTAAGGGACCGATTTTAACTATTTGCACGAGTCTCCATCTTTCAAGGAGACTCCCAGAGAGGAGATAGCCGTCAGGGCGAGGCCCCCTATAGGTTGTTTGGGCTAGTCTGCATCTTTCAGAAGACTTCGCGAGAGGGAGTAGCCATTAGGGCGAGGGCCCATTATAGGTTATTCCCCAAGTAGTTATCAGGGCGAGGGCCTGATGCAAACTGTTTGGTGGAGACTCCCTGAGATGGAGCTAGTTGCCAGGGCAAGGGCTTGCTATAGGCTATTTGGGTGAGTCTTTATCTTCTAGGAGACACCCCGCGAAGTAGTAGCTGTCAGGGAGAGGGCCCCCTATAGGATGTTTGGGCAAGTTTTTATTTTTTAGGAGACTCCCTGAAAGGGGGTAGCCATCAGGGAGGCCCGCCATAGGTCATTCCCTGAGTAGTCATTAGGGCGATGACCCGGTATAGACTATTTGTGTGAATCTCCATCTTTCAGAAGACTCCCGGAGATGTGGTAGCCTTCAGGGCATTAGGTGAGTCTTCATCTTTCAGGAGACTCCCCGAGAGGGACTAGACATTAAGCCGAGGGCCCACTATAGGCAGTTCCCCGAGTAATCGTCAAGGCGATAGCCCAATAGACTATTTGGGCGAGTCTTGATTAGTCATCAATTCTGCACTTTAGTATAACATTTTCCTACCTGGTTTACAAATAAAAAATTGATATTAACTGTTTTCATTCTCTAGAATGCAGATTACATTGGATAGTGGCAAAATTGGTATTATGAGCTTAATAGTCCCATTTTCGGGTAATTAATCAAGATTTGTTGGAGGCGAAAGCAAAGAGCTTCTAGTAGACACATTGGATCCCGAATTAAAGATTGTATCTAGAGAAAATACATAATCAAATACAAAAAATCAACCAAATACAGAAGTTTCTCGCAGCTGGGCGAGAAAGTGGCCAAAAGATTTAGGTCGTTGGTCCTGATCAAATCGCGCAAATGCGGCCATAGCCGCGTTTACACTACCAGATCAGGACCAACAACCCTGACTTCGACACGTGTATTCATCCAGTAAAACCCTTATTTCCATTGTCTATAAATACCACTCCATAATCCAGAATTCTGAGAGAGGAGAGCAGTAGCTAGGGTTTTCTCCTTCTAGTTGTAGATTAGTGTAGGATTTTATTTTTCTTTGTATTTTCTTTTTCGTTATAGATCTAGGACCAGTTAGAGAGAGAGAGAGAGAGAGAGAGAGAGAGAGAGAGAGAGATCATGAGAAAAACAGAGTGATTTTTAATGGAGTGTAATAATCTATCAAAGATTTCTACTTTCTCTTCATTGTTTTTCTTTTCTAATTTTTTTCTAGATTAGTAGCTAGTTCTTCTTTATGGCTTACTAACTACTAACTCACTAACCACTAATTCCTAATTGATAATCTTGCAAGGGCCATTGATTGCTCATGATGATGGGTTCTAACTCCTAACTTGCTCACAAGCTAACTTGCAAATCCTTTTTTATTTCATGCTTGCTCTTGTAGTTTTGAAAATTTAACATTAGATTGCACCTTGTTTGCCTAGTTTGGAGGCTAATCTTTTCTTATAGGCCATGCTTTGAAAGCCTCGTAATCAAGCTTATCATTGCGAAGTATCCAGTGTGAGGTAACTTTCATTCAAGAGGTTAATGTTATTAATGGGAGCAATTAGTAGGAAATTGGCCTTGAGTTTTCTTCTATCTTGATTTTGTTTTAAAAACACTTTTTATCCAAATCACTGCCACTTTTACATTTCCTTTTACCCTATGTTTTCTTCTCCTTCTACTTCTTATTTCTTTTCCTTTTCCTTTTAATTTCTTTTGAAACAAAGAAAACATGTTAAATGATTTCGTGAATTACCGGTAAATTTTTTATCGCATCCCATCCTTGTGGATTTGACCCACATAGCAATTATTACTAACGCGGAGTATGAAGGAAGCCAAAGCACCACAAGCACTTACTCTGATTTCAAAATACACATTTTTGTGCACGGTTTCACTTCAATCAAAATTTTGGCACCGTTGCTAGAGATTGGGAATGATTTAGTTCACGATATTTTAATATTTCTTCTATGTTTCTATGTGCCGGTTAAAAATTACAGAAACAAAATATTGTAGAAGGCAAATAGAACAAGTATCTACCTGCTTAAAAAATTGAGCTAATTTGTCCAAGAGCATGCCGCACAAATACGACGTTTGCTACGAATGTGCGGCAATATAAGGGTCCCAAAACCCTATTTTTTTCATGATGATCACAATTGCAAAGGTTGGTTAATTTTTTTTATTAGTTTTCTGGAATGTTTTGCCTATATAGTGTAATAAAAATGACAAAAAATGGTAATTAGAATAGTTTAAAAATGGTTTAGATATTTGCATTTAGGCACGTGTCAATTTTTATTTCATATTACTGCTTTTATTCTGTTGTTGAGCACTCGATCGAGGTGTACATATTGCATTGCATATAGTTTAGGACATACATTTGGATGATTAACTCGCTTTAAGTATTTATTTTTGCTTGTATTGCATATTTACACTAATCGAACTTAAGGGCAAAACCTAATATAACATAAGATGTAGAAGTCATTAAGGGCTCTTGGCCCAAAAATCACCTCCTCACTCATACAACCTAAGCCTAAATAAAACTTACTAGACGTTGGCCTCCTAGGGACATCTCAGACTTATTAAGAGATTGACTACGGAAGGAAGTTGTTAGTATCAGACTCTTACTAAATTGGTGTCTAAGAATTATGGATTAAGAGGTTTAAGCCTCGAATATTAAGTGATTTGGCGTTATTAAGGCCCTTGCTTACATAAGGATACCTCCCAACTGAATTTTGCCCTTACCTAGACGATTAGCTCATGATCAGATTACTGCAATATCTCTCCCTGGACAATCGCCCAGTTAGGAGTTGTCTAGGTCTAGGTTAACCCTAGTATAGTTTGTTTGACTTTTTCTTTTTGTTTGTTTGCTTTTTGTTTGTTTGGTTTTAGTGTTTTTGGTGTGAAATGGATTATAATCGAAAATTTTCAACTTTAATATGAATCTATTTTTCACACTGACCTCATTTGACTCGGATAACTCCAGCTTGGTTTTGTATAGCATGTTCCAACCAAATAGGCCGGAATTTGAGTTAGAAAAGAGTCTAGAAGTTTCTAAGAGTCTGAATGACAATTTCAAAGCATGTTGGACTCCTAATTTACATTGAACTTTCAATATTCATACTCATCCTTTCAAGTCCCACATCGATAAATTGAAAAACCTGTCGACTTAGAAAAAAGTATTCAAATCTTGCTGAGTTCAAACAACAAATTCAAAATCTAGTGGACTGACAATATAAACAAAATTTTCAAAACCAACTTTCATGCTCACCTTTTCAATAAGAATCAAGTAACTTAGAAAAGAGTATGAAAAACATGATTCAAACTGAAAATTCTGTTACTAAGTCCATTGATAGGTTAAACGCACAAATGAGTCAATTGGTCAATACTTATAGAGATGAGTGATTATTATTCATTTTTGCATATTTTACCACATCCATACCATGCATATTGCAAATAAAAATGTGATTTTTAATCCTTCTCTCTCTATTTTTGCAGGTCCATATTCTAATTGAGAAAAGGCCCAAAATCCCTTTAATTATCAAAAATTAAAGGAAAATAAATCAAAGCCCAAAAGAGAGCCCAAAAGTTGAGGCCAGGATCTGGAGAAATCCACGCGCCAATTCAAACTTCCAGAAGGACCACGTGGCTAACAACCTACGAGATACGCGCAACAGAAATCTCGGCCTCAACGGCCTTGTAACTGCCGCATATCCACAGCAACTGCCGCAGATCTGCGGCAGTTACAAGGCTGTTGAGCCCGGGATTTTCTCCAATAACCTGGGTTCTAGAGACTTCTCTCTGAGGCTATAAATACACCACCAGGGCCTTCGCAAGAGAGAGGACAGAGGACAGAGGAGAAAGGAGAGAATAGAGAAAGAAATTGTATTTTGATTTTTCTCTAAGTTTTGTTTCTCTTAGTCTTCTTCCTCCCTAGAAATTCTGCAAAGAAAGAGATTGTAAGAGAGAGAAAGCTTGTGTAAACCAAGGGGTGACAACTTGTGAAGCAAGGATTAATCCATTCTCTTTTCTCTTCTATTGCATTTTCTAGTAAATACTTGCTTTCTTTAATTCTAGCTTTACTTTCATTGCACTTTTATTCATGCTTTGCTTTTCTTTTCTTATGGCTAGCTAACTTCTTCTAACATAACTAGCTAACCACTAACTTTGCTAACTACTAACTCTTGGGTGATTGCTAATTTTTCATCTTGCAAGTTGTTGAGTCTTTTTCATCCCCGATGGGTTACTTTCATGCTTGGCAAGTTCTTGTTGTAATTCCATATGATTCATGTGTGCCTCATTTAGAGCCTTGTCTTTAGAACAAGTGCCTTGATGGAACATGGAGATGGATCACCAACCATATGCTATTTGTTGTACAACTTCTTTAATTCCATTAATGAATGTTGTATCTTCTTCCTTAGCATCCCTTGAGTGTCGCTCTTTTGATTCCATTATTGAAAGTCTATCTTGTAGGCCATGACATCTATGAGGCTACAAGACAAGTCCAAGAATGATCACCCGTCATCCAAGTGGGAAAACAACTAGACCAACACGCAAGACAAATATATGCCGATGAATCAACATGAGGCACGCATCACCATCACGGAGTTTAGTAAGTTTAGCAAATTAGTAAGGTTAGCTAGTCATGGTTTTCTCCATCCTTAAATCTTTTATAAAGTTTTCTTTCCTTTAGTTTAATTCCAAAGCAAATCTCTTCTTCGATTTCTTTTCATTTTCCATCATGCACAAATCCACCAAGTCTTTTACTTCTTTTTCCAATTCTTTTATATTCTTTTAAAGCAAAGAAGAACCTTCGTTTTCTATCTTCACAACGAACCGTAACGCTTCCATCGCAAGCTCTCCCTGAGGATTCGACCCGTATAGCCACTGCTACTACGGTGATTTGGAAAGGGTACATTGAACATATCGAATACATTTGTGGAGTAATCAAGCACCTAAGGTTGACTCTAAACCTTCTTTCTTTTATTGAATATTTGTGCAATCTACCACACTATCCCTTTTCCTAATCAAATTTTTGGCGCCGTTGCCGGGGAGAGCAACGGTTTTTGATTTCAAGTGAAGAACTAAACGAATTTTCTTCTCTGTTGCAGGTTACAGGTGAAGAAAATAGGAAAATTTGCATTACAGTAACATATAAGTGGCTCTGGGCTTCTGCTCTTGAAAGCAAAAACCAGTTGCCCTCTGAATTGCCGCGATTCCACGGCCAAAGCCGCGGATCCGCGGCAAGGAGGAGTGAACTACTGACCAAATTTCTGCAGGGTTGCTTGCTCTGCAAAATACAGCTGCTGCAATATTTAAATTCTTGTATGCTTCACCTTATGCCTGCTAATAATCAACAGTAAAAAATTAGTTGCAAAGTTAAAAATTGATTAGACTTTTGCATTTCTAGGCACGTGTCTTTTCAATTCTTTTATTTTACTGTTGAAGAGTGCTAGAGCAAGGTACGTGTGCATTGCATATTGAATAGGACTCACTCCTTATTTGATTTTAATTGCTTTGAGTGAACCTTGTTTGTTTATAACTGTACACTTACACCAAACTGATTTTAAGGGCATCACCCATAAATAAGATAAGGTGGGGGATTTCATCACCCTTTCCTTAGCCCGAAAATAATTTTCCAAGCACTCACAATCCCAAGCTTGTAATAAAATTTGATAGACGTTGGCCCTAGGGACATCCGGACTCACTTAGGAGATTATCCTAAGGGGGAAAAGTGTTGGAAATTGACTTTTGTAAAATCAGTGTCTAGGAAAGGGATTGAGGGCCGAAAGCCCGAAGGTTGGTGGTTACTTAATTAAGGAACGTCTTTGACGGAAAACCTCCCAACAACCTTGCCCTGACCTGGCTGATTAGCTTGTGGTCAAAGTCTACACTAAACCTCCCGTGGACAGTCTAATCAGTTAGGAGTCGTCTAGGTCCAGGAATCCTAGATAGCTTGGATTGATTTTTCTTTTATTGTTTGTTATTTTTCTTTTTCGTTGGTGTGATCGGTGCACGTTGTTTGTGACTGTATATGCAAGAGTGGTTCCGTGATCCAAATTCTGCAAGACTTGTTAGAATTTCTACACTTGCACTTACACAACCACTTGACACAATGGAAAACAACGTTTCACTTCAAGATCGATTTTATCCGATTCGCACCTCCCTGCCATCATGCATTCTTCTTCCTGAAGCCAATGGAAATCACTTCGAGCTGAAACCGCAATTCATTAATACACTTCCCCGATTTCATAGTCTAGAGTCTGAGGACGCGTATTTCTTCATTCAAGAGTTTGAAGAAGTATGTTTAATGATGAGAATTTCCCAGTTGACCGAGGATGCTGTTAGGTTACGGTTCATACCGTTTGCACTTAAGGACATTGCTAAGAAATGGCTTTACAATCTTCCCGTCAGTTCAATATCTTCATGGGATGATTTTGTAAAAGTCTTTCTTAAGAAATTCTATCCCATCCACAAAACAGCCCTCATGCGAAAAAATATCATGCAATTCAAGCAAGAATCACACGAACCGTTCTGGAAGTATTTTGAGCGTTTCAAAGATCTTCTAGCCTTATGTCCTCATCACGGCATAGAGAAATGGCGTCAGTGCCAAATTATCTATGACGGACTTGACTATCAAACGAAAACACTCCTTGAATCCATGTGCCAAGGGGAATTTTTGAAGAAAGATGAGAATCAGGGGTGGGATCTCTTTGAAGCCTTAGCTGAGAAAACGATTCAGTGGGAGTCATGCCCTGATAAACCCACTTCCACCACTTCCAGAATTGGTATGCACTCCATAGAATCCTCTATAGCTGCGGAAGCCAAGATCACACAATTGATGAAGAGGATAGAACTGCTTGAGTCAAGGGAAAATTCTGTGGTCAATCAGGTCAACCCATCACCTCTGATCAAACCAGGTTGCACCTAGTGTCATGATCTCAACCATGTTTTTGAGGAGTGTTCTTTGTATCAGCCCCAATCATATCAGGAGAACACGAATGCAGCTTTTACCAGACCCCCTCACAATCCATACTCCAGCACATATAATCCGGGATGGAGAAACCATCCAAATTTTTCGTGGAGTCAGTCTGGTCCTGAGCATCATAGGCCACCAATTCCACATCCATATAATGGTCGGTCTCACCCATCCAGTTTCAATCGTAATGCACCGAATTTTCATCCATCTCACAGTCCACCACAGTCACAACCTTATCAAAGTCCACCACACTACCAATCACAATTCCAGTCTCCATATCATCAACATCCACCCCAGAATGATTCAGAAATATCAGAGTTGAGAAAAATGTTAGAAACCTTTAAAAAGAACTATCATCAGGATATGAATAAAGTTCAGGTCCAAATTGGGCAATTGGCTAATTCAGTAAATGAGAGACAAAAAGGACTGTTACCAAGCCAGCCATTGCCAAATCCCAAACATGAAGACACGGGCCCAAGTCATTGTCATGCTATTCATACCCTGAGATCTGGAAAACAGATAGACAATAAGGTTTCTAGTCAATCATCTCATCCAGTACCAAAGCCAACACCTCCTGTCCTAAATGCAACCAGCTTCTGACAAACCATCCTCTAGTACAGAGCCATCCACTTCAAAAGCCAAGGGTAAAGAAAAGGTAGATGAGCAACCTTATAAGCCTAGTGTACCATTTTCAAATAGGCTTACAAACCACAAGTCAAATGCTCAGATGGAGAAGATAAAAGAAATGTTCAACAAGGTCCAAATCAATGTCCCTCTTCTTGATTCCATACAACAAGTGCCATCATATGCCAAATTCTTGAAGGAAATGTGCACTAAGAAGAGGAAAACACAAGTCCCTAAGAAAGTCTTCCTAGCATCAACCATCAGCGAGTTGCTCACTGGTCCAACTCCTATAAAATACAAAGACCCAGGGAGCCCCACCATTTCATGCATCATAGGACAGACTACCATCAATAGGGCACTACTTGATTTAGGAGCCAGCATCAATCTCCTACCTTTGTCTGTGTACCAACAATTAGGGTTAGGCGATCTCCGCCCTACCCAAATGACAATACAATTGGCTGATCGCTCTGTCAAGAAACCTAAGGGAGAAGTTCACGATGTCCTTGTCAGAGTTGGGGAGTTCATTTACCCATTAGATTTTGTAATTCTTGAGACACAACCTGTGTCTAACACTAATCAAAAGGCTCAAACTCCTGTCATTTTGGGACGACCATTCCTGGCTACAGCAAATGCCATAATCAATTGCCGGAATGGATCAATGAGGTAAACCTTTGGTAACATGACTCATGAACTGAATGTCTTCCACACACAGCCTCGTAAGACAAAAGATCAAACATTCGAGGTCAGCTTTGTTAAAGACAATTGTGAGGAAGTAAGTGAAGATTCACAAGATGAGTCACAATTTTGTGATTCTCTTAAAATGGAAAATTCTACTGTCCGAGTACCCTTTCAAAAGGGGAAAGTTGATTTGGATATTTTCACTTTCACTGAGCCAACTGTGACTGTATCCCAAGAGGATATAGTTCAAGTACCTCCAATTGACATATCCTTTGAAGACCTTTTCGCTGATGAGCTCATGTGTCTGGATGAGCCAACTTGGGGTAGGTTAACTGATTGTACACTTCCTAAGGAAAATGTTGACCTGTGTTTTGAAGAGTTGTATGGAGAGGAGCTGAAATTCCTTAACATTGGAAGTAATGAGATTCAAAGTGAAAGTGGTGACAAGGAATTTTTTAATGAACAATGTGGTAGAAGGAGGATGAATGACAACAAACAATTGAATCTGGAAACACCTAGGGCTAAGAAAATAATTCAATACGTTTTCCAACTGAGCCCGCGCAAACAAACACACTGGAACGATGGGAAACGGGCCAGGGGAAAAGACCAAAAGAAAAGCCTAGGTAATGGTCACACTTGTATATATTCCTTGTAAATAATTTTTGCACTTTTTTGTAAATAAAAAAATAAAAAAAAACCTTACCTATTTCATGCATCATTTTTATCTTGCATACATTGGGGACAATGCATGAGATAGGTATGGGGGGTAGATTCTAACCTAGGATTTTTCATTTTCTTTTTAGGCTTTTTATTTTTATTTTTAGGATTTTCATTTTCTTTTTAGGTTTTTATTTTCTTTTTAGATTTTATCTTTCTTAGTAGATTTTCTATTTTCTTTTAGATTTTACTTTTTCTTTTAGAAAAAAAAAAGAGAAAAAAATTATAAAAAATAAGGAAATTCTTGATCCATGTTTAAAGAATCAAGCTTGAATTTAGGGATTAAGGAAGCTCTAAACTAAGATTTCTAATTATAAGTCGAAAAGAGGAGTTTTGTTAGATTTTTAGGTTAAGTAATAAAGGATAAGAAAGATTACTAGATTTTAATTCTTTCTTTAGGATATATACATTAAACATATTGAAGGATTAATCAAAGACTTTGTGAGTTTATTTACATATATATATAATAAAAAATATAGAAAAAATATATATATATAATAAAAATAAATATGTATATAAATAAATAATAATTACTTAGCCACTAATTAAGCTAATTAGTCGTGCCTCAAGAAGCATTGCTAGTCACGCCTAAAGGTGGTTAAGTCCTTAAATTCCTTCGTGGCCTTTTTTACTCGAGTCATCGAACCCTAGGGATGTTTTCTCATCTGGTGCCCTAAGACCGTCTGGTTTGGGAGTCATCGGTAAGAGACTCGTTACAAGGGTAAACTAGAAAGCCTAAGGATGCTAAGGAAATGTAAATAAATAAATATTGTATAAAAAAAATATATATGTTATATATATTAGTAAATAAATGAACTTAGTCCAAGAAAGATCCTTCATATTTATAGATATATATATCCTAGGATTGATGCAAAATCCGGTTTTTGATCTTTTCCCTAAAAACTTAACCTAAGATGAAAACAAAACTCCAAATAGACGCTTATAAAAGGAATGACAAGTTTAGGGTAACCTGAAACCTATAACTTAAGTGAGAATCTTTAAAACATGGATCAAAATTTTCACTAACCCGTTTATTTTTCTTTATGGATTTTGTGGGTGCAATCCGCTGAAAACCCTCAGGAGACAACACTCCTCCTCTAGGGTAACCTAGAGGTTTAACAGCTTGTTGCACGTGCTCAGTGCAATCGTGTCACCTATGAAAGTGGTGTAATAAACTAGTTAGGATTTTCTTTTTCTTTCTTTTTTGCTCGATGACGACCAAAAGCTAGGTATGGGGGTGTGATTATTATTCATTTTTGCATATTTTACCACATCCATACCATGCATATTGCAAATAAAAATGTGATTTTTAATCCTTCTCTCTCTATTTTTGCAGGTCTATATTCTAATTGAGAAAAGGCCAAAATTCCTTTAATTATCAAAAATTAAAGAAAAATAAATCAAAGCCCAAAAGAGAGCCCAAAAGTTGAGGCCAGGATCTGGAGAAATCCACGCGCCAATTCAAACTTCCAGAAGGACCACGTGGCTAACAACCTACGAGATACGCGCAACAGAAATCTCGGCCTCAACGGCCTTGTAACTGCCGCATATCCACAGCAACTGCCGCAGATCTGCGGAAGTTACAAGGCTGTTGAGCCCAGGATTTTCTCCAACAACCTGGGTTCTAGAGACTTCTCTCTGAGGCTATAAATACACCACCAGGGCCTTCGCAAGAGAGAGGACAGAGGACAGAGGAGAAAGGAGAGAATAGAGAAAGAAATTGTATTTTGATTTTTCTCTAGGTTTTGTTTCTCTTAGTCTTCTTCCTCCCTAGAAATTCTGCAAAGAAAGAGATTGTAAGAGAGAGAGAAAGCTTGTGTAAACCAAGGGGTGACAACTTGTGAAGCAAGGATTAATCCATTCTCTTTTCTCTTCTATTGCATTTTCTAGTATTTACTTGCTTTCTTTAATTCTAGCTTTACTTTCATTGCACTTTTATTCATGCTTTGCTTTTCTTTTCTTATGGCTAGCTAACTTCTTCTAACATGACGAGCTAACCACTAACTTTGCTAACTACTAACTCTTGGGTGATTGCTAATTTTCATCTTGCAAGTTGTTGAGTCTTTTTCATCCCCGATGGGTTACTTTCATGCTTGGCAAGTTCTTGTTGTAATTCCATATGATTCATGTGTGCCTCATTTAGAGCCTTGTCTTTAGAACAAGTGCCTTGATGGAACATGGAGATGGATCACCAACCATATGCTATTTGTTGTACAACTTCTTTAATTCCATTAATGAATGTTGTATCTTCTTCCTTAGCATCCCTTGAGTGTCGCTCTTTTGATTCCATTATTGAAAGTCTATCTTGTAGGCCAATGACATCTATGAGGCTATAAGACAAGTCCAAAAATGATCACCCGTCATCCAAGTGGGAAAGCAACTAGACCAACACGCAAGACAAACATATGCCGATGAATCAACATGAGGCACGCATCACCATCACGGAGTTTAGTAAGTTTAGCAAATTAGTAAAGTTAGCTAGTCATGGTTTTCTCCATCCTTAAATCTTTTATAAAGTTTTCTTTCCTTTAGTTTAATTCCAAAGCAAATCTCTTTTTCAATTTCTTTTCATTTTCCATCATGTACAAATCCACCAAGTCTTTTACTTCTTTTTCCAATTCTTTTATATTCTTTTAAAGCAAAGAAGAACCTTCGTTTTCTATCTTCACAACGAACCGTAACGCTTCCATCGCAAGCTCTCCCTGAGGATTCGACCCGTATAGCCACTGCTACTACGGTGATTTGGAAAGGGTACATTGAACATATCGAATACATTTGTGGAGTAATCAAGCACCTAAGGTTGACTCTAAACCTTCTTTCTTTTATTGAATATTTGTGCAATCTACCACACTATCCCTTTTCCTAATCAATGAGGAAACTCTCCCTTATCAATTTTTGACCAATCCTGATATCTCTAACGCAATCAATTTAACCCAAGAATCATGTCATTTTGGAAATGAAGGTTCAATTTCATTATATCAATTTGAACTTGACCAAAATCAAAGATTTGAGAACCATACTGACAATATGGCAAGTTATCACTTCCCTGAAATTGGACGTGAACATGAATGTGAACCCGATCCGCAATTTGGTAACTTAATTCTATTTTTTGACTCAATATTGATTCTAATATCTTTACCCTGAATCACATTTCAGAGTCAGTATTGAATCCTGTACTAATAAATCGTGAATCACCAATCTTTCAAAATCATATTCCGTTGATGGAAAATGTGTGTGAACCTAATCTTTTGTTTTGGACCCAATTTTTGAATCAATTTTGACTTCAAAATTATTATTTAATTTGAATCAAATTTCCTAAGTCAGTATTAGTTCATGTGCCCTTTGAGCCTAAATCAGTCATCTTTCATAATCACACTCAATGTCGAATAAAAGTGTATAACAAAATGACAAATAGATTGTTTTCAAAATTAAAAGTTAGAAGGGGATAAATTTCTAAATAAAATATGACAGATATTTAATGGGTTATAATGGGATAGAGGTCAACAATGAGTTCCTGTGAACTTCAAATTCACTGAATTGGGCTACAATGCTTGCACCAATCATACCTCCATCAGAACCATCACCCTGAGGTGAAGTTTTCTTCCCTCTCTATTTTCATGCATACATAAATTCATGATGCATTGAGGACAATACATGAAATAAGTGTGGGGGAGGGTTTGACTAACTTATATTTTTCTTTATTTTTAGGACTTTCTATTGTGTATAGAATTTTTCCTTTCTTAAAAACTTTTTAAAACAAAAGAAAAGTTTGATCTTTTTTTTTTTTGAAAATTAAGTTAATTTTCAGAATTAAGAAAACCGCAATTATGACTTCTTAAACCTAGTCAAAATAATCTATTTTGTATAAATTTTAGGTTAAGAAATATAGATAGAAAAATAATTTGATTTTGAATTTTTTGCCTTAGAAAATATGCACTTAATACTTATACATTTTTTGGCATTGAAACAAAGACTTAAGATGCCATAAATAAAAAAATAAAATTAAAAAATGATGAATAAAAAACCACTGAATAAAGCTAGATAATTATGCTTCAGGAAGCATGATTATTCATGCCTAACAGTAGTCAAAACAAAAATGAATTCTTAGTTTAATGTCCTTGTTTACTCAAGTACTTAAGCCTGAGGGATTTTCTCTCATCTGGTGCCCTAAAACCATTAAGTTTGGGAGTCACCAGCCAAAGGCTCACTACCTGGGTAAATTAAAAAGCCTAAGAAAACTTAGAGAAAAATATACAAAAAATAAATTGCTTGATGGTTAAAATTAAAATCCCAAAAATCTACATTAACAGAAAAGTGCATATTATCTAGGTTTTATGAAAGATCAAATGATCGATTCAATTTTTGAATTCTTACCTTGAATTTATCTAGGCTTTGTTGCCAAGGATCCAATGTGAAGCCCCTATCATTCAAGAGGTTAGTATTGTTTGTAGGAGTAATTAGTAGAAAGTTAGCCATGAGTTTTCTTCTATCTTGATTTTATTTTATAAACTCTTTTTATCCAAATCACTACCACTTTCACATTTTCTTTTACATCATGTTTTCTTCTCCTTCTACTTCTTGTTTCTTTTTCATTACTTTTAGAATTCTTTTTAAACAAAGAAGACTTGTTAAATGATTTCGTGAATCACCGTTAAAGCTTCTATCGTCTCCTGTCCCTGTGGATTCGACCCGCATAGCCGCTATTTGCTATCGCAGAGTATCGAGGAAGCCAAAGCACCACAAGCACTTACTCTGATTTCAAAATACTCAATTCTTTTCATGATTTCACTTTCTCCATCTTTCAGGAGACTCCCCGAGAGGTGATAGCCGTCAGGGTGAGGGCCTGCTATAGGCTATTTTTGGACGAGTCTCCATCTATCAGAGGACTCCCCGAGAGGTGGCAGTGAAATTACACCTAGGAGGGTGAATAGGTGTAAGGCTAATCAAATCAATATTCAATGCAAAATAAAAATGAGATGATGCAAATGATCACTCAAAGCAAGATTAGAAATCGTATACCCCGTGAAGAGTTCTGAACTTCTTCCTCATGATTCCTCTAGATAAGTGTTTGAGGTGCTCAATGTAAGCTTGTTGTAAGAGTATAGATCGACAATGGATGCATGAAAATAAAGTAGATAAGACAGATAAGTAAATCAATCGCAAACAAAGAGATTTGTTTCGAGGTTTGAGCCACCGCTCTACGTCCCCGCCTTCACCACCGTGAAAGATTTCCAATCCACTAGAACTTTCCACCAAAGGAATTACAACCACTATGGAGTACACAACTCCCCAACACACTCCTCTAGTCCAGAGGCAGCGTAGGAGCAATACAATAAGCACTAGGCAATCAAAAGACCACAAACTCTCTTTTGAAAACACTTCTTTACAAAACCCTAGAGAATAATATATAAGATTGAAGCTCAAAGTTTTGTAAGTGAATTTTAAAAATAGAAGAGAGATTTTCAGAACCAAAACTTGAAGATAATTTCAGAGTATAAAAGCACAAAAACTGAAACAAAAATTTTTTCTCAAGTAAGCACAAAACTTTGAATCTTTCAAATTGTTGTTGTAAAAACCTCTACCCTAATGACCCCTTTATATAGGTTTTAGGAAGAGTAAACTTAAAATAATTTTACCAGCATAAAAGAGAAAGAAATTGACCCTCAATTCAGCAAATTACATTTTTAAATTCAAAACACGTTTTAAAACTGTTTTCAAAAACTAACTGTTTCTACCAAAACAGCAGACTCACGGTCGATCGGCTGGTCGACCGGACTATTCAAAATTTTGACCGTTAGCTCTTCCCGGTCGACTGGTCGGTCGACCGGGACAAACCGAGAGTTGGCTGCTTAAAGTCGGTCGACCGCCCGGCTGACCGGGAATTACAACATGCACACCCCCAATTGCCAGAACTCCGGTCGACCGTTCTGGCATGTAAGAGGCACGGTCGACCGCCCGGTCCACCGACCTTTGCCAAAATAGTTTTGAAAAATCTTTTTGAAGATAAGTATAATTTGAAAATATTCTTGTTTGGATTTTGGAAGATAGGAAACATACATAGCTACTAGATATAAGTTCAAAACATGATAAAAAATATTTAGAAAATTTGAGAATCAAAATCATACTTTTGAAAAACGTGCATTTTGGTGTGTGTGTATATTTTTGAGCTTCAACCATATATACTAATCTTTAACAAAAACAATTTACAAGATGTGTCTACAAGCAGGCGTCTCTGAAACTTGATGTTATGCTGTGATTGAGTTAGAGCTTAATATCCCATACTTGAGCCATCAATACCTGTACTAACCTGAAGTTCATTCTTGAACTTTTATTAGTACCAAATAGTTTTTATATAGTTTGTTATTATCAAAACACATAACCCGGGATTGTAACCTTTGAAAAACACGTAGAGGGAGGGTGAATAGGTGTAAATGCTAATCTAGTGAACTAAATGCGCTAAATGCGGAAGCTAATGCAAATTTTGCAACACACTTAATACAATCAACAAGTGTAGCCGAATTCCCCGTGAAGGGCTCTGGACTAACTCCTCTTGATTCCTCTTGAATGGGTTGAGGTGCTATGTGAAGCTCTTGTTGATTAAGTACAAGTGAGGCACACACACAATCAAGCCAAGCATATAAGGATGAATAGCAATATGAAATAATGTAAGGCACAACACAAATGCAAGCAAGTATGATATGAATGATGAATGATGCTTTGCACAAATGTAAAGAGAGAGAGTTGAGAGACAAGTGGATCAAACGCTAAGACAAGATATGTTTCGAGGTTCGAGCACCTTGCTCTACATCCCTACCTACACTACCGTGTATGATTTCCAATCCACTATAATGTCCACCGAGGACTCCCACCGAGGGAACCTTCACCGAGAAGGATTTGTTACAACACAAGGAGTACTGAACTCCTCTCTCAAACAACCACCTCACAACCGAGGGGTAGGCCCGTAGCCAATACAACAACCACAATCACCTCTACCGAAGAGGGATCAAACACAGTACCACTCCGATCAGCCTCTACCAAAGAGGGATACACAAATAAAGGAGGGTTTACAACTTAGAGGCTCAACAACCTCAAAACAATCTCTTTTTCTCTCTTTTCCACAAAACAAAGATCCTAAATAGATTAGAATAGAAGATAGCTCAAGTGTGGAAAAACTAGGTGTTTTTGGAAACAAGCAACAAAGAAAATACTTGGGAAAACTCTTGTAAAAGATAGAGAATGAAAACCAATACAAATATCCCAAATTCCTATTTTCTTTGATTTTTCAAAAACCCAAAACAATAAAGATGGAATCCTAAAACTCTTTTGAAAACTTGTTTAAACACTAAATAAACTCTGAAATTTTTCTTATCTAAAGTCTTGTCAAAACAGCCCAAGAGATGGGGTATTTATACCTCCATCAGAAAACTAGCCGTTAGGCTGATGTGGTAGCCTGACAGGCTGACGGTTGACCGGCCCGGTCGACCGCCAACGGTCAGAATTGTGACCGTTGGGCAACCACGGTCGACCGGCCCGGTCGACCCAAACAAACAGAGAGCACTGCTCTCAGTCCCGGTTGACCACCCGGGTCGACCGTCCCAGAGCTGCTAAACGTGCACAGATATGTGCACGTCGGTCGACCGGCCCGGTCGACGACTTCATCCTAGTCGACTTGGTCAGTTGACTTAGTCGACTGGTTGAAGCCTGGAACAGAAATCTGGGTCAGAAAAACAGTATAAAATTATTTTGAAAAATCTTTTAAGTCCTCTAAAAATCTACAAAACTTGTTTTATCATTTTATATTGAAACACAAACAAGTGATAAAAATTTCAAGACATATATCAATTATATCAATTCATTTTTGAGTCTTGCAAATTTTATCAAAAACAAAATTTGTATTTTTATCAAATTTGATTTTTCCAAAACATGAATAGGATAGTCAAAATAAGTTTATTTAAGAAGTTTAAGCATGCATGTATAAATAGAAACCATCTACTATACATATAAACAAATTAAACTTGTTTTGATCTATTATTCATGAAAACCAAATCCAAAACATGAAAACGTGTGTGTTTGTGCACTTGAGCATATCAACTATACTAAGCTTTACAAATTGGATCTAAACACACTAACTAAACTATGGATACTTAGTCTTCTTGACGATCTTCATCTTCAAGGCGACTCGATCCATAAACACTGTGATCCATGAGCTAGGCAAGGTATGATCTTGAAGCTTTGGCCCTGGAATCACCATGAAAAGCTTCTAAACACCTTTGTTGAAGCTAATCACCAACTAATATCTTGGTTAATGATCTGAAACCTAAAATCACAAGAATATTAGTAAACATAACTACATGAGTTAATCATCATCAAAACTAGGGTGGAAGGCCTTTGGGCCAACAATCTCCCCCTTTTTGATGATGACAAAACTCATGGAGTTATATATGCATGGATTAAAGTTAAGCTTCAATGAAGCTCCCCCTTAACTCATGCATAAACAAATAAACATAATGAATATGCAATGAAGGCTCTTAAAACATAAACATGTATGCATCAACATGCATAAAACAAATAAACATGTTTTAGAAGCTCTAGATACTAATTAAATTAATAAAACATTAACAAACACACTAGATGATCTAGATACCAATAAAACTTAATATATGCAAAAACATAAGTATGCATATATAAACACAAATTATTCTCCCCCTTTTTGTCAATCATCAACAAAGGGGTAAACAATCAAAACAATAAATGAGGGGTAAAAATCTTTCTCCCCCTTTTGTCTATCAAAACAATAAAAAAATAATGTTCTCCCCCTTTTTGTCTAAAAACAAAAACAAGGTCAATAAGGGGTGACAATCAATTAGGATATCAATTGAAAATATGTCAATGAAGCATCTTGATACCAATAGAAAATAAACAAAGATCAATAAATGTTATATGATATATACATTCATGAAGAGGAAGACGCTAAGTTAGCTTCCCTACACATATGCATTACATGAAGGAGGGATATTAAGCCCTAATTCACATAACACACATTATGTAATGCATAAGAGGAGATGTGAAGCTCCCCCTACACACGTGTACCACATAAAGAAGAGATGTTAAGCTCTTCAATACAAGATACACTCATCATGAATCTATATGTGGAAGAGATGTGAAGCTCTCCTTGCATATAATCAATACAAATCAAAACTTTTATATTTTTCTTTAAACAAAATTTTTAGATACCAATTTAAAACACAACACATCTTGATATCAAAAGATAGTATTTTTCTTTTTAAGCCATATAAACAATTGAAATGACTATTTTCTATCATAAAGTAAGGGAGTGAAAATACAAATACCAATTGAAATATGAAAATCGAATTTTCTCCCCCTTTTATGAAATACCAACAAAAACTATGCGTAGGCATGAAATAAGATACCAATTAAAAACTAAATCAATTGAAATAAAGTGAAGCTCAAGCTCTAGCATAAACAAGATTTGTGCTCAAGATATAGAAAAATAATAGCACAAATAAAACAAGTATATGTGTATGAAATAGAATGAGAACCAATCACTAATAGATGATACCAATTGAAGATATACATACACAATAATCATATGAGTATACAAGAAGATCAAAATGATACCAATTGAAAGAGTTCAATGATACCAATTGACATAACAATAAGTTCAAGTGTATACATCATATTACTATACCTCCCAATCAAGGTTCAAGTTTTAAATGATTTTTACTTTAAAGCATTCATGAACATGATCTCCCATCCAACCTCCCATCGAAGGTAGGGGTTTTCAAAAATAGGTTTGAAAATAGAGTACGTTTGAAAAACTCTACCAAATGAAGAATACGAACTAGTTAAATGGAAAATCTTTTAAACTAGTACGAAATCCTTCAAGCAAGGAATAAACTAAAATTAATTTTCATAAAACACATGTAAATCACATAGCACTTGAAAACACTCAATATTCAATAAAGTCCATACATGCTCATGAAAACATACTCATGAGAAATATTTTTAAAAAAAATGGTGAGTGTACAAGTACAATGTGAAGAACATGATCATGAAAATATACAATTTAGCTCAATATTCCTTGAAATAAGAAAACATGAAAATCATCAAAACTTATTTAATCTTCAAGGTATATGTATGTCCTATACAAATTAAAGTATACATACATATTCAAACACAACGAGTCCACAAAGATATATGCATGAAGGCACGTGACTCAAAAAGGATGTATATGTATAATAATAATTTGGATAAAATAGACATATACATGAAGTTAAACAAATAAACACAAAATCAAACTAAATTTTCACAAAAACAAATTTCATTTCAAGGTATATGTATGAATTGTCAACACAATAAGTATACATACATATCCCTAAACACAATTGAGTCCATATATATATAGATTTGCATGAAAGGCAAATGACTCAAGGGGTATTCATGTATATCTTGAAGTTTGGCAAAATTACACATATACATGAAATGAAAACTCATGATCATAAAACAAGTCCACAAATAGGAATACAAGTTTAAAATGTATGAATCATCAAAACTAGACTATACTAGCACATCTAATGGGTTCAAATACGCATTCAAGCTCAAACATATATAGATTTATTTGTGGCCCACTATATGCACAAGTATAAATTCTAGTCTTAATGAAAACTAATATCTAAACAAGTAATCAAAACATGAAGCATAAAACACGATAAAAATCAACATGAAAAATATAAACATGATTATTATGAATATCCACATGTTATTAGATTTATGATGTACATGATAGCGAGTCAAATACGAGAACATAAAATAATAATCCATATTAAACATGGGTGTCTCAAATACTAAACATGTATGTCAAGGATTTAATAATCATGGCATTTTCATACTAATCACTAATCAATGAAACATACTATAAACAATGAATATGAAAAGCATGTAAACAATAAATAGGAGTTAAGGATCGTTACCAAAACCTAGAAGGCAACTTTTCTTGTCTCCAAAACATGGTGGTCATCTCCACCAAACCTTCCCTTGAAAGTGATGTATCCAATTGATTTCCATGAAGCTCGGAACGCATCCACTCCAAGGTGTCATCACTCTCACGTCATGTGAGAGCCCACACCTACATCAAAAATCTTAGGGGTGGTCTTTGGTACCCATACTCTTTTGGGTCCATGGGGGTTAGTACCTTCTCTAACCCAAACAAAATTCTTTGCTAAATTTGAAGTATGTGATCTATCATAACAAAATTTAGCAAGGTGGCCCTTACGTCCACAATGTGTACAAGTGTACACATGAGCATACATGTGAGGAGTGTGTCCGTGAGGAGCATGTGTATGCCGTGGAGGGAGTGCATGAATAATAGATGGAACTTGTTTCTTTCGAAACAAAGTTTCCAAACGTGTATGCCCTTCTACACATTGGCTCAAAGTGGAGCCCAAACAATCTACATTCTTCTTAAGCATGGATATATCATTGTTAATTAAAGAAGAGGTGGCACATGCAATAGGTGAAGTGTGTGATACTACCCTAGCATGGCAAACATGTGCATCAATCTTATTTATAAAACATCATTTTTCTTTAAACAAACATTTAAATCATTTGAAATAGAAATAATTTTTTTTCAAAGCAATATTCTCTTTTAAAACAAAATCAATTTTTGAAGACAAAACATCATTATTTTTCACAAGAGTTTCACAATCATTTTTAGATTTTAAAACTTTATTTTATTTTAGGGTAAGATCAAGTTGAGACCTTAATGAATCCCTCTCATTAGCAATCTCCTCTTTCTCTTGCAAAACAATATCAAGTCTAGCAATCAAATTTTTATTTTCATTGTTAATGCCTAGACTTTTCTTTTTTAAAATATTATATTTTTCTATTAATTTTTCACAAACAATAGATAGTTCTTCATTTAAAGTATGGGGATCAACATAATCATTTGAAGAACTAGCACAATCATCATTATCTAAGTGGGGTTCCGAATGTACCTCAAGGGAGTCATTCCCTTGGATCATTAAGCATTGAGACTCGGATTCTCCACTAGACTCCTCCGGTTGAATTTGTTCTTGAAGCTTGGAGGTGGTGGTTGTCGTCAACTTGTTCCACACTACAAAAGCGGAATCAAGATTAGAAACAAGCATAAGATAATCTTTTGAAAGCGTGCTTCTAATGGCCTCAAGGGCTTGTGCATTGGCCCCTATATGATTGCGATTTCCAAGATAGCATTTCTTGGTAGCCGCAAGGAAAACATGTAAGCCTAGGGTTTGGAGGTATATGGACATCCTAGTCTTCCAAACAAGAATGTTGGAAGCATCATACATAGGTGGGGTCATGAAGTCCATGGTAAAAACTATATGTGTGCAAACACGCAAATGCAAACAATAGATTAGCAATCAAATGGATCTCACTCCTAGGATGTTAAGCCTAAGTATCAGGAGCACTAGTTCTGATACCAATTGAAAAACACCTAGAGGGGGGGTGAATAGGTGTAAGTGCTAATCTAGTGAACTAAATGCGCTAAATGCGGAAACTAATGCAAATTTTGGAACACACTTAATACAATCAACAAGTGTAGCTGAATTCCCCGTGAAGGGCTCTGGACTAACTCCTCTTGATTCCCCTTGAATGGGTTGAGGTGCTATGTAAAGCTCTTATTGATTAAGTACAAGTGAGGCACACACACAATCAAGCCAAGCATTTAAGGATGAATAGCAATATGAAATAATGCAAGGTACAACACAAATGCAAGCAAGTATGATATGAATGATGAATGATGCTTTGCACAAATGTAAAGAGAGAGAGTTGAGAGACAAGTGGATCAAACACTAAGACAAGATATGTTTCGAGGTTCGAGCACCTTTCTCTACATCCCCGCCTACACCACCGTGTAGGATTTCTAATCCACTATAATATCCACCGAGGACTCCCACCGAGGGAACCTTCACCGAGAAGGATTTGTTACAACACAAGGAGTACCGAACTCCTCTCTCAAACAACCACCTCACAACCGAGGGGTAGGCCCGTAGCCAATACAACAACCACAATCACCTCTACCGAAGAGGGATCAAACACAATACCACTCCGATCAACCTCTACCAAAGAGGGATACACAAATAAAGGAGGGTTTACAACTTAGAGGCTCAACAACCTCAAAACAATCTCTTTTCTCTCTTTTCCATAAAACAAAGATCCTAAATAGATTAGGATAGAAGATAGCTCAAGTGTGAAAAACTAGGTGTTTTTGGAAACAAGCAACAAAGAAAATACTTGGGAAAACTCTTGTAAAAGATAGAGAATGAAAACCAATACAAATATCCCAAATTCCTATTTTCTTTGATTTTCCAAAAACCCAAAACAATAAAGATGGAATCCTTTTGGCTCAAAAACTCTTTTGAAAACTTGTTTAAACACTAAATAAACTCTGAAATTTTTCTTATCTAAAGTCTTGTCAAAACAGCCCAAGAGATGGGGTATTTATACCTCCATCAGAAAACTAGCCGTTAGGCTGATGTGGCAGCCTGACAGGCTGACGATCGACCGGCCCGGTCGACCGCCAACGGTCAGAATTGTGACTGTTGGGCAACCACGGTCGACCGGCCCGGTCGACCCAAACAAACAGAGAGCACTGCTCTCAGTCCCGGTCGACCGCCCGGGTCGACCGTCCCAGAGCTGCCAAACGTGCACAGATCTGTGCACGTCGGTCGACCGGCCCGGTCGACCGACTTCATCCTAGTCGACTTGGTCAGTTGACTTAGTCGACTGGTTGAAGCCTGGAACAGAAATCTGGGTCAGAAAAACAGTATAAAAATATTTTGAAAAATCTTTTAAGTCCTCTAAAGATCTACAAAACTTGTTTTATCATTTTATATTGAAACACAAACAAGTGATAAAAATTTCAAGACATATATCAATTATATCAATTCATTTTTGAGTCTTGCAAATTTTATCAAAAACAAAACTTGTATTTTTATCAAATTTGATTTTTCCAAAACATGAATAGGATAGTCAAAATAAGTTTGTTTAAGAAGTTTAAGCATGCATGTATAAATAGAAACCATCTACTATACATATAAACAAATTAAACTTGTTTTGATCTATTATTCATGAAAACCAAATCCAAAACATGAAAACGTGTGTGTTGTGCACTTGAGCATATCAACTATACTAAGCTTTACAAATTGGATCTAAACATACTAACTAAACTATGGATACCTAAGTCTTCTTGACGATCTTCATTTTCAAGGCGACTCGATCCACAAACACTGTGATCCATGAGCTAGGCAAGGTATGATCTTGAAGCTTTGGCCCTGGAATCACCACGAAAAGCTTCTAAAACACCTTTGTTGAAGCTAATCACCAACTAATATTTTGGTTAATGATCTGAAACTTAAAATCAGAGGAATATTAGTAAACATAACTACATGAGCTAATCATCATCAAAACTAGGGTGGAAGGCCTTTGGGCCAACAACCTTTGGGCCAACAAGCTCCCCCTTTTTGATGATGAAAAAATATATAAGATATAAAACAAAATATAGGAAGGAGGTAAAACTCTCCCTCAAATGAAGCTCTATTATTAAGTACAAAACATGAAATATATATGAGATAAACATGAAAACATATATGAGATATACATCTACATGAGATAAACATGAAAACATATATGAGATAAACATCAAAACAAACCCTCAAAACAAATATATGAGATAAACATCAAAACAAATATATGAGATAAACATCAAAACAAACTTCCATACTTCTCCCATAAACAAAACAAACCCATATTCCATACTTCTCCCCCTTTTTGTCATACATCAAAAGGGTAAACAACCATGAAAAATCATCAATCATTAATACAAACATTTAATTCACCACAAATAAAAGAAAATCTATTAAAATCAAGTACAGTAAAAATATCGGCAAGTTGAAACTCAGTAGAAATATAATCAATTTCTATATCACCTTTCTCATGATGATCTCTAAGAAAGTGATATCGAATCTTTATGTGCTTAGTCTTACTATGTTGATTTGCATTTTAGTCATATGAATAGTACTAGTATTATCACAAAATATTTTAACATGGTCATAATGTAAATCATAATCAAGGAGAGTATGTTTCATGCAAAGACTTGTGCACAACAAGTCCCAGCAGCAACATACTCCGCCTCGGCGGTTGAGAGAGTTAAAGAATTTTGTTTCTTAGAAGACCATGAAACAAGACAATTTCCTAGAAACTGACATGTTCCACTCGTACTCTTCCTATCCACTCTACAACCTGCATAGTCAGCATCCGAAAAACTTGTCATTGAAAATTATCCGGTCTTCGGATACCATAGACCCATTCCAATAGTGCCTTAAGGTATCGAATAATGCGTTTTACCGCAATCAAGTGGGACTTTTTAGGAAAAAATTAGAATCTAGCACAAAGATATACACTAAACATGATATCCGTCCTACTAGCCGTTAAATATAACAAACTACCAATTATACTTCTATAAAGTTTTATGTCTACAAATTTTACCTTGTTCATCCTTGTCAAGTTTAGTTGTGGTAGCCATGGGAGTTGTGCTAGTCTTTGACCCTTCAAATCCGAATTTCTTTTTGAGTTCCTTTGTGTACTTGACTTGACTTATAAAGATCCCATTACTCCTTTGCTTGATTTGGAGTCCAAGGAAGTAGCTTAGCTCTCCCATCATAGACATTTCAAACTCATTATGCATACATGATTCAAACTCTTTGCAAAGTATTTCGTTAGTAGATCCAAAAATTATATCATCAATATAAATTTGAACAATAAGAATGTCACTATCAACATGCTTAATAAACAAAGTAGTATCTACTTTACCTTTAACAAAACCATTTGAAAGAAGAAATATTGAAAGTCTTTCATACCAAGCTCTAGGAGCTTGTTTTAAACTATACAAAGCTTATCTAGTTTGAAAACAAAATTTGGATATATAGGATCAACAAACCCACGAGGTTGTTCAACAGATACTTCCTCTTCAATAAAACCATTTAAAAATGCGCTTTTGATATCTATTTAAAAAAGTTTAAAATTTTATAAGAAGCAAAAGCAAGTGTGCTCCGTATAGCTTCGAGCCGTGCTACGGGTGCAAAGGTTTCCTAAAAATTGATTCTCTCGATTTGGGTGTAACCTACCTAGCTTTATTCCTAACAATATTTTCTGACTCATCCAACTTGTTGCTAAAAATCCATTTAGTATCAATTGTTGGTCTATCACGGGGTCTAGGAACGAGATGCCAAACTTGATTACGCTCAAATTGATTGAGCTGTTCTTGTATTGTAAGCAACCAATATGAGTCACCCTCAGCTTCAAGAATATTTTTGGGTTCAGTATGGGAAATGAAAGCATAATGATCATGCAAATCATGAAGCTTGGAGCGAGTAGATACCCCCTTGATACATCACCTATATGATGAGATCTTTGGGATGACTTGTAGCATATCTCCAATCTTTTGGAAGTGGTTGAGATGGTTCCACTTCATCCTCTTGAACTTCACCATTAAGTTTTTGCTTGTCTTCTTGGGTGGGTGAGTCCTTCAAGGATACTTTCTCCATGTCTTCACCTAAACTATCAATCTCTACAACATTCTTAACAAAAGCATCAGATTCTTCAAACTTAACATGCACAGATTCTTCAATTGTAAGAAAGAATTTACTGAACACTCTATAACCTTTGCTAATATTAGAATAACCAACAAAAATTGCTTCAAAAGTCTTAGCATCAAATTTACCCAAGTTATTTTTGTGTTCAAAACAAAATATTTGCATCCAAAAACTCTAAAATACGAAACATTTGATTTTCTTGAATAATAAATTTTGAAAGAAGTTTTGGAAGAATTTTTTCAATAATAAATTCTATTCGATATATAGCATGCGGTGTTTATGGCCTCGGCCCATAAGTATTGAGGGAGCCCGTATTCACTAATCATAGTCCTAACCATTTCTTGAACAGTCTGATTCTTCCTTTCAATGACTCTATTTTGTTGTGGAGTTTTAGGACATGACAACTCATGCTTAATTCTATTTTCTCCGCAATAAGTAATAAAGGATTGGTTGATGAACTCACCGCCTTTATCACTTCTTATATGCAAAATCAAAAAATCTTTTTCTTTTTCAACAATTTTTCAAAAAATATTAAAATGCAAAAAAACTTGATCTTTATGTTTCAAAAAGAAAATCCATGTAAAACGGGAAAAATCATCAACTAAAACAAAACCATAGCGATTTCCATTTAAACTTTTAGTTTTAGTAGGACCAAACAAATCCATGTGGATCAACTCTAATGGCCTAGATGTCATGATATCCTTGATTGGTTTGAAAGAGGACTTGATTTGTTTCTTAAGTTGGTACGCATCACAAATGCGGTCCTTCTTAAATTTCAAGTAAGGAATACCCTTCACCGATTCCTTAGAATTGATTCTAGAAAGATGATCAAAAGATACATGGCCTAATCCTCTATACCATAACCATGAATCCTCATTAAAGCATTTAAACATTTAGTTTTGCAATCTTGTTTATACATATCAATAATATGAACATTATTTTCACGAAATCCGGTGAGACTACAATCATTGGTTTTACAATAAAAAATGTTACAAGAAGATTCATCAAAAATAACTTTGAAATAACGATCACATAGTTGACTAATACTAAGTAGATTATTTTAAGACCATCAATTAAAACAACATTTTCAATTAAGGGAGATGTACTAATCTTCATGTTACCTATACCGATGATGTTGCCCTTGGAATCATCTCCGAAGGTGACGGTGCCACCTTCAACGTACCTTAATAGAGTTGTAAAATTATTGATATCCCATGTCATATGCCTTAAGCAACCACTATCAAGGTACCACCGCTCCCTACGTCTTGGAGCCTTGGTGTGAACCTATATCAAACAATGAAGTTATTGACTTTGGTACCCATATTTTCTTGGGTCCTACGATGTTAGTACTTCGAACCCAAACATGATTATTAGTATCATTTATACGATCATAACAAAATTTAGCTAGATGATCATTTCGGCCACAATAAGTACATTTATAAAATCTCCCATACTTGAAAGCATGATGTTCATGATGAACATGTGGTTTATGACCATGGTGAACATGTAATGTATGAACATGCTTGGTGTGTATTTTAGAAGTGTGAGCATGTGTAGTATGAATGTGTTTCTTTGAAGCATTTTTCTTTGAAAACATGTCTTCTAATTTAGCTTTGCTGAACTCATATTTTTTTAAAATATTTCCCAAATTGTTGATTTTAATTTTTAAGATAGAAATTTTATTTTCATCAATCTTGAAAAACTTAGCTTTACATGAAAATTGGTATGCATCAAAATCCCTTTGTGTTGATAAAGAGTGAAAGACAAATCATCTTTTTCTTTGGAAAGAATAATAACTTTGTTTTGAGGAGCTTCATTTTCCTTTTTCATTGTTAGACAATTTTTCTTTAAAGAATCATAACTATTTGAAAGTTCTATAAAAGCATTTAATAAATCATCTTGAGTTACTCCACTATCATCAAAGGATGGTTCAGAATTTACCTTGGGTGTGTTTGCCATAAAACACACGTTTGCAGTGTCCACCTCCTCTTCAGATTCACTTTCTAAATCCCAAGTGATTTTGAAAGCTTTCTTCATAAATGACTTCTTTTACTTGATAGAAGAAGATATCTTATTTCTGAAATATGGACATTCGGCCATGATATGTCCGGGTTTCCGATTGTTGAACCAAATGATTTTCTTTTCCTCGTCTCCTATGGTTGTATTTTCCTTGTTGTATGTCCTTATTACATCTCTTATGAGGAGAGATAGCTCTTCATCATCTTCTTATTCTTCTTTATCGTCGGCGATGGCGGGAGTAGACTTGAAAGCTATAGTCATCTTCTTTTGTGGCACCATTTTTTCTCTTATCTTTTTCTCCATCTCATGGGTCTTAAGGTTGCCGATAAGACCAAAGAGCTCCATCTCATCTTTATCGTTCAACTCCTTCAATATGGTGTCTTTGACTTCCAAGACAGTGGAAGTGCGCGAATGACCTTTTGGACCTTTGATCATTGTTGATTTCATCATCTAGAGAAGTAAGACCATTAGTTATTTTAGTAAACTTCGTAATCATATCATCAATAAACTCATTTTCATGCATTTTAAAGCTTTCATATTGGGAACGCAAGAGATCAATTTTAGCTCTCTTGACTTGTGATTATCCCTCACGAGTGACCAATAAGTGTTGCCAAATCTCATAGGTGGATTGTAATGAATGACCCGTATAGTGTCATCTTCATTCAATGCTGAAAACAAGGCATTTTGAGCCTCTAAATTAGCATTATATTCCTTGGAGGTAAGATCGGACCAAGTGTCCTCCTCACCGGTGGGTGCACTATAGGGTTTGGTCACTGCCTTTGCAACCGGACTTCCTAGGGATTACAGAAATACGATCATCTTAACTTTCCATATGGGAAAATTAAGGTCATCGAACTTGGGAGGGGTCCTAATATTGTCAGCCATCTTTACTAGTGGATGAATGAAGAGATTAACAGAATGATTAGAAAATTAGGATCTCTCTAAGGATGTTAAGCCAAAAGCTAGAGACCTTACTCTGATACCAATTGAAATTACACCTAAAGGGGGGTGAATAGGTGTAAGGATAATCAAATCAATATTCAATGCAAAATAAAAATGAAATGATGCAAACGATCACTCAAAGCAAGATTAGAAGCCGTATACCCCGTGAAGGGTTCTGAACTTCTTCCTCGTGATTACTTTAGATAAGAATTTGAGGTGTTCAATGTAATCTTATTGTAAGAGTATAGATTGACAATGAATGAATGAAAATAAAGTTGATAAGATAGACAAGTAAATCAATCACAAACAAAGAGATTTGTTTTGAGGTTCGAGCCACCGCTCTACGTCCCCGCCTTCACCACCGTGAAGGATTTCCAATCCACTAGAACTTTTACCAAAGGAATTATAACCACTATGGAGTACACAACTCCCCAACACACTCCTCTAGTCCAGAGGCAGCGTAGCAACAATACAATAAGCACTAGGTGATTAAAAGACCACAAACTCTCTTTTGAAAATACTTCTTTACAAAACCCTAGAGAATAATATATAAAATTGAAGCTCAAGGTTTTGTAAGTAAAATTTAAAAATAGAAGAGATATTTTCATAACCAAAACTTAAAGAGAATTTCAGAGTATAAAAGCGCAAAAACTGAAACAAAAACTTTTTCTCTAGTAAGCACAAAACTTTGAATCTTTCAAATTATTGTTGTAAAAACTTCGACTCTAATGACCCCTTTATATAGGTTTTAGGAAGAGTAAACTCAGAATAGTTTTACCAGCATAAAAGAGGAAGAAATTGACCCTCAATTCAGTAAACCACGTTTTTAAATTCAAAACACGTTTTAAAACTAGTTTCAAAAACTAGTTGTTTCTGTCAAAACAGCAGACTCACGGTCTACTGGCCGGTCGACCAGACTATTCAAATTTTGATCGTTAGTACTTCCTGGTTGACCGGTCGGTCGACCGTGATAAACCGAGAGTTGGTTGCTTACAGTCGGTCGACCGCCGGGTCGACTCAATAGGGACCGGTTGACCGCCTGGTCGACTAGGAACGTGCACAACATGCACACCCCCAGTTACCAGAACTCCGTTCGATTGTGCGGTCAACCGGTCTGGCCTGTAATAGGCACGGTCGACCGCCCGATCGACCGTGCCTTGGCCAAAATAGTTTTGAAAAATCTTTTTGAAAATATGTAAAATTTGAAAATATTTTTGTTTGAATTTTGGAAGATAGGAAACATACATAGCTACTAGATATAAGTTCAAAACATGATAAAAAAAATTTAGAAAATTTGAGAACCAAAATCATACTTTTAAAAAACGTGCATTTTGGTGTGTGTGTGTGTGTGTGTGTGTGTGTGTGTGTGTGTATTTTGAGCTTCAACCATATATGTTAATTTTTAGCAATAACAATTTACAAGGTGAGTCTACAAGTAGGCATCTCTGAAATTTGATGTTTAGTAGTGATTGAGTTAGAGCTTAATATCCCATGCTTCAGCCATCAATACCTGTACCAACCTGAAATTCATTCTTGAACTTCTACTAGTTTCAAATAGCTTTATATGGTTTGTTATCATCAAAACATATAACCTGGGGATGGTAACCTTTGCGCCAACAGGTAGTCGTCAGGGAAAGGTCCCACTGTAGGCTATTCTTTAAGACACTTGGAAAACTAGGAATACAATATGAACTTCTTCATTAGGCATGAATGAGTGTTAAACATAATAGGGCTTCAAATGAAAATAGTTTCATTATTTAACGAGTGCCTTCCCCTCTTGGTCTGCCATGGTGTATGAGTTGTTGCCTCCTTTAGCCACCACAAAGATGGGCCCTCCCAGTTTGGCCTGAGTTTTACCTCGTTTCTCTCCTTAGTGCTTTGGATGACTCGTCTCAGGACTAAGTCGTCAATTTGTTAAAATTTCTTTTTTTGAGTCAGCGACAAAATTAGGATTTTTAAGAATCCGTAAAGGATAAAGTTTGATGTTGGATCTACTTGAAGGATGAATGATACACTATTTTAGGTGGTTGAGTCTGTTGTAGGGGAGGATTTCATGCTAACAGGAGTTCATAAGGTGCCCTTATTCTCTTCTCAGTTGTATTGGGTGAGGATTCGAGAGGTGGAGAGAGTTTATTCTCATAGTGGAATATTTTTCTTCTGCTTGTCCCAAAGTTGTAGGTAAAGGATTTTCACGTAAATAGTTTCTTTTTGTGATTGTTCTTGATTAATTGTTCTTCATATTTTGTCTAGATCACTGTTCTGAATTTGATTGATAATTACAGAGGAACTCTATGTTCAATTTGTGATGCTAAATCTTATATATCTGTGATTTTCTTTGTTCATTTCTGGCCTCAAAGAGGCTTTTCTTTAGCATATTAAGTTGCAGATCCGCCTCTAACTTCACTTCAGTTGTTATGTTAGGTACTTTTTTAATCTAGACATGGGAATCAATTAACTATTGCAGTTGTGCAATAAACAAACATTGCTTCAGTTGCAGCAGTTTGAGTTGTGAGGCAGCTCGAATTCATTAAGCCAAACTAGCTGATATAAGCATATTCTAGCTAGCATTAGTTCCAAAGCTTGATTTCATGTCTGAGCCGAGGGGGCACCAGGCGAGGCGGAGGGGAGGGGGCGGCGAGGGGGGGGCCGGGTGTGTTCGCGGCGAGAGGGCAGAGGAAGGAGGAGAAGAAGAAAAGGGTCAAATGGCCAATTTTTTTTTTTTGTGTGTGTGTGTGTGTGTGTGTGTGTTGTGGGGGGTGGGGGGGGGGGGGGGGGGGTGGGGTTATCAAATTTGGGGGGCCCAAATCCATGGGGGGCCCTCCTCACTCTTGGGGGTGGCAATAACCGGTCCCGCTCCATAAGCTTTTCCAACCGAAATGTGTATGTTTGCAAGAAAAAACCCAGTAAAAAAAAGGTGTCACATGACCAAAACTTTTTGTTAAATTTTCCTCTCCAAAAGCAAGAAATATGGGGAGAAACATAGCATTCCTAATGTTTTAATATTTCTTATCAATCAAGTTGAATGGGTTCCTTTTGTAAGTTAAATATTAAAAAAATATAAATTCTTCTCATTTTTTTTGCATCCAAACAATAGAAAATCTGACTATTGTGACATCCCTGCGGAAACGCTTTCCGCACCAAACAAGCCCAAGCAAACATGCTCTTTGGATCTACACAATATAACTGGACCTGCGCTGGTCTCAACTTTTGAGTCTTAATTACCATTAGTCGTTCGGCAGAATTGACTTTCTTTCATTTTTTTAAAGGTTTTTTTTTTTTAAAATTCGTACAAGATAATAAGTTAAGAAGTCACCATGTTGTTAGAAAGTTGCAGCACCTACTTATAGAGAATATGCATGTAAGCGTAGAAAAATGAAATAGCTGTTGACTACAAAGATGCTAATCTCATACAATTACTAACAGAAATCCCAAAGTGACATGCATCCTACTTACTTGATAGAGAACTCTATTTACATGCCATTACTACACTCTAGCCTGCTGTTCGATGAAATCTTGCAGAAATTGCGCTGGCTACAGCTGCGGTAAAGCTAGGATCTTTTGTCAATGAGGAAGCCAGCTGCTCAGCGATTAGCTGCTGTAACAACTGGGAGTCCATCTCCGGCCTGCAAGGCTTTCCGACAACCTGGCCCGTCCCAGACCGCGTCAGATCAAGGGTGATCATGGGGCCCGAAGAGCTGACCGAGACCCATCCACGCTGACTCAAACCAGTGGGTGCTTCTCCTTTAGAATTACTTTGTGAATGGTTGTGCTCTCCTTCATATGTTGCTACCAAAATTGAAGTATCTTCTGCACTTCTTTGCACCTTCACAAAACAATTACTCTGTTGTTAATATATTTCCTCTCTATAAAATATATAGATTTTTGTTAATTAGTAACACAATTTTATTTTATGTACCTTTTCTTAACTGGGCATGTAGGGGCAAAGGAGCATCTAAAGTAAGCTCTCGGAGATGGATTGTCCCTAGTCACCTTTTGACCATACTTCCTCCATTGATACCCATCTGTCACTACCTGAAATTGGACAAATTGAACATAAAATTAGTTAGATAAACGTTGTACCATCAAGAATTAGATATTTTAGTCAACTATTTTGTAGAAGAAAACTCACGAAGCTTTTGTCTGATGGATCAGTCCGCACATAAATTATGGACGCGTTATCTCCCCTTGCATCCTCCCTCAACCTCTTGAAAGAATCTTCATGACTTGGTATGCTTTCAACCTTTGCAATAGGAGTGTTGTCGTAGATTGTTGGCACGAAGCTCAGGCTCTTGCTCTTCCTCTTCCTTGTTGGTGAGTCGACTGACCCTTTATTATCGGAGGAAGGAGAAGCGCTTACAAGGTCAAATAACTGGTTCCTCAAAGCATCATAGTTCATGCATAAAGTAGTGAGGGTCTCACTCAGCCTCCTGTTCTCCTCGCTCATCTCGCTTAACCGAGTTTCCAGCAATCTAGTCTGCAACTTGAGACATCAGATGATACATAATCATTTGAGAGGGTAACATTCAAAAAATAAATAAATAAATAAATCATAAAACGCCCACCTCGTCCATTATTGAAGAATTCAATATCTCTGTACTGTGAATTGGCCTGGTTTGCAGGTCTCTTGGTGCAATAATCTGAAATTTATCAGAATATTTGGAAATAAAACATTTTTTCTAGCTAACCGGTGATCGAATAAACTAGGAGTTTAATTAAGGATCAGAAAGGTACAAATTTCTACTGACCGGAGATTCATTGAGGAACTGTATAGGGCGAATGCTCAGCCCGAGGCCGAGGGGTGAGTGATTAGTCCCTGCAGCCTCCATGACACAAATGATTGTAAGAAGGACAACCTAATGTTACATTATATAGAAGAAGATGACGATGACGATGACGAGTTGATTTGTAGTTTGTTGCTGACTAGTTATAAAGAAGATCCTAGAGATCAACCGGATCTTAATGAAGACGTCATCGGTACGACGTCACCCATATTATGTCAGCAACTAAATGTGGAAGCAATGGAGACTCGAGAGACTTGAGAGTGAAGGAAAATTGAAGGGGGGCTCTTGAGGAATGATACACATGTGGGATTATAATAAGACAAGGTTTGATGTGGATAATGAATAATGAAGGAAAAATCCATGCAAATGTTCGCCAATGGACCCTAGACTTTTGAGTATTAAGGGGGCTGGCGTCAAAGTCAATAAGCCCCTCCCAAGTCCAGGCCAGTATAGCTTTCTCTTGTCGCGTTTCTGACGCAAAAACTTGAGATTTTTTTTTTTTTCTTTACTGTGTTTTCCTTTTTGTTTATTTTTCTTTGAGACTGACTACAATGCTTATCATTACAAGTTGAGCTTTTTTTCTAGCTTATATTGAGACTGGCCACCGGAATGTTTGACTGAAGATCTAAACTTTTCCTAAATACAAACAGTATAATTACACATTTTTCAATTAGAAGTATAATTACAGTCCGTGCGTATGTGAGAGGCAAAAGAATCCTTTGCTCGGAGGTAGTCAGGATTCATGAGAAACTAATGAAAAAGTGGGCACCACGAAGTACTAGAAATCTAGAAAAGCATACATACACGTCTTGGTGAAGGTGCAAGACTTATTTGAGAATAAGGAGGGGAAACGAAAAATAAGAGGGTTAAAATATTAAATCTATGGTGCACATGTAGGAGACAATTCTCTCTTGTATCTTGAAAGTGAGTGAGTTTCAAATTTTCATTTACATATAGGTATCCCAAAATGATCGGAATAACATAGGCTTTAAACTTTCATGCGAAATAACAACATAAACTCTAATACAAGTAGAGAGAGGAGATATTTAAATGTCCGTGCGAAATAAACATAGGCTTTAGACAGAAGCAGGGAATCAGTTTGACTTAACTCTAGAATTTTTGCCCAATTTTATATTCAAGTCGTCTCTATTTTCATCAAGATTGTATAAGCACATGAATATCCTGACAGTTAAAAGTACAATTTACTGTTTTAATTTAGTAGTTTTATCTCTCTAGTAATATTCTTTTTCATTGTATTCTCCTTTCAGATCACAAGTCCATCTGTTGTGTTGCTGAGATCCCTCTGTTTCACTCAACACCAAAAGTGCTTTTCTTTGTTGTTTCCACACTTGCCTTGGTTTTTTCCAACTCTAAAAATATTATGTGCATTTCACATCACTATGTAATTATGTTTCATTGGTAGGAAAGATTGGGTCACTGTCTGTACTGAAAATTTTTCAAAGGGTCATTGTTACAATTTAAGTTTTAATTCGACAAGTTTGCAGCAGTGGGCCAATGATGTCCTCATTGTCAAGTTCTAATTGAACTTTATTCAAAAGAAAATTAACATAGATATAGACACCTAGGATGCATCAATTTTTCTAAATAGGCCACACACCCGGTATCGATACAATTCTTGTAATACTTGTTGGATTCTCATTGGATATTTTTTTATGAATTCAGCAAGTATCGAGTTAAATGTGTGTGTGTGTGTGTGTGTGTGTGTGTGTGTTTGTGTTTGTATGTGTGTGTGTGAATCAGATTCTAAAAAGGTTCCTTCAGAATTCATAGATTCAATTAAAATTGATTAATCTTCCATCTAATGAACATAATAAAAGTGAAATAAATTGATATAAATGAATTTAACCTTAAAACCCACTAGTTTTATGCAGTTTCTCTCCTTTAAATTATTTCGAAATTCCTCTATCACTTTTTTCTTAGTATTGAATGATAAAGTATGAGATTAATATAGATAAGTATATAAATAATTAATATTACATAATTATTGTATCCACAATGTATCATATCAGAGGTTTATTCAAATTTTGTGCATGCTTGCATCCATATCGTATCATATTTGCACTACAACAGAAATGGGCAATCATGTCGCATATTGCACATCGGTTTGAGTCGCAACCAATGTTCATCAAATAGCGGTGGCAATTTTGAAATTTGATGAAAAATACACAATTTTGCTGGTCTAAAAGCCCGTCACTCTAGTTTTGATGAGAATTAACTATTTTAGTTATAGTACTAATGACCTTGTGATGTTTAAATATACAGATTTAATCAAGATCTTATAGATATTTAGCTTCATTAATGGACTCATAAGGTTTGAAACAAACTACTGTTGATTCAAGAGCTTGAGCATAAAGATTACATCTAACAATAAAGGAGGAGTCAAGCTAAAAAGAATCAAGTTTTGATCAAGTTAAGGAGAAGAAGACTAAGGTAGAAGGCTTGAAGTTTGTAAAAGTGTTTGTAAGTATTTAGAAAATTTGTAAAGTTTAATTAAGATTTTATTGCTCAAGTTTACACACACACAAAAAAGTTTTCTATATAGATTTTTATTGAGTATAGAATTTGAGGTTTAGTTTCAAGAGTTTGTTTTAGAAAACAAAATGAGTTTTATAAAATTTATATCTCAAAAAAATGAGTTTTATAGTTTGTAATATATTTTTATTTTACCCATACATACTAAACTAAAGCTCTATTTGATCAAAGAAACATAATTTGATGAGTTTAACTTTTGATTTTATGAGTAAAAATTCTCATTGTTTGATATGTTTATTGAAATTTGTTCATACATGTTTGTACTTCAACAAAGTTTGAGAAACTTATTTTTATATTTTATAGAAGTTTTAGTTTAACTTGTTTAAGCTTAAAGTTTAATTTTTGAAAAAATATTTTTTAATATAGTTTATGTTTCAAGATTAATGTTGACATCTCAAAAAAAAAGTTCACATGCTTGTAATATGTGTTAATTATTGATCACACATAATTGTACTCTAAAGTGTTTACATGAATTTATTTTTTTAAATTTTATAGAAATTTACTTTCATTTCAAAAAAATTTAAAAATAAACAAAAAATTATTTTGGCCACAGGCCGATCGACCAGGCAGTCTACCGATGGCCTGAGACCAAATATGGGTCAGTCGACCGCACGGTCGATCGATTAACAGAGAGCAAGTATGCTCTCGATCAATTGGGCGGTCGACCAACTTATGTGAGAACAAAAATTGCTCTCACATCGATTGATCAATTGGGCGGTCGACCAACTTATATCACATCTTCACATTTATTTAATAATAAATTCTGTTAATAATACCTCTCTTGTATGTTTCAAGATCCATGGCATGAAATGAAGAAGAAGACCCAAAATACTATTTAATTGGTGATTAAATGCCTATAAAGATAGCCATTAACCTAGGAGGGTGATTATGTCAAAACCAGGGGCCCAAAACAAGAAACCAGGACCTACAGCCGACAGGGGACTGACGCGACAGCGCGTAATGGGCGGCGCTGCGCGCACCGCGCCAGCGTCTTGGGCCAGCGTTTGTCTCCCTGGCCTCCTTTCCCCTGATGCCTATAAATACCTCCCTTGGGGGTTCTTCAGGAAGATATCCAGAGAGTAGTGTAGTTTTCTTTCCATGTTGTAGTTTAAGATAGTTTAGTTTAGTTCTTCTTCTTCTTCCTCTTTGTATTTTCTATTTCTTTTAGATCTTGTAATAGGAGAGAGAGTAATACATGTTGAAAAGTAAGAGTGCTTGTAATAGAAGGTGACAAGTTATGAAAGGTTCTCTCTTTACTTCTCTTTGTTTTCTTCTCTCTAACTCTTTTTACATGTTTAGCTAATTTTCTCTCATGGTAACTAACTACTAACCACTAACTTGCTAACGTCTTACTTGATAATCCGCCTCTACTTGGCCTTGCTCTTGCAAGAGCCATTGATGGCTCATGATGATGGATCTAACACTCTAACATTCTAACTCTCTAACAATCTAACATTACTTTATTCCGTGCTTACTCTTATTTAGTTTTAATGGTTTAAGTGTAGCTTGAACTTATTTTGTTAAGTTTGGATGTAAAAATTATCGTATGGGTCATGCTTTGAAACGCTCTTGAACCAAGGACTAGTGATGGCCAAGGATACATGTAAGGCAACTATCACTAAGAGGTTAGCATGGTTAGTGGAGCCATTAATAGTTAGTATCCATGAGTTTTCTTTCTTTTTCACTTTATTTTAGAAATACTATCAAAAATCACAAATATATTCTTTTGTATATTTCTCACTTCTTTGTATTTCACCGTACTTCTCTTTTCATTCTTTATTTTCTTTTCTTTTCATTCTTTCAAATATTGAAGAATCGCTAACACACGTGAACATACCGTGTAAGCTTCTATCACCTCCCGTCCTTGTGGATTCGACTCGTTTTAGCCTTTATGCTATAACGGAAGTATCGAGAAAGCCAAAGCACACACACTTTAAATATTGATTTCAAAACATATGTGCGCGATTTTTCCCCGATCATCTAGCTAGTAGAAATCCTTCATTGCGGTAAAGGTGGGGACGTAAAATAAATTGCTCGAATCTCAAAATAAATCTACCGTATTTACAATTACTCAACTTACTCTCTCAACTCAGTTCTCTATTTATGTCTTGCAAATTTATTAATTGTTCTCAATCTTATATGCTTAATACTATCTCACTCTTATTTATTTGCTTGTGCTTAATTGCTATATGATTACATTTCTATTCTATATATTTATTCATATTTGCACATTTATCCTTTTATTATCCCTTATTACACTTTTCTATTTAACCTTCTTTTTTTTTGTGATGTGCAGTTACTTATTTAGGAAGATTAGAGGAAAGAAAACTCTAATTTATTTACAAATCCAATCTAAATTTAGATTCCAAATCATTTGAATTTCAAATCAAGAGGGGAAAAGAATATTCTCAGAATATTCACAGTTCAAATCAAAATTATAAGAATATACCCGAAGATAACTGGATGAGACAGAATTGTAGCAAAAGCACATCACCAACCACTACTAAAAAAAACCGCAAAAATGCCTTTTGTAGCGGAAACACGGCACATTTTGGCCGTTTGATCTGAGTTTTAGTGTGTGCTTGCGCGTCGTTGGATCACTAAGAGTTTTTCTATAAATACCCCAGCAGAGGCAGGAGCAATGAGAGATCTCAGATTCAATCCAGAGAACAAGTTTTAGGGTTTTCTTTAATTCTATTTTCTTTCAAATTTTTATGTAATTTCTAAATTTTTAGTCTGAGAGTGATTTGTAAAGAGAAGAAGGAGCGATTATAATTGACAGTAACAACATCAATAACAAAGTTCTTTTCAGTTCTTCTTTCAATTTCTTTTTTTTATACTCGCTTCCTTTTTATTATTATGCATTCTTCTTCTTTATATTATATGCTATGTTTAAATTCAATTATGCATAACTAAATCTACTTCATGGTTTGCTAATCTCTACCCACCACTACTTTTAGATTTTTTGTTAGATAACCGATAGAATTATATGCATGGTTAAACCCTAGAATAAGTTAATTTTCTTGAAGGCACATGATGATGAACAAGTTAAATTGATTCTTGTTAATAATAGTTAACAGTTTTATTTATTTTATGCTTTGATTGCTTTGATGATTTAATGTTAAATTTCGATAATTTTTCTTATGCAATGCATAGAAAGCCTTGATAATTTGATGTTTAATTTTGACTAGTTTATCTCAAATAGAATTCTATTTTCATCATATGTAACTTGCTTGAACTTAATGCAACTTCAAAGATGTTTATGATCCAAAGTAAAGTATAATCTTTCATAAGTTAGTGAGTTAGTGGTGGCAGATGGTTAGCATGTCTTGAATCTTTTTCATATTTAAAACTCCAACAAAATATGCTTGCTTTTTAGTTCTCTTTTAGAAACCCTAGTTTCCAAACAACAATCTTTCCAGTTTTCTTTTCTTTAATTATTAAAAAAATAAAATAAAAGATAAAAACCAAACAAACAATTTTCCTTTTCTTTTCTTTTTTTTCTTTTCTCCTTTTTCAAACAGAGAAGCACATTGTTTTGAGGTCAGAACCGAAAAGCTTGCATCGCATCTCTCCATGTGGATTCGACCTGTATAGCCAATGCTACTGCGGTTAAATTGCGAGAAGCTGGAAACATACACCAACACTCAGATAATACTTCCCTAAACTCTCTCTTGCTTTTTGACAATCAATTTTTAGTGTCATTGCTAGGGAGAGAACGGTACAGTGTTTCTAATAATTTTTCTTCTTTGTTTGTAGGAATATTTTTCTAGAAACTGAAAGGTACAGAACATTGCTTGTAATCATATGCCTCTGCTCTAGTAAGCAGAGCACAGGAAGCCACAATATTGCAGCATTTTCGCGGCAAGAGCCGCGCTTCTACGACAAAGTGGTCAAACCACTTGCTGAAATTTCTGTAAATGCTTTAGAATTGCAAAAAAGTCTCTGTTATTTCCTTGATTACTTGTATTTGCATATTATTGTAATCTCAACAGTAACCCATTTCTTTGATTGTTTAAAGATGGCTAGAGTGCATCATAGGCATTTGTCTAATTCTTTTTCTTTTACATTACTGTTGAAGAGTGTTGGGGCAAGGTAAGTATACATTGTATCGAGATTAAGAAATAATTTTGGGTGATTTAAAATTGTTTGGAGTGCCACTTATCTATTTACTTTCACACTTTTACACGAAATCGAATAAGGGCAAAACCTGAAAATAAGATAAGGTGAAAAAGTTATTACCCTCCCTTAACCGACAAACCATCTCCACTGCATGCACAACCTAAGTTTAATTTGAAATTTGAATAGACGTTGGCCCTAGGACAACTCAGACTCACTAAGAGATTGACTTAAAGAGGAAGTTGTTAGAATTTGACTCTAGTCAAATCGGTGTCCAAAACTGGGGATTGAGAGGCGAAACCTCAAAGGCTAGTGGTTTGTCTTAATTAGGCTCATTGCTCTTGCATGAATACCTCTCACTAATCTTGTCCCGACCTGACTGATTAACTTGTGGTCATATTGCTTCAATATACCTCCCATGGATTGTCTAACCAGTTAGTTATTGTCTAAGTCTAAGTTTACCTTAGAATAGGCTCAGTTGAATTTTACTTTTTGGTTGATGATTGTATTTGTGGTATTGCATGCAAGTATGGTTGAGGGACTCAGTTACATCTAGGTAACCAAAGACAGTTCATCACCAAAAAAAATCATAAAAATAATTCCCTTTTTCCATGGCCTATCCACATCCATTTGGTTATGATCTAATCTATAAGCCTGATCCTTCTTTCCATCTACCAACCTCTCTTCCGAGCTTTTATAATTACATCCAATTCACTTCCCATCTTTTACGTCTTATCTTCCCATTTAGTTCCATCACTGTCATAACTCATCTCATCCTTCGGAACAGTGTCCTTCAATAAGGTAATTCGTTAGGAATAGGTCCACATCAATTCTAAACATTTCAAGGACCTACGAGTGAACCTTGTCCATCAAATTTAGAATTGGGGTGTTGGAATTATTCTGATTCTTCATGGAACCAATCACATACTAATTCTTAATTTAATTGGTCTCTGATTAGTCTCTAAAACTGCATATTTCATACCACATCTTCACATTTATTTAATATTAAATTCTGCTAAAACACCTATCTTGCATTTTTCTAGGTCCATAGTGTGCAATGAAGAAGAAGACCCTAAATCACTATTCAATGGGTGATTAAAGGCCTATAATATGACAATTGACTTTGGAGAGTTGATTCGTCAAATTCAGGGGCCCAAAATAAGAAACCAGAACTTGCAGCCGATAGGGGGACAAGCGGGCAGAGCAGCAGGCGGCACTGCGCGCGCCGCCCAGATACAGCAGCGAAAACGCGGCCATACGGGCGTGGCTGTGCCCGTGCTTTGGGCCAGAGGTTGTCCCCCTAGCCCCCTTTCCCCTGGTGCCTTAAATATCCCCTGGGGTTCTTCTTCAGAAAAAATATAGAGAGTTAGGGTAGTTTTCTTATTTTTGTTGCAGTTTAGGGTAGTGTAGTTTAGTTGTCCTTCTTCTTCTTCCTTCGTATTTTTCATTTCTTGTAGATCTTGTAATAGAAGAGAGAGTGATACATGGTTAAAAAATAAGAGTTCTTGTAATAGAAGGTGACAATCTATGAAAGGTTCTCTCTTTACCTCTCTTTGTTTGCTTCTCTCTAACTACCTTTACATGTTTAGCTAATTTTCTCTCAAGGTAACTAACTACTAACCACTAAATTACTAACTTCTTATTTAATAATCCGCATGAATCCAATAGCCTCTACTTGGCCTTACTCTTGCAAGAGCCATTGATGGCTCATGATGATAGATCTAACACTCTAACATCCTAACTCTCTAACAAGCTAACATTACTTTACTCTATGCTTACTCTTGTTTAGTTTTGATGGTTTAAGTGTAGCTTGCACTTGTTTGTAGTTGGGATGTGATGAGTTACATATGTGTTATACTTTGAAATGCTCTTGAACCAAGGACTAGTGATGGCCAATGATACATGTGAGGCAACTATCATTAAGAGATTAGCATGGTTAGTGGAGCCATTAGTAGTTAGCAGCCATGAGTTTTCTTTCTTTTTCACTTTATTTTAGAAATATCAAAAATCACAAATATCTTCTTTTCTATGATTTTCACTTCTTCGTGTTTCACCGTACTTCTCTTTTCCATTCTTTGTTTTTTTTCTTTTCATTCTTTCAAATATTGAAGAACTTTTAACACACACGTGAATCAACCAGTAAAGCTTCTATCGCCTTCCGTCCTTGTAAATTCGACTCGTTTTAGCCTCTATGCTATAACAGAAGTATCGAGGAAGCCAAAGCACACACACTTTAACTCTTAATTTCAAAACATACACTTTTCATGCGCGGTCTTCCCCGATCAAATTTGGCGCCGTTGCCCGGGATGCGAACGGCTTGATTTCACGTTTTTGTTAACTTTTCTTCTTTATTTTTTGGTGTGCAGGTTAAAATTTTTAGCATTGCAGAAGTCCACACTTGCTCTTGTGTGATTGGGTAAATTCTTATATATTATTATATTCTGTTGCTAATATTTGTTACCTGTGCACTATAATAACTTAAGAACTAAATACGAAAATTGAATGCTTTAAAACGATTTAGACATTTGCATCTAGGTACGTGTTAATTTTCATTCCAATATATTGTATTCTGTTCATGTATTGTTGTGATCTTGATGGAGGTGTACATATTGCATAGCATATAGTTAGGAAAAACACGTGGGTGATTTACTCTCTTTGTGTGTTCATTCTTATCTATATTGCACACTTGCACGAATTGAACTTAAAGGGAAAACCCAAAACAACATAAGATGGGGAAATCATTACCCTTCCTTAGCCCAAAAATCACCTCCCCACTCACACAACCCAAGCCTAAATAAAATTTGCTAGACGTTGCCCCCTAGGGACATCTCGGACTCATTTAGGAGATTGACCTAAGGGGGAAGTTATTAGAAGTTGACTCTTATCAAATCAGTGTTTAAGGTTAGAGATTAGAGTGAAACCTCGAAGAACAGTGGCTTGGCATAATTAGGCCCGTTGCTCCGGCACGGATACATCCCACTGATCTTGCCCCAACTTATGGTCAGCTTCCGACAATATACTCACTGTGGACAGTCTAACCAGTTAGGAGTCGTCTAGGTCTAAGTCAACCCTAGCATAAGCTTGTTTTTCTTTTCTTTTTCTTTATTTGTTTGTTTGTTTGTTTGTTTTTCTTTTTTGTAAATTATAAAATGGATTTCAACAACAATAATTCTTTCAATCCTAACATGAATCCATATGTCACCCCGACCTCATTTGACTTGGATAACTTCAATCCGGATATGTACAACATGAACCAACCATCTATGTCGAATTGGGATTATCCGACTCAATATGTGCCCCAGTCTCATTATTATGAACAAGACTGGAATAATCATTACCACTCTTCATAAAGTCAGTGGGGATACAACTCTCCCGAGTCATATAGTCAACTACCGTACAAACATCCAGCTCATATACTTCTTCTCCCGAACAACTATTAGAAGAACCAAATGACTAGGAAAAGAGTATGAAAGCCTTAGAGGAACTCGAGCGACGAATTCAAAATCTAGAAAACTCAAAATCCCATCAAAGTTTTCAAATCCAAGATCCTTACTCCATTTTTCAAGTCCCAGAGCAAGAAAAGAGTACGGAATTCCTGATTCAATTCCAAAGCGATCCTTTTAATATGATAGAAGCTAGACTTAGTCGATTGGAAAACATGTGTAGGAATAAGGAAACTCTCCCTACCCAATTTTTAACTATTCTTAACACTTCTAATCATATTGATGAAAATAAAAAACCATGGAATCTTGAAGACTTTGACCAAGATTCAATTTCACCACAAATCCGTGAACTTGACCAATATCAACCCTTTGACAAATTGGCAAGTTTTCATTTCAATGAAATTGAACTTGAATATGAATGTGAACCTGACCTACAACATTGTGATTCAATTCCAATCTTTGAATCGATATTGACTCCAGCATCCTTATCCAAATTGGACCCATTTCCCGAACCAACATTGATTCTTGTATCCATGAATTTTGAAATTGAACCACTTCTTTTGGATAGTCACATTTCATTGATAGGAACAGAATGTGAAATTAAATTCTGTGATTTGGACTCAACTCTTGAACCTAAACCGACTCTCGAACCCAAAGTTAATTTTCTCAAGTTAGTATTGGTTCCCGAACTTTTCATTTCAAAGCCCAAATCATCCATTCCACAAAACCACATCTATTGTTGGACCAAGGTATTGACCAGAATGACTCAGTGATGATATTCCAAGATTGGTCATGTAAAGGGAATAATTTTCATGATAGGATCTTGCATGACCCTATAAAAATTGGGGATTGTAAATATGTAAATAAAAAAGAGGTCAATAAAGGTGGATTCTGTGAGCCACTACATTATTTTGATTGGGTAGCAACGCTTGGCCCAATCAGACCACCACCGGAGCCACCACCATGAGGTAATTTTTCTTCCTTTCCTAGTTGTTTCATGTATATACACATTCACGATGCATTGAGGACGATGCGTGAGATAAGTGTGGGGGAGGGTTTATTAACATAGTTAGTTTTACATTTTCTTTCTTTTACACAACTTTTTAAAAAATTTAAAATTTTCTTTTATTAAAAACTCTCTTTTTTTCTTTTTACAAAACTTTTTGAAACAAGATAAATAGTTTTAATTTATTTTTTAAGAAAATTAAGATTATCTTAGGAATTAGGAAGACTTAAAATTATGAAATTTTAAACCAAGTCAAAAGAATAGATCTTATTTAAATTTTAGGATAAGAAAGTAAGATCGGAAAGATAATTTGATCTTGAATTTTTTGCCTTAGATTTATACACTTCACACTTACACAATTTTTGGGATTGAAATAAAGACTGAAAATATCATAAAATATATATATATATATATATATATATATATAAATGAAATGATGATAAAACCACTTATTGAAGTTGGGTAATTATGCCTCGGAAGCATGATTTTTCAGACCTAAAACGGTGGACAAAAAAATAGAATAATCTCATTTAGTTTTGTGGCCTTGTTTACTCGAGTCCTTATGTCCGAAGGATGTTTTCTCATATTGTGCCCTAAGATCATCTAGTTTGGGAGTCACCGGTTAAAGACTCGCTACCGGGGTAAATAAGAAAACCTAAGAAAACTAAGAGAAGAAAAAAGAAAAAAAAGAAAAAAAGAAATATACACAAATCAATGGCATGAAAGTTTGAGTTAATATCCCAAAAATTTTCACAGTTCACAAAGTGCATATTTTTCTAAGAGTTTTATGAAAGATCAAAGAATCAATTCAATTTTAAATTCTTACATTTAACAAGATTTTGCATTTCGACTTAGTTTAAGGAAGAATAATTTCTGGTTAACCTATGACCTTGGATCACTTATATTTTTGCAAAAATACTTCAACACTTTTCTCTATTTCAAAATTGCGTTTTCAAAATACTAACATTTGATTTCCTTCTTTATGGATTTTGTGGGTATAATCCGCTGAAAACCTTAGAAGACAAAATTTCTCCTCTAAGGAAAATCTAGAGGTTTAACGGCTTGTTGCACATGCTCAGTGAAATCGCGTCACCTGCGAAAGTAGTGTAATAATTTCTTTAGTTTTTGTTTTACTCAGGACGAGCAAAAGATAAGTGTGGGGGTGTGATTAGTCTCTAAAACTGAATATTTTATATCACATCTTCACATTTATTTAATATTAAATTCTGCTAATAACACCTCTCTTGCATGTTTCTTGGTCCATGGTGTGCAATGAAGAAGAAGACCATAAATCACGAGTTTGTTAGTACTTCAATCGGAGAAACTCGCTATTACATGAATTTTCTGAGGGCAAATGAATCCTCGTGCAACGTCTTTGGCCACCACTTTCGCTTCCTGTGATAGTAAGCTCCTTGGTACTTCTCCTACACACAAGAACAAAGAAAAACCTTTAGTTTTGAGCAATAAAGTCGTTCCCTCCCCGGCAGCGGCGCCAAAATTTGATCGGCAAAAAGCAAGCACAAGAATAAGTAAAAAGAGTGTGGGTCGATGTTACTGCTTTTGCGATTCTTCCGTAGTAGCGAGTGGCTATACGGGTCGTATCCACAAGGAGGGAGAGCGATGGAAGCTTGATGTGGCCTCTTTATTCAAGAAAAGAGAAAGTTCTTTGTTTTGAATAAAGAATTGAAAAATGAAAACAAGTTAGTTTCAAGAATTGTTTGAAAATGATTTAGTGGTTTGTAAAGTTAGATTTTCTTAATGGTTAAAACGCATGGCTAACTTTCTATTAAGTGCTCCCACTAATCCCTAGCTTCTTGAAGATGTAGCCTCACGATGGATCATAGGCAAGCTTAACCCTTATGCATAGGAGCTATTCACGTGGATATCGAGTGAAAGTTCTTCCTATAACTTAGCTTAACACGGCAAAAACTTAGACATTCCCTTATCAAGATCCAATAGAAGGCGAGAATAAGGGAAGACACAAGTGCACTAATTGTATCGGCAAAGTTAAAATGAAAATCTCTAACTTATAACAACAAGTAACGCACACAACCCATAGATCATCAAAAACCTATTAAGCATGAAATATAAGATAGTAAATACTTGTAGGTAAGTTAGAGTTAGAACCCTCGTCTTAAGATGTCATAATTCTCATTTGCAAAACTTGTTTGACACTATTGACTCATTTGGGTTATTAATCAAGTTGTTGGAGATTAGTGGGTTAGTAGTTAATTAGCCATGCAATAGGAGAGTTAGTTAGACATGCTAAGAAAAGAAACAACAAAAGATAAGAGGTAAAGAGAAGGAGTTACACTAAAATAAGAATGTAGAATCAAATGAAAAACACAATTAAATGGAAAGAAGAAAGAGAAGTAGTTATTTGTATTAGCTTGTCACCTTCAAATACAACTTGTACATACTCTCTCTCTCTCTTTCACTCTAATGGCTAAAATTAAAACTAGAAGAAAAGGGAAACTAAAACAACTACAATCCTAAAAACAAGATTATAACAACTTGCTAAAACTCTGGATATCTCCCAACTGAAGCCTCCTGGGGGTATTTATAGGCACCAGGGGAAAAGGGGCTAAGGGGCAACCCCTGGCCCAAAGCCCGGCGCGCGCGCTAGGGTTTGGGCAGCGTGCTGCCCCTTCTGTCTCCTATCCATTTGACCTCCTGGATTCGTGATTTGATGCCCTGTGCTGACAAAATCTCCTCCCTAAAGTCAATGGCTACTTGGTAGGCCTTTAATCACCTATTAAATGGTAATTTAGGATCTTCTTCTTCATTTGCACACCATAGACCTAGGATTAAGCAAGAAAAGCTTTATTAGTTGAATTTTACATCAAATAAATATGAGAATGTGATGAAAATTATGCAAAATTAGAGACTAATCAGCCATCACTAGTCCTTGGCTTCAAGAGACGATACAAAGTATGGCTCATAAGATTATTCTTCTACATTCAAACAACACATCCATACTACACAACAAGTTGCATGCTACTATTAAATCATCAAAATCGGTTAGAGGTGAGCATGAAATAAAGAAAACATTGTAAGTTACCAAGTTAGTGGGTTAGATGTTAGAAATGTTAGAATGTTAGAATCCATCATCATGAACCATCAATGGCTCTTGCAAGAGCAAGGACTTGTAGAGGCTATTAGATTCATGTGGATTATCAAGTAAGTAGTTAGATAGTTAGTGGTTAGTGAAATCACCTAGAGGGGGTGAATAGGTGACTAGCTAATCTAATGGTCAACTAATGCGGAATTAAAAACTAAATGCAACACACTTAGTATAACCAAAGAGTGTAGCCGAATTCCTGGTGAAGGGCTCCGGACTAACTCCTCTTGATTCCTCTAAATAAGAGTTGAGGTGCTATATGAAGCTCTCTTGGTTAAACACAAGTATGGGCACACACAAACAAACCAAGCATGTATATGATATGACAATATGAATCAATACACAATGTAAGAGAAAGAGAGTTAGAGAAAGTGGATCAAACGCAAACACCAAGATATGTTTCGAGGTTCGAGCACACAGCTTTACGTCCCCGCCTTCACACAGAAGGATTTTACTAACTCGTCCACACAGGACTTCCCACACAGGGAACTTCCACTGAGGATTTGAGTAAATACAAATCGGGCATACACAACTCCTCTCTCAAATACAAATACAACCTTATACTTAGAGGCAAGGCACAACTCAAATCACCTCTACACTTAGAGGGATAGGCACTTAGCCAAACTACAATCCACCTCTCACTAGAGGGATTGGCTCAAAGCCACTCAAATACAATCACCTCACACTTGAGGGATTCCAACACAATCTCTACCTCTCACTAGAGGGAGCCAGACACCACTTTCACAATCACCTCTCACTAGAGGGATATCAACTCAATCACCTCTCACTAGAGGGATATCACAAAGATGGAAGGTTTACAACTTGGTGGTTTCTACAACCACAAACTAATTTTCCTACTAAACAATGATCCTATAGAAAGGATAGAATGATAAGCTCAAGTGTGAGAAATCAAGGTATTGAAAATCAAATCACAAAGAAAAATACTTAGGAAAACAACTTAGAATTTGATAGAAATGAAGAACAAAACGAATATCCCAAATCTCTATTTTTCTTTGCTTTTTCCAACCCTTGAAAACAAATAAAAGATAAATCTTTTGGCTTAAAAACTCTTTTGAAAACTAGTGTTAAAAAACTTGTAAAGATGGAAATTGTAGCTCTTGAAATTCTTGTTAAAAACCCAACTCACATGGGGTATTTATAACCCATTTGGAAATCTGCCCGTTGGCAGCTCAAGAGGGCCAGATTGCCCTTCCGGTTGACCGGCCGGTCGACCAGCTAATGGTCAAAAATTTGACCGTTGAGCCCAGCGGTCGACCGCCCGGTCGACCGTGCCCAAAACCAGAGAGCAACGGCTCTCTGTCCGGTCGACCGGAGGCTTTTCCAGAGAGCAGAACTCTCTGGCGGTCGACCAACCCGGTCGATCGGCCTCCCCAATAAGGCTGCGTGCACGTTCTGTGCACCTCGGTCGACCGGCCCGATCGACCACTCACTGCTACGGTCAACCGGCCCGGTCGACCGGCAGTCAGCCAGCCTGACAGATTTTGGGACTAAAAATCTTAGGTTTTTATCTTTTATAAAATCCCATAAAAACACATATATTCTACAAAAATCAGTTCATGTTATATCTTTGAAATACAAACATGTTTGAGTAAAAATCAAACCATGTTACAAACATTTTGAACCATTTTTGTGACTTGAAAAATTTACCTTAAACCAAATTCTGTATTTTCCAAAAATAGAATTTTTGAAATAGAAATCCGATTTTTCCAAAACACATGTAAATACAAAAATATGATATTTAAACAACTTTGAAGCATATAGTATATGGATAGAATCCAGTATACACGAAAGGTATTATATCTATGTTTTTGACTTGAAAACTAAGATCAGTTAAACCGAAAACCAAAAACCGATAAACATGAAACTTGAACTTAAAACATGTGTGTGTATTGTGAACTTGAGCATATCACACTATCTAATCTTTACAAAGAGATCTAAATAAACTATACTAAAATCAACCAAGGTTTTCTTGTAGAACGCCGTCTCCAAGTCGACTCAATCCAAACGTGATCCGCTGAGCTAGACTCCAACCGAGTGATAGATATGAACTTGACGCTCAAGCTCTTGAATCACCATGTGAAAGCTCCAAAACACCATTGTTGAAGCTAATCACGTACTAATATCTTGGTTAAATATCTGAAACTAAATGTCACAAGATTATTAGTAAACTATAACTACATGAGTTAATCATCATCAAAACTAGAGCGAAGGGCCTCTGGGCCAACAATCTCCCCCTTTTTGATGATGACAAAACTCATGGAGTTATATATGCATGGATTAAAGTTAAGCTTCAAAGAATCTCCCCTTAACTCATGCATAGCAATAAACACTAAAAATATGCAATGATAGCTATATATAAATATGCATAAACATGATATTTGATACCAATGAAATAAACATGCTCTTGATACCAATAAACATTGCTCTTGATACGAATGAAATAAACATGCTCTTGATACCAATAAAAGATGCTCTTGATACCAATGGTAAAAGATAACAAAAACCAATTGAAAGTATATGAAAGTATATATAAAAAAACTTTCAAACAAAACATGCATATAAACTCCAAAATATTTCTCCCCTTTTTGTCAATTCATCAACAAAGAGGTGCAAACAATAAAGGTATATAAAGAGAAGATGTTAAGCTTCACTTGCATATAAGTATTACAAATCAAACCATAATGATACCAATTGAAAGATATAACAATCAAGTATGAAGGTATACATCAAAACATCATGATACCAATTTATGATATCAATTGAAACTAAACAAAACATTTTGAAACTAACAAAAATTTTGATATCAATTGAAAGATGTACATATATACGGTAATCTTGATACCAATTGAAAAAAATAACATATTTTGAATAAACCAACAACAATTTTGATATCAAATGAAAGATATACACATATAGGTAATCTTGATACCAATTGAAAAAAATTTATACCAATTGAAAATAACTTATACTATTGATACCAATTGAAATTATTGTATACTTCTGATACCAATTGGAAAACATAAACCAATTGAAAATAATTTACATTTGGAGCGTATGATACCAAAAACAAATCAATTTCATTTTTCAATCATTTTTCTACATAAAGGGTGGAGTAAGATACTAATGGTAAACAAAACTGATTGAAAAGTAAAGCATGAATTTTCTCCCGCTTTATGAAATACCAATAGAAAATATGCTTAAGCTTGTATAAGATACTAATTTAAAAATAATTGTCATTAAGAATTAAATCAAGCGTATCATAACCAAATTTGTGCTCAAAGATATAAGGATATAGTAAGCACAATCAAAATACATATATATGTGTGTGAAAATTATAAATACCAATCGAAATTGATACTATTTAAAGTTAAAGCATACATATATAGAAACAAATATGAGTATACTAAATAGAAATCAATTGTGATACCAATTGAAAACACAATAAAGATCAAGTGTATAACTCATACTTCCTACCACCCATATCCTGCACAAGTTTAAATAAATTTTCAATAATGCATTTAAGGCATGGTCGCCCAACCAACCGCCCTTTGGAAGGGTACGAGTTTTGAAAAATAAGTTTGAAAATATTATAACACATTTGAAAACTCTACCATATGAAGAATACGAACTAGTTAAATAAAAATTTGAAAACTAGTACGAAATTCTTCAAGTAAGGAATAAAGTAAAAATATATTTTATGAAAAGCATGCAAGTCACACGATCATCAACACTCAAAATTTATAAGGCACATATCATACTCATGAAAATAAAATCATGAGAAAACATTAAGAAAAGTGAGTGTATAAGAGTTATGTGAAACACATCATCATGAAAATAGGCAATCAAGCTCAATATGAAATTCCTTAAAACATGAAAAAATATGATAATCTACTCAAAATAATTTAATCTTCAAGGCATATGTATGTCTTGTACAAACTAAAGTATACATACATATCCAAATATGAACGAGTCTACAAAAGTATATGCATGAAGGCAAGTGGCTCAAGGATGTATATGTATAACTAATAGTTTAGGCAAAATAGACATATACATGAAGTTTAATATAAACATGAAAAATATGTCAAAAATATGGAATACAAGTCAAAATGTATGAATCATCAAAACTAGGCTATACTAGTACATCTAATGAGTACAAATGAGCTTTCAAGAATAAACATATAATAATCTATTTGTGGCTCACTAGTTGTACAAGTATATATCCAAGTTTTAATGAAAACTAACATCTAAACATGTAATCAAAACATGAAGTATAGAAATCAAAACAAAACTTATATGATCATTATGTAAAAGCACATGCATAGATATATGATATACACACTAGCTAAACAAATGTGAGAACACAAAATATACGTCCATATAAACATGGGTGATCTCAAATACTAATCATGTATGTCATAGGACTAATAAACAAGGCATATGGCATTATGAGCATTAAAACAAGACATGCTACAAATAAATGATCTAAAAGCATGCAAACATAAATGAGGAGTAAGAGATCGTTACTAAAATCGTGAGGGTATATCTCTATGTTTTCAAACCAAGGTGGTCCTTCCACCAAACTCCCATTGAAAGTGATGCATCCAAATTAGTCATCTTTTAGCTCGGAACGCATCCACCTCAATGCACCATCACTCTCACGTCATGTGAGAGCCCACACCTACATCAAATAAAATAGGGGTGGTCTTTGGTACCCATACTCTTTTGGGTCCATGGGGGTTAGCACCTTTCCTAACCCAAACAAACTTATTTGCTAAATTTTCATCATGTATACGATCATAACAAAACTTAGCAAGGTGGCCCTTACGTCCACAATGTGTACATGTGTACACATGAGCATACATAGTATTGTGTGCATGAACGTGGGAAGCATGTGTATACCGTGGTTTGTGTGCATGCATAGATGGAACTTATTTCTTTCGAAACATAGATTCAAACGTGTGTGGTTCAAAGCACATTGGCTCAAAGTGGAGCCCAAACAATCCTCACTCTTCTTTAATAAACAAATATCATTTTCAATTATGGAAGAAGAGATGCATGCAATAGGTGAGCTAGAAGGTGAAGCTACACTAGTAAGGCAAACATGTGAATCAATATCATTTTTCATAGAAATATTTTTCTTAGAAACCAAATCTAAATCCTTTGAAATTAAAGCAATTTTCATTTTCAAAGATTCATTCTCTTTTACAATAAAATCAAGTTTTGAAGATAGAACTTTATTTTTCTTCAAAACTTCATTACAATCATTTTTTATTTTCAAAATTTCATTTTCTTTTAGGGCAAGGCTAAGTTGGGATTTAAGTGAGTTACGTTCGCTTGAAATCTCTTCCTTCTCTTGCGAAATCAGATCAAGTTTTGAACACAAATCCTTATTTTCTTTGTTAAGTCCAAAACTTTTTTTTTCAAAGCTTTATATTTTTCTAGCAATTTTTCACATATAATTGAAAGTTCTTCATTCAAAGCATCGGCATCAACTAAATCATTGCCTGAAGAACTAACACAATCATCTAGTTGAGATTCCGAATATACCTCAAGGGAGTCATTCCCTTGGACCATGTAGCATTGTTGTTCAGATTCATCCTCACTAGATTCATCCTCTACAATATTCGTCTTTTAGAGCGCGGGAGAAGTCAACGTGTTCCATACTGCAAAGGCGGAATCACAATGAGAAATCATACACAGATATTCTTTATTAAGCATGATACTAAGTGCCTTTAGGGCTTGTGCATTGGCCTCTATATGCTTGCTATTACCAAGATAGGATTTCTTGGTAGCGGCAAGGAAAACATGCAAGCCTAGGGTTTTGAGTTACATACTCATCCTAATCTTCCATACGTCGATGTTGGAAACATCAAACATAGGAGGGGTCAAGCAATCCATGAGTGCAAACAATATAAGTGTGCAAATGCAAATCTAGATTAGCAACCAAGATCACACTCCAAAATGGTTAAACCAAATATCAGGAGCCAGGCTCTGATACCAATTGAAATCACCTAGAGGGAGAATAAATAGGTGACTAACTAATCTAATGGTCAACTAATGCGGAATTAAAAACTAAATGCAACACACTTAGTGTAACCAAAGAGTGTTGCCGAATTCCTAGTTAAGGGCTCTGGACTAACTCCTCTTGATTCCTCTGAATAAGAGTTGAGGTGCGATATGAAGCTGTCCTAGTTAAACACAAGTATGGGCACACACAAACAAACCAAGCATGTATATGATATGACAATATGAATCAATGCACAATGTAAGAGAGAGAGTTAGAGAAAGTGGATCAAACGCAAACACCAAGATATGTTTCGAGGTTCGAGCACACAGCTCTACGTCCCCGCCTTCACACAGAAGGATTTCCACTAACTCATCCACACAGGACTTCCCACAAAGGGAACCTCCACTGATGATTTGGGTAAATACAAACCGGGAGTACACAACTCCTCTCTCAAATACAATTACTGTAGGATCACCTAGAGGGGGGTGAATAGGTGATGGCTAATCTAATGGTCACTTAATGAACAAATAATGCGGAAGTAAAAACTATTATGACCTAAATAAACTATTTAAATTAAACACCACGTATAACACAAGAGTGTTGTCGAATTCCCCGTGAAGGGCTCTGGACAAACTCATCTAGATTCCCCTAGATAAGGGTTGAGGTGTCGCGTTGGCTCTCTTGGTTGAATACAAGTGTTAGCAAACAAACCCAAGCAAGTATATCAATTAAGCACAAATGTATATCATGCATATAAAGATAAAGACAAGATAAGTATGCAAGATATAAACAAAGAGACAAAGAGAGAGAGAGTGAGCAATCGCAAACACAAGGGATTTGTTTCGAGATTCGAGCACCCTTGCTCTACATCCCCGCCTTCGACACATGAAGGATTTCCACTATAATTGATCCCACTGGATCACTCGGTGCCGCAACACCTACAACTCTCAGACTCCCTAGTCCGTACACACCGCAAGCCCACCGGCTCGCCGAGGTCGCACCTCAAACAAAGAGTTCGCACCCGAACTCGAAACAACCGCGAACGCACTCGTCCGCCTCCTCAAGAAACAAAGATGAACTTTGGTGATCACAACTCTTGATCACCTAAAATCCTCTCACAACAAATCTCTATAGGTAGATATAGCAATGGATAGCTCAAGTGTTGTGTGAGAAAACAAGGATGAGAATGGTGAAGGAAAACTCAAGAAATTCTCTTTTAAAACACTCATGATAAACTCTCCTTTTAATTGGAAGTATTGGCTCTAAATTTTGTGGAGAAAAACCTCTTAAAAGAATAGGAAAATTGGCTTAAAAACTCTCCAAAAATCTTAATCAAAACAGCCCCCAAATGCCCCATTTTATAGAGTCTGGAAAACTAGCCATTAGGGTCTGCCAGGCCTGTCGGTCGACCGTCCGGCCGACCGGCCAACGGTCATATTTCAGACCGTTTGAGCCATCGGTCGACCGAGCCAGGATACAGAGAGCAAGTCTCTCTGTCCGGTCGACCGCTCGGTCGGCTGGGGCCTTTCCAGAGAGCAGAGCTCTCTGGACGGTCGACGGGGTTGGTCGGCCGGCCATCCTGCAGAACTGGCGTGCACATCTGTGCACGTCGGTCGACCGGGTCGGTCGACCGGCTTAAGCCAGAACAGAAACTGTTAAAGGATTAAAAACTTGGTCCTTTTGGTTCAAATAAAATCCCATAAAATACTGAAAAATCTACAAAAATAGTTTTACCAATATACTTTGATAAACAAACATGCTTGCACAAAATCAAGGCATATTATAAAAGATTTGGACTATTTTTGTAAGTTGAAAAATTGGCTCAAATGAAAACAGTATTTTTCCAAACTTATTTTTTTCAAAACTTCACCAAATACAAAAACAGATATTTAAACAACTTTTAAAGCATAGAGTGTATGGATATGATCCACTACACAAATATGGTGAAATATCTATATTTTTGACATTAAGCTCTAAACTTGGTTTTGGATAAAATATGTAAACTTGAAAACCAAAAACCAAAATAGTATTTTTCCAAAATAAAAATTCTTTTCTAAAACAAACTAAATCAAGAGTGTGTGTGCATGTGATACTTGAGCAATCCACCAACTACTCTATCCTTTACATTTTATCTAAAAACAAAATCTTCTAAAACAAACCTAAACTCAAGTCTTCATCTTCTTGAAGTCTTCACTTGAAGCCTTCTCATCTTCTTGACTTGGTCCAAACACGATCCATAGAGCTAGACTTCCCTTGAGTACTTGATGTGGTCTTGACGCACAAGCTCTTGAATCAAACCGTGCTAGCTCCAAAACTAGACTTTAAATCCTTTGTTGAAGCTATGCACCTACTAAGATCTTGATCAAAAATCTGTCACTAATTAAACACAAGATCATTAGTACTATAACTATATGAGTTGATCATCATCAAAACTAGAGTGATGGGCTTTCGGGCCAACAAATACAACCTCTACACTTAGAGGCAAGGCACAACTCAAATCACCTCTACACTTAGAGGGATAGGCACTTAGCCAAACTACAATCCACCTCTTACTAGAGGGATTAGGCTCAAAATTACTCAAACACAATCACCTCACACTTGAGGGATTCCAACACAATCTCCACCTCTCACTAGAGGGAGCCAAACACCACTTTCACAATCACCTCTCACTAGAGGGATATCAACTCAATCACCTCTAACTAGAGGGATATCACAAAGATGGAGGTTTACAACTTGGTGGTTTTCACAACCACAACTAATTTTCCCACTAAACAATGATCCTATAGATAGGATAGAATGATAAGCTCAAGTGTGAGAAATCAAGGTGTTGAAAATCAAATCACAAAGAAAAATACTTGGGAAAATAACTTAGAATTTGATAGAAATGAAGAACAAAACAAATATCCCAAATCTCTATTTTTCTTTATTTTTTCCAACCCTTGAAAACAAATAAAAGATAAATCTTTTGGCTTAAAAACTCTTTTGAAAAACTAGTGTTAAAATACTTATAAAGATGAAAATTTTAGCTCTTGAAATTCTTGTTAAAAAATCAACTCAAATGGGGTATTTATAACCCATTTGGAAATCTACCCATTGACAGCTGAAAAGGGCCAGATTGCCCTTCCGGTCGACCGGCCGGTCGACCGGCCAACGGTCAAATATTTGACCGTTGAGCCTAGCGGTCGACCGCCGATCGACCGTGCCCAGAACCAGAGAGCAACAGCTCTTTGGCCGGTCGACCGCCCTGTCGACCGAGCTGGATACAGAGAGCAGAGCTCTCTGTCTGGTCGACCACCCGGTCGACCGGAGGCTTTTTCAGAGAGCAGAGCTCTCTGGCGGTCGACCGACCTTGTCGACCGGCCTCCCTAGCAAGGTGCGTGCACGTTCTGTGCACGTCGGTCGACTGGCCCGGTCGATCGCTCGCTGCTACGGTCGACCGGCAATCAGCCAGCCTGACAGATTTTGGGACTAAAAATCTTAGCTTTTTATCTTTTATAAAATCCCATAAAAACACATAAATTCCACAAAAATCAGTTCATGTTATATCTTTGAAATACAAACATGTTTGAGTAAAAAGCATATCATGCTACAAACATTTTGAACCATTTTTGTGACTTGAAAATTTTGCCTTAAACCAAATTCTGTATTTTCCAAAAATAGAATTTTTGAAATGAAAATCTGATTTTTCCAAAACACATGTAAATATAAAAACATGATATTTAAATAACTTTGAAGCATACAGTATATGGATAGAATCCAATATACACGAAAGGTATTATATCTATGTTTTTGACTTGAAAACCAAGATCGGTTAAACCGAAAACCAAAAACCGATAAACATGAAACTTGAACTTAAAACATGTGTGTGTATTATGAACTTGAGCATATCACACTATCTAATCTTTACAAAGAGATCTAAACAAACTATACTAAAACAAACCGAGGTCTTCTTATAGAATGTCTTCTCCAAGTCGACTCGATCTAAACGTGATCCGCCGAGCTAGACTCCAACAAGTGCTAGATATGAACTTGACGCTCGAGCTCTTGAATCACCATGTGAAAGCTTCAAAACATCTTTGTTGAAGCTAATCACCTACTAATATCTTGGTTAAATATCTGAAATTAAATGTCACAAGATTATTAGTAAACTATAATTACATGAGTTAATCATCATCAAAACTAGAGTGAAGGGTCTCTAGGCCAACAGTTAGTAGTTAGATTGCCATGAGAAGAAAAGTTAGCTAAGCATGATGTAAAGGATGGAGAAGATTATAATGGAGAAGAAAGGAGACACCTTTACATAGATTGTCACCATCTATTATATCAATCTCTCTCTGAATCTCTCTGCCCTAAAACATGAATCTAAAAAAGAAATAAAAATACAAAAGAAAGAAGAAGAATACCTACACTACACTACACTAAAAGAGAGAAAACCTAGCCTAATTCCAAATCTGCTTGCATTTCAGGCCTCTGCAGGGTTTTTATAGGCAAAAGAGGTTTCTAAAAGACGAGACGAGACCACGCGTCAAAAAATCGACGCATGGGCCCACCACTTTACTGTGGAAACACAGCTATTGCCATGTTTCCGCAACAAAACCAGGGACTTAGGTCCCTGGTTTTAGCGAGAAACTTCTCCTGGCTTCGAGGACCTTCCTGGTATATTCGGATTCAGGTATTTTTACCCGAATATTCGTCTGACGTGCGTAAGGGTCTAGGTTCAATGCATCTTCTAAAAGCTCCCTTGTTTAGCCTCCAAGAAATCTGGATTTAATTACCCAAAATGGATTTAATTAAGCTCTTATTACTCCTTTGCCCTTAGACTCATGATTTATCTGCAAGAGAGACCAAAATACGGTTTAGACCGGCATTTTACTCATAAATCAGTAGGAAAATGTGATATAATAATGCAGAATTATAGGCTAATCAATGACATATCACAGGTTATTAATTGCACTTCTACTTATGATATTTAGCAAAAATTGATTATTACTCATGATGGAATATCTCAAGCGTAGAAGGCAAAGATTGATTTGCTTAATTTATAATATGATAGTTCTATATGCTTGATAATGAAACTATTGATCATATGCTTACTCGTTTTACCACAATCACTAATGGTCTTTTTTCTCTAAGTAAGCCAATCTCCAATGATCAAATGGTAAGAAAGATTGTTAAAGTACTTTCCAAATCATGGGATGTCAAAGCCACCACTTTGAACGAGCTTAACGACAAAAACAGATGGATTTTACCGCCTTCGTGGGTAATCTAAAGGCCCATGAGATGGACACAAAAGCGAGAGAAGAAAGAGAGCCATAATAAAAATAGGATATCTCATTCAAGGCCTTTTCCAATAAATACAAGAATAAGTAAGTAATGTTGAAAACCTTCAAATAATTAAAGAGAGTAGAGCTATTGCTCGACAAATAACATCAGAAAGACAAGAAGAAGGCAATGACAGGCACCACATTAGGCTTTGGAGAGTGAATCCGATGAGGAAGTTGATTTCGCGCACGTGTGCTTCATGGTCCAAGAGGTTATCCCTCTTGAGGTAAATTCAAGAATCTTATTTAGATAGTGATAAATTATCATATGATGATCTTGTCAGGAGAAATGTTTGAGAAAATAATTTGATGAAAATAAATTGAAAAAGGAGATCGTTTCTTTGAAAAAGCAATATTGACTCTCATTTGAAAAGAAAAAGATTCTTTGAAAATTGAATTTAATTTTGTCTCAAACAAAAAAGAAATTTGTCTATTTCATTTGGCAAAATGAAAAATAATTTTAATTCTCATTTGAGCTCTTATCAAAATGAGAAAATTAGCATTTTGATTGATGTAGAATATTTTTCAAAACTAGAAAAGAAAATTGATGATTTAGACTCAATCTTGAACAAATTTACTTTTGATTATAATATATTGGAATCTATATTCCACATATTCATGCACATATATCACATGCATACTAGGCTCACACCCATGCTAGAGTGTACACATGTACAGATTGTGGCCGCAAAGGTCATTTGACACAATTTTGCTCTGATAGAGTAAATATTTCTAATGTCAATATTTGAGTTCAAAAAGTGTTACCCTCGAGGACCCAAAAAGATTTGGATACCAAAGAGCATATCATTTTTATTTGATGTAGGTGTGTTCTCTCTCAAAATGTCAGAGAATTTGGTGCCTTAATGGTGGATGCAATCAAAGCTTGATGGACTAATCAACAGATGTATTACTATCAAGGAGTTAAAGTGGGAAGACCCCTTTAGTTTAGAGAATTTGAGTTAGCCTTACCGGTATCGGTAACTATATCTATCTTTCACTTTAGTTCATATTTTTTTTACGGTTGCGTATAAGCATATGTTTGTTTAGGAGATAAAATTTTTAATTGAATAATTATATGTAAATTTTGTGAAAACTTATGTTATGCATGTACAATTCTTGAGATACACTCTTAATTTTGTGACATACATGCTTCATATCTATTGTCTACTGAATTATGTACTAGTTTTGATAATTCTTATATACATTTTGAAAATTATTTTATATATGATTTGTTTAAAATATTTTATAAGCATAAAATCAAAAAAGCAATTAAGCGCCTCAAAACTCTTAATCAAGAGGAATCTTGATGTGAAGTTTAAAACTCTTCACGGGGTATATGGCTTCGTTTCTTCAAAGACATACTTTATATAAATCTTTGCTTGATCTTTTATAAATGCTTTATGTGACAGTAAAATGAATGAAAATGAATTTTTTGACTTGTGTTTGCATGCTTTTTACAAATCAAGTTTTAATGTGACAAAGTTCAAAAAGAATTTCATATGAGTTTTGATTAGATCTTTAGAGCTTTACTGATTTTATCATCATGAATATGACTCTTACACGATTCTTATATATCAAATTTTGTTTACTCATGAGTTTAAAATTCATGAGTAATATATATCATTAAAGATGCTAATTACAAAAAAAAATTGTCACTCTATATCAAAAATGCAGTTTCTTACTCATGAATTGTAAATTCATGAGTAAACATAACTTGATATATATATATATATATATATATATATATATATATATATATATATATATATATATATATATATATATATATATATATATATATGATTTGTTTCATATTAGTAGAATTTTTGAACTAGTTTTCAAATTATTATAAATTAGTTCATTTAAATTCTTCACTTGGTAGTATTTTCAAATTATTTTAAATGTTATTTATTTTTGAAAGTACCTAACCTCAGTGGCGGTTGATTAGGTGATCATGTTTTGTATGATTTAGTTGATTATTCTTTATACATATGCATGTTAGATTGGTGATAAAATGAATTATACACATGATTCTCATGATATTTGAATTTTATATACTCATTCTTATTTATCTATGTATGCATACTCTAAATTACAAGTGGTATTTTAGTTGTTTATATATATATATATATATATATATATATATATATATATATATATATATATATATATATATATATATATATATATATATATATATATATATATATATATGATTTGATTGATTATGCATATTTATACTAGTTCGTGCATGTTTTATGCATGTCTTTAGCACAATTAGTTTCATAATAAGTTTGATTTTACTTCAAAATAGATATTGGTATCTTTTTAATAAACTTATGCATTCGTTTTGTTAGTATTTCAAAAGAGAAAGAATTTTTTTGACTATTGACTTTAATTCCCTTCTTTTTACTAAAAAGAGAGAAATTTAACAATTTTTTGCCAAACAAAATTACTTGGTTTCCATATTTAAAAATCTTTCAAAATTTTTGCAATCAATTATTGTAATTGGTATCTATCTTGTTTTACTAATTGGTGTCTTTGTTTGAATTTGGTTCAAATTTATTTCTTGATAAGTTTTTAATTTGTATAAAAAATGCTCAAATTTTCAAACTTGATTCAGTAATATCTAATTTTTAAATTATTTTAATTTCAATTGGTATCTATATCCCAAATTATTTTGTTTTCATTTAAAATCACAAGTGGTATCTGCACATCAAACTTAAAAATCATTTAGATTTCAAATGATTTTCAAAATTTGTTTTTGCATGTATGCCTATAAATAATGAGATCTTAACATCTCCGCTATATATAGATTTATAATGAGTGTATTATATAAAAAAGAGCTTGACCCTTTTTTCGATATGGTACACGTTGTGTAGGGAGAGTTTAGCATTTCCGTTTATATATTATACATTATTCTTATGTGGTTTAGACCTTAGTCATTACTTCTCCATATAATGCATATATGCAGGGAGAGTTAACTTCACGTCTCTCCTCGTCATGAATTTATGTTGCACATATATTTATTTTATTTTTTTACGTGATGAAGTGACAAAAAGGGAGAGAGAAATTTAGAATTTATATATGAAGGTTATTTATGTTTTGATGCATATATGTTTTGATATCTTGCTTACTTTATAAAAAGGATAGAGTTTATATGCATATTTATTCTCTTGTTTATGCATATTTGTTTGTGCTTGAAACATTATTAAATATCTTTATATGTTTATTGTCATCATGAGTTAAGGGAGAACTTTAATTGAGCTTTTATCTAATCGATGTATAGAGTTTTGTAATCATCAAAGTTGGGAAGATTGTTGGCTCAGAGGCCCATCACTTTAGTTTAAATGATGATTAACTCATGTAGTTTAGTACTAATAATCTTGTGATATTTAAATGTGCACGTTTAATCAAGATCTTAGTTTGGTACTTAGCTTCATCAATAGACTCAAAGTTAAGATTTGAAGCTAACTAATGTTGATTCAAGAGCTTAAGCATAAGGATCACATTTAGAACTTACAAAGGAATCAAGTTTTGATCAAGTCAAGGAGAAGAAAATTAAGAGAGAAGATTTGAAGTTTGTAAAAGAATTAATTAGTGTATAGAAGATTTGTAAAGTTTAGATTAGATTTTATTACTCAAGTTTACATATACAGAAGTTTTTTATATTGATTTTCATTAAGTATAGAATTTGTGGTTTAGTTTTCAAGAGTTTGTTTAGAAACAAAATGAGTTTTATATAATTTATATCTCAAAGAAATGAGTTTTTAGTTTGTAATATGTTTTGAATTTTATTCATATATATTAGAGCTCTATTTGATCAAATAAACTTATTTTGATGAGTTTAAATTTTGATTTTATCAAAAATTGATTATATGAGTAGAAATTCTTAAAATAAGTTTATGTTGTTTGATATGTGCGTTAGAATTTGTCCATACACATTTGTGCATCAATAGAGTCTCAGAAACTTGTTTTTGTATTTTATACAAATTTGATTTAACTTGTTTTAGCTTAAAATTTAGTTTTTGAAAAAAATAACTTTTAATATAGTTTATGTTTCAAAATTGATTTTGACATCTCAAAAAGTACATATGTTTGTAATATGTGTTGATTAATGATCACATATATTTCTATTCTAAAGTATTTACATGAATTTATTTTTATAGATTTTATAGAAATTTACTTTGATTTTAAAAAGATTTTAAAATAAACAAAAAATTTATTTTTTGCCTTGGGCCGGTCTATCGGGCGCTCAACCGGATATATCATAAGTCAACTGCCTTATGCACACAGTTGACTGATGGCCTGAGAGCAAACATGTTCTCTTGGAGCGGTCGACCGCGCGATCAACTGATTAACAGAGAGCAAGTATACTCCTCAATCGGGTAGTTGACCGACTTATGTGAGAATAAAAATTGTTCCACATCAGTTGACCGGGCGATCGACTGATGGGCCCCAATAGCTAAAAATATAGTCGTTGGGTGGTCGACCGCCAGGCTATTTCTGAACCATTTTTTTCTCAACGGCTAGCTTTTGTTGAGGCCTATAAATTTAGTTTTTGGTTAAATTTTTAGACCAGTTTTTTTTTTACAATCTTCTTAAGAGAATATCTACCACTTTTATGAACAAATTTTAGAGCGTCAACTCCATATCTTGAAGAGTGTTTTTTCTTTGTTTTTCAAAAGATTTTTTCTTGGGTTTTCATTTGCTAATTTTCTTAGTTTTCTCACACACTGGAGCAAATTATTTTTATATCTATCCTACAAGATCCTTATTTGTGAGAAGGTTTATTTGTGGTTAAGAGTGTTGATCACAAGTTTTTTCATTGTATTTGAATTGGTTAGAGATTGCGGTCTCAACAAACTTGCGGGTTTGTGCTTGTAGATCTTATGGGAACGAGTGAGGGACTTGCGGGTTCGTGAGTTCTTGAGAAAACTTATAGGTGTTGCGGCCCAGAGTGATCTTGTAGGATCGAGCTAGTGGAAATCCTTCATTGTAGTAAAGAGGAGGACATAAAGCAAGTTGCTTGAACCTCCAAACAAATCTCATATATTTGCAATTGCTCAACTTTCTCTCTTAACTCAACTCTATATTTATATCTTGCATATTTATTAATTGTGCTCAATCTTATATGCTTGATATTATCTCACTCTTATTTATTTGCTTGCGCTTAAGTGTCATATCTACTTTATATTGTTTAATTGCTTTTGTTTAGCTTAGAATTGTTAGTTAGGTTTTTAATTTTCACTTTTGATTAGCACATCATCTATTCAGACACCCTCTAGGTGACTACAAGTTGGCAATGGCATTTTTAAAATTTATTGAAATTACACAATTTACCCTTCGACCTTTTACGGTGGATATTAAAATAAGCGTTGTAAAAGTAACATTTTACGTTAGTTTAAAAAGAACCGCCATAAAAAGCATTTTTGTAAATGAAAAAGAAATCGATTTTTTATCAGCCACATCGGTGATCTGCAGCTCAACACTTTTGGACTTTTTGTGTTCTGCTTTCGGATCATCTCTTCCCCTCACCCCATCTCTCTCTCTCCCTTCGTTCTTCTATCCGAAAGAACGATCTTCGATCAAGGTGTGTTCATCAAGGCGACTGCACGGTCGATTGCTTCTCCGAACTGCTCCTTCTCGCTCCGGGATCAGTAAGAGAGACTTCTCAAAGTAATTTTGGGTCTGAGGGCTCTGCCCCCGAGTCACCCACCACCAGTGACCTAGCCACATGTCGATCCGTGTAATGACTCTGTGTAGGGCGACAAAACTTCAAGGCAATAACTTGGTCGAGTTAAAAAAACTCCATCCTTTAGATCTCCCCCCCCCCCCCCAACCCAAAAAAGAATTCTATCTCTCTCCCCTCGTTCATCAAGGCGAGTTTGATCTTCGATCCGAAAGATGCAGTTCAATCTTTAATCAAGGCAAGTTCATCTCTCCCCCATCGTTCATCAAGGCGAGTTCATAAATTATTTAACGAATTCGAATTTTGAGACTGGTTATGATATTTTGTTGGAAAAAGAAAAAAGGGTATTATTTTGAATTTTGGGGATGATTATGATATCGGTTTGATTTGATTTAGATATATCTACACCTAGGAATAGCCAAGCGGGATGGAAGAGGAGGATGAGGGGATCGCCGACAGGATTGAACGAGGAGGACGAAGAGGAGATCATGTTAAAATTATTTTTTTTTTAAAAAAAACTGAGGTGTTTTCACGGTGATTTTAAACCGCCATTGTTTCCTCCCAGCTTATAATGTCGCCCAGATAGAAGGTGATTTTTGACTCGCTATCATTGTTATTTAATGGTGATTTTAAACCACTGTGAAAATCTATTTTTGTTGTAGTAATACCTATATTTGTATTCTTGCAACCTTGATGTACACATTAGCGGAGTTAAAAGAAAAGGGATAAATTTCACTTTCCCCACGCACACAGACACTTCCATCAGCATTTCTTAATATTTGAAGAGGCAAAAGAAATTTTTTTGGAGTTAAAAGCAATGGAAACTAGGTGCCATACTGTTTTAAGCTCTTGAGTTTGAGGTCTTGGGTTTGAAGTCAACCGACGTGTGATGTAAGTGGGCGTTGTAGGCGAGAAACGCGTGCATGGATGATAACAACTCTAACGAGGAGAGTCAAGGTCTTTGTCTAATTTCTAGTACTCTTCTTCAGTCTACAGTTTACAGGGGGCCCATGTGAAAATTTCAAAATCCCAACTTTTCTCTCATTCGAAAGAGACCTGACCCTCCCATAAAAAGACTTTGAACAATGGAAATCTTTTACATGGATATCAAATTAATCAAACGGAGAAACGTAAGTTGTTGAATGATGAAGCCTTTTGCATGACGTGTCTTGCTGACCTCACCATGGGGTGGCTCATTCACAGTAAATTTTGGATTTTATGTTCACACCAAATTCACATATTAATGTGAGTCTAGAAACTGAACAAACTTTACAGTCACCCGAATTTTTTGAAACCAAGAAAATATACAACATGAAAGATGTTGTTTTGGGATAGTATATATATCTTTAAGAAAAGAAAATGAACATCTCTTCTCCCCTCTAACGACTTTTCTTCATCACCCAGCCCCTTCACCAACTCCTTGGCCACCCACGAGTTGCATCTCGATGGTGCATTTCTTCAAACAGCTCCTGTGCACCACCCGCTTCCATCCTACACAGAACCTTCTCGTCCACATCCCTTCATCCTCCTACAATCTTTTACTCCAACCTTCTCATCCCATTCATACACACCACCATTACACTGAAAGTTTCCTTGTTCCAATCCACCATTCCACTATATTAGCAGTTTCCTGTTCTAGTCCAATCACCATACTAGCAGGTTCTTGTGCTAATCCATCTAATACACTGGAAGTTTTTATGTTCTAGTCCACCATTGCACACCGATAGTAATCCTCTGCTCGGTTCCTCAATCTTTCCATTCCGACTACTGATTCTTATACCCGAGAGTCTTAGGCTGACAACACACTGGTGCTCCTCACCTGAAAGGTCTCTTCCGTTTGTGCTCTGACAAATAACATCCACGGGGAGCAACTAAACTTCACTTGTAGTGGGTCCAGTCCACAGTAAGCTAATTTTTATCCACCACAAATTGGTGCTTCATTGAGATCTCATTGCACATTCAAGGGAGATTCAAGGTCTCCCTCCGATCCAGTCCAAAGCCTTCCTCAAAAAGCCTCTTCCATAGCGCTATGGCCCCAAGAAAGCAAATCGTCAACCCTCAACGGCGCCAAGTCATAGGGCAAGGCAATTAGCTCCAATGGGGCACGACCCCCGTCTGCCATCGATCAGCCGCATACTACCGATGACACTGGCTCCTCCTTGCCTCAAGGTTCAGGTCTCAGTGTCCAACCACCGCCGCAATACTAAGACCAGCTCCTTCAGATGCTCGCAGACATGAAGGAGCAGATTAAAGAGCAGTAAGCCCAGTTAGATCATGATCGGTAGTAGCGACTCTCGACCGCGAAAATGCCATCGTTACTAGGAGGCATTGAGGTAGCTCAATGAAAAACTCCGGGCCCAAATTCTGCCCTCCAAAGCACCCAGATTATGATGCAATCCGAAAGCGAGCACGGAATTGAAGAATCTCCTGACATCTGAGTCTTCGATGAGTTGATCTAAAAACAGATCAAGGAGGCTAAGTTGCAGCTCAATAGCCGATCAACGCTTTCAGCTGTCAAAATTTCTGACTCCCCTCTCTGCAAAGAAATCCTAGAGTGTGAGTTCCCAAAAAAGTTCTCAACTCCAACCTTCGACTACTACTCCGGAGTGAGCGACCTGGTTCAACACATCAGACATTTCTGAGATAAGATGGTATTCTACTCCGGCAGCGATCTGATTATGTGCCTAACCTTTCCATCCAGCTTGAAAGGTGTGGTCTCGGATTGGTTGTACTCTCTGCCTCTCAATTCCTTTCACAACTTCGTGCAGGTAACTGAAATGTTCCTCATTCAGTATGCTTTTCGTCAGGAGGTCAAGAAGAACAACTATCACCTTCTCTCTATTAAGATGAGGCAGGGTGATAGCCTCAAATCCTACATCAGTTACTTCTAAAACCTGCTTGCCAAGGTTCTCAATTGCGGTGAGGATGTCTTTGCACTCGCATTTATCAGCGGGTTGCAGATCTCTCACCCACTGTACAAGTACCTGCTTAAGCATGATGTTACTCGAATGAGGGAAGTCCTATCTCGAGCTCAGTCTTACATCTAATTGGAGGAAGCCATGAAGAATTCAGTTAGCCACTCCTTCAAACGCAGCAACGACGGAGATAAAGACGAACTCCAACGCGAGACTCTAACCTATGTCAGCCATCAGAACCAAGGGCAACCCGCCTTCAAGAAGCAGGTGCTCCCTACTCTCTCCCCAGATCCACTCTGAGCCTTCAGAGCAGAGCAACACTTCACTCTGCTGAAACTCCCCATCAATGACGTTGTCAATGCCATCACGGTCCAATCATGGATAAGACGCGTGAAGCTTATACAACATGACCCCACATTTCCAGAGCGGGAGAGTATTGTTAAAGCAAGGGACACAAGATTGCCTACTACAGAAGTCTCTAGTGGTCCTTGGAAGAGCTTGTCCGCCAAGACTTCCGCAAATAGTACGTCTTACCCCTGGAGCAACTCTGAATCAGGACAGCTAAACACCTCGCTTCTTAGCCACAACATGCAATCACTAAGTACAAAGCAATTGCATGGCCTAACTCCTCATTCAAAGACAGTGAAGTACCTCAACCAACAACACTCTCAGTATGTTCTTTAAAGTTTGTGGATTTTTTTAAATTAATAAAATAAAATGTGTTTTACTCTTAACTGTTTCCTTGCCATGCTGATGGGAGTGTCCCCCATCAGTCTCTACCGCTTGTACGACCCGTTGTGGGTGTGTCCCCCACTCGGAGTCAGTAACCCAAGCACCAACCTACGGGCCCCTCTCGGTTAGCCCATGGGTAGCCGAAACTCTTCATTGTGAGAGTATTCCTTGCTCGGACTCCGTGCCATGCTGATAGGAGTGTCCCCCATTAGTCCCTGATGCCTGTATGTCCCAAAATGCATGTATTCCCCACTTGGAGTTAACAACGCATGCACCACCCTACGCGCCCCCTCTCGATTAGCCTACGGGCAGTTGAAACCCTCTGTTGTAGGAGTGTCCCCGCTCGGAGAGCTGGATTGCCACTCTGCTGATGGGTCACACCCCCAGTCGGAGTCGACATATCTTATTTGTCAATGGGTTACACCCCTGCTTCAAGTCCATATCGAATTCACAATTCTATTGATGGGATTTCTCCTACTCGAAAGTAACCGTGAATCTAACCGCTGCTGGGATTTTCGCTTCTTAGAGGTTCTGATTGTCACGACGCTGATGGGTCACACCCCCACTCAGAATCGACGCATCCAATCTATCGATGGGTCACACTCTCACTTCAGAACCCTACCAAGTTTGTAGGTACGTGATGGGATTATCCCCACACAGATACAATATCGCATGCTTGTTAAAACACTCCAAACCAACCAATCCTATCGAAGATATAGACTAAACACTCCGAAAGGTATGATCATCCAGGTATTAACGAACGCAAACCTTTTATATTCGGATAATGTAGTCTTTGCATCTTCCTGCATGATTGTTCATCTCAGATTAACATGGATTATGTATATGTAGCCTATAATCGCACAAGACAAATGACATATACATGAGGTTTTTCTTATTTAGATTATTCCTTCTACGTATTAGTTTGGTACGTTTTGAAATTAAGTGTACATAAATATATTAATCCACTCTGTTAATTTTTAACTTTCATTACATTTATTGTACTCCATGGCAAGCTTGTATGCGCATCTTCCTTCCCCACGCTAATGGGAGTGTCCTCCATCAGATCCAAAATACTTGTGCGTCCCGTTATGAGAGTGTCCCCCACTCAAAGTCAGCTATACAAGCACCAGCCTATGAGCTCCCTCTCGGTTAGCCCACGGGCAATCAAAACCCTACGTTGTGGGAGTATATCCCATTCGGAATTCCTAATCTGTAGCTAGTATTTTCCTCACTCAGACCCCTACCAAGTTCACCCCACCACGCTGATGGGAATACCCTCATTAAGAAACAACCGTGAACTCAACTCCGCTGCTGAGATTTTCTCCACTCGGAGGTCTCAAGTTTGCAGGTACCGTTGATGAGATTATTCCCACTCGAAAACAACACTGCGAGCTTGCCGAACCATTCCATGTCCAACCATCCATATCGAGATAGAGATCAGCGCTCGGAAGAGGCATGATTATATCAATTTCCAAAGCCGATGACAAAAACAAACCAGACAAGATCCAGACAACCATTTCAACTCCAAATATATATATATGTGTATGTATGTATGTATGTATGTATGTATGTATGTATGTATATATTTCCATTCCAAAGAAAGTCCACTAAATATATTTGATTACATCTGACAAGAGTAATACAAATCCCTTTTAGATATTTGTGTTTACAACTTTCTGAAAATGGAAATACATATGATCCAAATTCGATCCCTCCAGCCCTTCTACCATTAACAGACCCCCGATGTTGAAGCAACAAGGACTTGCTCATCGGAGGATGCCTCCCGGGAGTAGTTATCCACCTTCATCCGCGTCGCGGCTCCTAAACAGGCAACCATATGCCCTGACATCAGCTCCCAAGAAGCCCTCCGAGAGCAAGACAGTGATGTCCAACAAGATGAACCTCCAAGAAGACAAACACCCTCACCTTCCTCGTGTTGTGAGAAGGGTAAGGACTCCTAGGAAACCCTGCCAGAGCGAGGCAACACCGTTCGAGCAAATTGAAGCCTGCAACGCATGCAGGACGGTTGTGAAATCACACTAGCAACCCAGAGCCGCCCAGGACAAATACAACTTCCGATCAGAACAGGACTCCCACCTGTCGCTCCTGATGGTGGCACCCTGTCATGACAACTAATGTGCAGTAACAACCCCTTCACGATGACTAATGCGACGCACCTTTCAAACTCCCCAGAAGAGAGTCTGGTCACCTTCTGCTCATCTTCCTTCCCTCCTTCTCCTTCATTTGATGAAAAGAAAAAAAGGAAAACATGGCGGCACAACAAGAAAAGAAATTAGGGTTTCAAAGCAAGAGTTACTTTTTAAAGAAGACGAAAGATGATTTCCTCCCACAAATCTCCCTCTATTTATAGACAGACAAGAAATCTAATTGCCTCCAATTCAAATTTTTAATTCCTGAAGAGTCGGCCCACAATCTCAGGAATTTTGGTCAATAGAATTGGCAGAAGATCAACTGTCGCCACCATAACACGAAGCCCTAAAATCCCATTCATAATGATGCCAGGATTAAAAGAGAAACGTGACTTCTTTCAGAACCTCCAAACGAGAGTCCTAGATCAATTCAAACCCTGAGCGGCTCGTGTGGATAGGATTAGGAGATCCAATCAGTTGTGTGAATCCTTATCTTTAAGCCAAATCTCTATTTGAATTTGACAGTTACACTTCGGGGACGGATCAGCCACATCTACAATTAGACTCAAACTACTTGATATAGATGGACTCTCCCACAATTATTCAAACTTGTATGTTCAGCTCTAATCATCTCGTAGATAAGCAGTTAAGTGTTCAAATAGAACTGAACTCTACAGCCTGATCAAAACAGATACAAGCTGTATAAATAGAGAATCCCTACCAACATGAAAATGGATTCGGATCCAAAAATCCTAACAGACCGAAGAACTCCATTATAATCACCATTATAGTGAAACTCCCCTCCATGATTTTTTTTCTCATTCAGATTTTCACGTAATTCATTATATTGGTGTTGGCTTTTCTGTGATTTGAACATACAACTCAATTATTTTGGTGTGTGAATTAGTTCTTTAAAAATTATCCACCTGCATTATTAGAAAAAAAATTATGTATTCTTCAGGTTGAGGAATCGTGTGCACTCTGTGTTGGTAATAAGGAATCGGCAGATCATCTATTCTTTCAATGTTCCTTTTCTGATATGGTTTGGAGATGCATTAGAGACTGGCTGGGTATCTCTCGGGGGATGTTGACTATCTCTAGTGCTCTAAAGTGGATAAAGAAGGAGGCAAAGGGTTCCAGTGGCAAAGCAAAAGCTAAAAAGGTGGCCCTTGCTTGTACGGTTTACCATATTTGGAATGCCCGTAATAGGAAAATTTTTGAAGGCCAGACTCAGGAGGTGGTTTCTACCGTCTTCAAGATTAAGCTGCACATCTATAGGACTGTATCCACTTTGGATCCAAATGCCGCTGTGGACTTTTGAGGGATATGGGATTTATGATAGAAAAGCTGGGATGTCAACAGAATTAGTCGACTATTTAGTGTTTATAGTCGACTGCAATCATGTATAGTCGACTAACCTTTTTGGATTAGTCGACTCCTGTGGCAACAGAGAGGACGGATACATCCAGATCAACTTTTTAGTCGACTTAATTTTGTGATTAGTCAACTTGGTGCAGGTTTAGTCGACTGGGCTTTCTGACCTAGTCGACTTGGTATAGGTATAGTCGACTAGTCTTTCTGACTTAGTCGACTATAGAAAAAACATATAATGTAGCTACATCCAGATCAACTTTCAAGTCGACTTGTAATTGTGGTTAGTCGACTACTAGCTTAGTCGACTGATCTAATTGATAGTCGACTAATTGGACTTTGATTTGGGTTGTGGGGAAACATTGTAATGGGTTAGTGTGTCAGAATTTGGCAGTTTAGAGGAGGCTAATACTGTATAGCCGTTTTGGCTTTCAATCTGTATATTCAGGTTTGATAAATAAAATTTACATTCTCAAAAAAAAAAAAAATTATGTAGCTGATGTAATGCTAAAAAACCAAGACTTAGCTAAGAAATATAACTTTATATTGCAATACAAGTTTTGCTTCTGAGCCTTCCAAACATAGCTTTATACAAGAGAGAAAAAGACTTGATGAAAAAAAACCCCATGAATTTCTCAAGGAAAAAGAAAAAAATAAAAGCTCAGTAAGCCACGCAAAAAAGATGAAAAAAACAAAATATAAAAAGAGCTTACACCAAAACTTCAAACTGGCTAGATAACGTTAGTAGCATCTACCCTAAAATAAAATAAAATTTCATTCCAGTCCCTAAAACTATGCAGAGAAATCTAACCCTATATTGGCTCTGAGGAAGGATCTCATGGCCCTAAGATCAGACATTGAACTCAAAATTCCAAATGACCGTAGCCGATGAGCAAGGAGTTGATCAAACCAAGCAACCATTTGCAATGCCATTCGCAGGCTTAAGAGCATCACCAGCCGCTTCATTAACCACCCCCATTTTCCTCTAACGGCTTTCCTTCTTCGGCATCAGCAGGGGAACTTTCCTTGTTCACGGAGGAAACAGATTCTGAAGGCTTCCCATTCGAAGCATCCTCATTAGCCTCCTTGCTTTCAGTTATCTTTCCATTCAACAACTGCAAGTCAGAGATTGTGTACTTTAGACGACAACCTGGATTTATATTTAAACAGAATACTTGGTGAATTTTGATCAAGGGAATATATTGCAGGTAATTTTGTTCAAGGGAACATATAACAGGGAAAAGATAACTAGATAGGTTAAAGTACCCACTTGATAAATAATTGTGACAAATAAATTAGTGAACTAAATTCCATTAGTGCCGCTGTATTCATGTACTGAATGGTGTTCAAAATAATTCTCATGAAAAGTGACATTATTTGCAAATTATTCCAGAATGCAATCAACCAATTAACACAGTCCTTGTTGATAATTGGTTAATACTGCTGTTACATTCCCATTATCAAGCTATTAATGTTCCACTGCATGCTTGCTTTGTGTATTGTAGAACACACAAATAGTGTCCCATTTTTTTTTAAAACCTTTTCAACACCAAATTTTATTATTGTAAATGTGGTCAATATTTGGAATACCCATTTCTTGCCAGATGCTGGATTTTGATAGGTGGCTACGAATTTACCATAATGGTGATCTCGACAGTTCATTTTTCTTTTCTGGTTTTTTTGGGGAGAGATCAAGATAGTTTTCGACCGGTGGTTGTGGACTTAACAAAATAGGGACAGAGGCAGAAGAAAATGCATGACAAATTAAAACCAAACAATCACACGTGTCTCTCAGTCATGCATTATAGAGCACAGTAAAGAGCATTAGTAAAACATGCCTGCTTGGAAGGTTAATGTTGCTTTGCCTTCTTCTCAAGCATTATCTTTTGGCGGTTCTCAAAAATGGATGTCTTGCCTACATGTTCTGTGAAGATGTTGACCCTTTGAAGTCCCTGCTCAACCTTTACCTCAAAGCCAAAAACCGTTAGTGATAAATGATTATTATGAATGGTCTCACAACTGCGATACCAGGGGCGGAACCAGGAGCAAATTTTGAAATGGGCTGTAATCTTAAATAACATATACTTATGAATTATTTGAATTTATAAAAAGAATAAAACCGTATTCTCTACTAAATCAGGAGTTGAACTATGAATAAATTTGCTAAAAGAAAACCAAAACAGAAGGGGGTCTAACACAATATATGAAAAAGAATAAAAATAAAAATGGGTTTAGGCCAATATATAAAAAAAAATTTAAATTTGGTAAAAGAAAACCAAATAAGAAGCGGGTCTAACACAATATATGAAAAAGAATAAAAATAAAAATGGGTTTAAGCTAACATATAAAAAAAAATGGCCGGGCTACACTACTGGGTCCGCCCATGTGCGATACATAAAAACAGAAGGAATCTTTAATAATGCTCACCTCCTGAGTGTCTCGAACTGTTGGTCACTGGCTTATTATCATTGTTCTCTACTGTAATATGCTTCAAATGTTGTTTGGAACATCCTTGACAATTTGCCATTTGCAACCGGTCCACTTGTCTTGCTGCCAGTTTCTACCATCTTGTCAAAATCAACAGGGCCCACCATCTCTGCAACACCAACAAATTGCCCACTGGTATTCACCTGAGAAGTACATCAAACACCTAAAACTGGTGTAGGTCTTAGTATGATTCAAAACCTTGCTAGTCTATCTAGATTCAAAAGAGTTTTAGGTGTTCACTTTAATACCTCATGGACTTGATCTGTGATATTCCAGCTTACTAGATTTTTATTTATTTATTTATTTTTTACACAGATGCCTTTCACATTACTTGACTAAGGTCAACTTAACATGTCATACAATTTCTTGCATTTTTTTTGCTTTTTTTTTTAATTTTAATTGCTTCTTTTACTTTTGTGATGAATTTCACATGTAACGAATAATCAGTCGGTAACTCTCACAACAATTGACATAAGGTGTTAGGGAACAAGAATCCTTTACAGACCTACGATCGAGATCCTCATCACAAGCCCATTATTAGACCTTGGCAATATATAGCTCTTTTTCTATTTACCCAGTTTAATTTACTAGTTACCTTTTCTTTTTATTTTATCCTCCATATCTCTCTAGATGCAAACTCAATTCAAGCTAATGATGGTTCATCAGACTTTTAGGTAGTCACTAGGTCAATCATTTCTACCTACATCCTTAAAGTGCAAGTCCGTGTATCATGAAAGTTCAAACTCAAAATTTTAAATACTCTAAAAGCATATTAAGAATATGAACTCATTCTCAATAACACACTAACTTACTCATTAGGCTTTTAGATTTTTATCAAGTGCCTTATTAACCTAGAACAATGTATAATAAAATTAAGCTTCAAAAGATTATATTTGAGAAAAGATTGTAAAAGAAGTTTTTTTTAAGAAATGAAAGAAAATATGCATATCAATCCCAAACCTAAACTGGACATTGTCCTCAATGTGAAAATGTATACTCAGTATGATAAATCATGATACAATTTCAAGAAGGTGAAGGGTAGAAAGTACCTGATAAAGACGAGTAGACATAATCCGTTATTGCCAAGTGAAAAGAGAGATAAAAGAAAAATACAGAAGAAACAAAAACTGCTATATTACAACACGGATCCCTAGCAGATATAGATATCAATCCTGATAAATAGGATCTTTCAGAAGGATTTCCTTCACTTCTGAGCCTAGATACTCACTATATGGCTTTAAACAATGACATTGTGAATTTCGACTGCACTATGTGGGTGAGTTTTGTGAACAATATAGGGACTAGTCAAATAAGATTTCAATTTTACCAGAAAGAGATGTAAACATAAATTGTAAAGCATGACTTTGTCCGGGATGAAAATCCTTTCAAATAATAACCTTATCATGCATCATTTTCATATGGTCCTTGTACCGTTTTGAGTATTCATATGCATCATTTCTCATCTCTTTAAACTCATCAAGTTGAAGTTTTGTAGACTCCTTGACCTTGTGGAGATCAAAATTTAGGCACTTGATAGCCCAGTAAGCTTTGTGTTCTAACTTGATAGAAAGATGGCGAGCTTTGCCATAGACTAGCCTATATAGAGCCATTTTAATACGAGTCTTGAACACAGTTCGATACGCCCACAAAGCTTCAGTCAACCAAAGGGACCAATCTTTCTTAATGCTGTTCAAAATGTTTTCTAAAATAATCTTAATTGTTCGGTTGAAAATTTCTACCTGGCCACTAGTCTTCGGGTGATGAGGGGTGGCTACCCTATGATTAATGTAGTATTTTCTCATTAAGGCTTCAAATGTATGATTGTAGAAATATTTTTCGCCTTCGCTACTGATTGTATGAGGAAAGCAAAAATGAGAAAATACATTGTCTTTCTGGAAATTTATCACAACTTTGTGGTTATTGGATCTACATGTTGCTGCCTCTATCCATTAGATATGTAATCAACTACTATTAGGATATACTGGTATCCATGAGACATAGGGAAAGGACCCATAAAGTCGATGCCCTAAACATCAAAAATTTGATAACTAAGATCGAGTTTAAAGGTATTTTATTACATCGTGCAATTTTCCCAATCATTGGCAACGATCACAATATTGAGAGTGAATATGAGCATCGTGAAACAAAGTAGGTCAATAGAAATCACACTGCAAAATTTTGTAACAGTTTTCTTCCCGCTAAAAAGACCACCACAAGCATGGTTATGGCAAAATGAAACAATGTTCCTGAACTCAGAATCAGGAATGCAGTGTCGAATAATCTGATTGGGACAATACATAAATAAATATGGTTTATCCCAGAAGAACCATTTGACTTTAGCTAAGAAATAAAATCATTCTTGCTTAGTCTAATAATCAAGCATTTGTTTCGTAACAAGATAATTCACAATATCAGCATACCACAGAACAGTCGAATGGGACATAGACATTAACTACTCATCAGAAAATATCTGAAGAACAGGCAAAGAATCGATGAAGATCAACCACCAATCTAGACAAATGGTCCTCACCAACATTCTCAGTATCTTTTTGTCATGAATCTCTAAGTCGAATTCTTGTAAGAGTAAGATCTATTGGATTAAACGGGCTTTAGTATCCTTCTTTGTGAGAAGGTACTTCAAAGCCGCATGATCGGTAAAAATTAAGACCTTTGAACTTATTAGGTAGGGACAAAATTTTGTCAAGAGCTAAATGAGTGCCAATAACACTTTTTCAATAGTGGAGTAGTTAAGTTAGGCGTCATTAAGAGTTTTGTTATCACACGAAATGACTAGCAACTCGCTGGCCCAAGACAACACCTATCGTGTAATCAAAAGTGTCACACATCATCTCAAATGAAGATTAATCATGAGTGCCAAGGTAAACTCAATTTTCAGCCTTTAAAAGGCTGCCAGACAAGAGGGAGTGAATTCAAAGGGAGCATCCTTAACTAGTAGATCACACGGAGACTTGAAAATCTTAGAGAAGTCTTTGATAAAGTGGTGGTAGAACCCAGCGTGATATAAGAAATATCATACCTCTTGAACAGTTTCGGAGGTAGTAATTTTGAGATTAGGTCAATCTTGGGTTTATCAACCTCTACATCTTTTTCAAAAACAATACGACCTAAGACAAATCCAGACTATACCAAGGTCTTTATAAAATAAGTAAAACCTCTAGAAACAACGTGATTGGAAGGCTCATCAACAAGTGACATAATATCAAGACCTTTATAACCCAATAAGAACTCAATATTGAAAGTAGAACTGATGCCAAAATCTATAAGAAGATTTATAACATAAATATTATCATTCCCTTTCATCAAGATTTAAAATGGATCAGAACTACAAGTATGCATCTTTTGAACAACATCACCACCACAAAAAGTTTTTAATCTATTCCTATCATTAGCTTGTATCCCATGATTGGCGTTGTTTTGTGAAATTTTATCACTGATTTTATTGTGTGGTATGTGTATGTATGATACAAAAAATGATGCAACTAGCGATATAGACTCAATGACTTTATACTATCGACTATGAGATAAGGTTAGTTGAGAATTTCAATTTAGTACTTAATATAGGCCATAAGAGAAAAGGGATAGTGACCAAAACAGGTAATGACAACAGGAGCTGACAGTAAAGAAGACAGAGAAAGTGGTGTTGGTAGTAAAAAAGAAGAAGAAAAAGGACAGGTGAGAATAAACTTCTTTGTCACAAGAGTAACTTTCAAAGAAATAATACCATCAGGCTTAGATACTTCAATGAAAACTCTATCATTGATGGCAATCTTAAATGGGCTTGGATAGTTAGCAGCAATATACCCATAACCTTGGCATTTATAGCACTTAGTTGTGGGATAAATTTTGAAAAAAAATCTTTTTCAGTGTTCTTGCTTTTATTATTATCAGACTTTTCTTTGACTTCTCTAACTGTGGGGATCACACGGGGAACACTATTTTTTGATTTTGGTCAGAAAAATTGATTCAGAGTAGGTTATTAATTTGAGTCATGATATCATCAAGTGTTGGTTAGGACTCCAAGATTTAGTTCAAGAGAGTGAATTTTACCGGTGGAGATGAAAATGTATTCACCTATGAGGTTGAACAGATAGGTGAGTTCTAAACTTGTAAAAATATGGTAGCACATACTAACCTTTTAGTTCATTTTTCATTCTATACCATGTATTAATAGATTCTTGACCACAGGATGCATACATGATCTCTAAGCTCGTCATGTACTGATTAGTTTTACCTGTTAGTTTCATCGTGGCAAACTTAACTTTTTTAGGCTCAGTGAGAACGTACCATTTGAAGTACTTATCAAGTTATTGTATCTAGTCTAAGAAAAGTTGAGGGTCTAAGCATCCATCGAAGGTAGGTACATCCAACTTAATGCTTCTAAGGTATTACTCATCATGATTATGTGCATTGTGTCAGGTATTTCGCTCAGCATTTGGTTGCAATGGTGTTTCTTCAGTCTTGGGTGGTTCACATATAGTCTCTAACTTTACTAGTCTCTCCTTAGTTTAATTGAGGTTTGAGTCAGGCTGCCAAACTTATCTTGTTTGTCCGTGAGTATAGTGACAAATTTTTAGGAATCTATAGGGGTCTGGTCTGTGATTCACTAGTCTCTCTTAGCAAGTATGAATTACCATTAAGGGCGGGCATACATAATCGGTCATTGATATTGCATATTCATTGTCACATTCTCATATCTTATCTTAATAGACTTTATTATTTAAATCATATTTATTGTTTAAATGTGTATATGCCTTTACTAGAGAAAATGGAAAAGAAACGAGCCCAAAAGTCCATTTAAATTCTGAATTAAATGAGTTTAAATTAAAATCAAGGATTGGCACAAATATTCAGAAGATAAGCTGAAGATCAGAGAAAATCAGAAGATCATACCAAACGAGAACCGGTTAAAATTTAGATTTTTATGAATCCATTTTGGTTAGCTGAAGATCTACAGTGGTATTGTCAAATTCAGAGACCTAACTGATAAGCCATTTAGACAAAAGAAGCCAATAGGAGATCAGAAGTCTACGCTCCCTGGATGTGGCCACCTGGTCACACCCAAGCTGTGGAAACTGGCCCTAGCTACATTTCCACGACTTTGTTAGAGGATTAGGGAGAGCGTTTACTCCCTCTATCTTCTCACACTCCCTCTCTTACATTTTTGCCTACAAAAATTAGGATTTCTAAAGGCCACGGGGCACGACTCCGCAGAGATAGATTTTAGGTTAGGTTTTTATTCTAGTTTAGTTCAGGATTTAGTTTTTCTTTTAATGTAATTTTTATTTTTATTTATGTAACTCAGAGGAGAGAAGAGTTTCATAAGAAAATGAGAGTAAAGACTGTTGTTAGAGTGACACCAGTATAAGTGTTCTTCTTTTCTTTCATTGTTACTTGATTTAATCGAATGTTAAAATTTTATGTTCTTCTTCTTCTTTTACTCTTCTTTTTGATTTTGATATAATCCAAGTGAGTCTCATAGCAACGGAATTGCCTTATCTTTGTGAGTTCCACCAATAGCTCATGACGATGGATTCCTCCCCTTTGTTCATATCATTTCATGCTTGCTCGATGAAGGTAAAGTCATCAACCAAAAGAGGTAAGTGGACGGGACTAAATTATATCTTATGGGTTATGCACTGATCGCCTCCGAATATAGGTAAACGTGCCAACAATTTAAGGTAAAGTCATCAACCAAAAGAGGTAAGTAAGCATTTTTTGGTTTCTCTCTTTCTTTCAATTCATTAGTTTATAACACTTCAAAAGCCATTTCTCTTTTCTTTACTCTCTTTACTTCTTTGTTTAACTTTCTTTTTCTTTACACAATCACCATCTTTGTCTATCTTTTATTTTCTCCAAATTGACATAACCATAATTTTCTCTTTTCTTTGTAAAAATATAAAAAGATCTTAGCTAGCTTATGTAACCTAAAAGAGAACTTACTCAACGCTTCTATCACTTCTTCTCCTAGATCTTGACCCGCATAGCCACTTACTGTAGTGGTAGCAGTGAGAATCTTTCAATCTATCTCTAAACTTCTATCTTTTCTTTGCACAAGTTTATCCCAATCAATTTTTGCGCCGTTGCCGGGAGGGGCGGTAAGTTTTTTTTTAAAGTTTATTTAAACAGTTTAACTTCTTTCTTCTCTATTTTGTGGCAGCAGCTGAATTTTGGAAATAAACAATTGTAGTGGGCATATTACTACTATGTGCCTTTGCTCAAGAAGGCAGAGCATCAGAGCCCAAAATTGTGCCGCGGTTCTGCGCATTTGTGGTGAACTATTGACTGTAGTTTCTTGCATGTTGTTGTATATGAAAGTATATAGCTTCTGTATTGTTTAGTTTCTCAGTATAATTACTCTTTACATACTGTCTAACTTATCAGTAAATGGTTGATTGTAAATATTAAAAATGATTTAGACTTGCATTTTGGCACGTGTCTAATTTCGTTTACCTTTTACATTACTGTTGAAGAGTACTGGAGCCAAGGTATGTGTGCATTGCATGTAACTTAGGAAACACATTTGGGTGATATATATAGCTTAAGTGTATTCATTTATGCTATATACTTGTACACTTGCATTAAATGAATTAAGGGCTTGTCTTATAAATAAGATAACATAGGAAGTCATTACCCTCCATTAGCCCATAAACTATTTCCTTACTCACTAACCAAGCCTAACAAAAACTTAGTAGACGGTGACCCTAGGGACATCTCGGACTCATTCAGAAGATTGACTTAAGAGAAAAGTTGTTAGAGTTTGACTCTTATCAAATCGGTACAAAAGATTGAGGATTAAGAGACGAAACCTCAAAGAATAGTGGTTTGTCATAATTAGGCCGTTGCTTAGGTACAAATATCTCTCACTTGTCTTGTCCTACCTGGCCAATTAACTTGCAAGCAGATTGCTGCAATAGAGCCTCATGGATAGTCTAACTAAGTGTACACATTTATTACATATCTATTATTACATTCCTACATTTATCTTGTAATAAATCTTGCTAATTTTTGTCTTAATGTCTTATTTTTCAGGTTTGTCTTAATAAAGAGAGAGAAGATAAGACCAAATAAAAGACAGTTAAATTTTAATTTAATTGGATCTATTTGGTTAACCGAAGATAAAGCTAAATAAATACAGTTAAAATCATATTTAGAAGAATAAATTTGGTTAGTTTGAAGAATTAAGAAGATAGAGGCAAATCTAGAAGTCCAAAGGCAACCCTATCAATATGAAAAGGGATATCTAAAGATTGAGATGTATATTCAGAAGATTCAGAGAGAAAAGACACAGTCTAAATGAAGATCAAGGGATAAAATAAAAACTTATCTCTAATCTTATCTCCAACCTTATCAGACGACCTTTTCTGTTGGGTAAGAGATTTTCCCCTATCTTCATGTGCTCTCCTTTATCCAGTTTTGACTATAAATACCAATATTCTTGAAGGCAAAGGCGTACCATTCAGCAGAGATAGATTCTAGGCTAGGTTATTGTTCTAGTTTAGAGTAGGTTTTTATTTTTTTTTTATGTATGTTTTTATTTATGTAACTTAAAGGAGAGAAGAGTTTCATGAGAGCATGAGAGTGAAGGCTATATCGAGAGTGACACCGGTGCAAATGCCATTCCTTTCTTTCATCGTTACTTTATTTAATCAATAGTTACACTTTTATGTTCTTCTTTTACTTTTCTTGTTCTTCAATTTTGTTTTTCTTCTTCTTTCCTCTAAGGAGATTGTAAATCTAAAAGACTCTGATAGCCTTGAATTTGCCTTGTCTTTGCAACTGCCGTTGATTGAGTGGCTATTTCTAAATTAGTTTTAGCTCATATCTTAATTTCTTAGTTTAGCATGAGAATGGGGAAGATCCTATCTGTCATACTTCAATCGCCTTCAAGCCAAGGTCAATCATTGCAACTGATCAAAGGTAAGCAAGCGCCAAAGAGGCAAGTAAGCATTTAGTTTTCCTTTCATTATTTTAATTCATTAGTTTAGATCACTTATAATCACCAATTCTCTTTTCTTTTATTTAACTAAGTTTTTCAGTTTTCATAATCACCATCTTCTCCTATCTGCTACTTTCTCCAAATTAACATAGCTTTCTCTCTTTTTTTTAAAGAACTTAGAAAAACTTTTAGCCATTTTAAGTGAACTAAAAGAGAACTTACAATGCCTTCTATCGCAAGTCCCTCCTTGTGGATCACGGCCGTATAACCACTTGCTATCGTGGTAGAATTGAGAACTTTGCACTTCTATTTTTATTTCTAAAATTATGTATTTTTCTTGCAAGTTTCATCTCAATCAAAATTTTAGCACCGTTGCCTAGGAGGGATGGTATGTTTTTTTTTAAGTTTACTTAAAAGTTAAATTTTTCGTCTCTGTTCTTATGTGCAGGAGGAGACATCAAGAAAATTTTGCTACAGTGGACATATAAGTGGACTTAGACTCTGCTCAAAAAAGTAGAGCTCAAAGCCCTCAGATTTGCTGCCAAATGCGGCAAAAGCCGCGTTCCCACGACAATCTATATGAACTGCTAACCTCTATTTTTTTACAAGTTGGTTGAATTACAAAGTTTAAGTTTCTGCAGCTATTTTTTTTTTCATGTTTAGCTCTCTATACATATTTTTCTAACCTCAATATAAATTATTGCTTGTAAATGCTAAAAAAATTTTAGACTTACATTTAGGGACGTGTCTAATTCGTTACATTTCATTACTATTGAAGAGTGTTCGAGTAAAGGTACGTGTACATATCATGTAGCATTAGGAAACACATTTTGAGTGATTCATATTGCTTAAGTGTTTCTCATACTATATACTTGTACACTGCCTAAATTTAATTAAGAGCTTGTCCTATAAACAAGATAAGGTGAAGAAGTCATTACTCTTCCTTAGCCCACAAATAATCTCCTCACTCACTAACCCAAACCTAAATTTAAACTGAGTAGACGTTAGTCCTAGGGACATCTCGGACTCAATAGAAGACTGACCTAAGCTAGAAGTTGATTAGAATTTGACTTTTATCACATCGGTGTCAAAGGTTGGGGATTGAGAGGTGAAACCTCGAAGAATAATGGTTTGACATAATTAGGCTTAATGCTTGACACGGATACCTCCCACTGGTCATGCCCCTACCTAGTCAATTAACTTGTGATCAGATTCCCTAATATATCCCCTGTGGACAGTCTAACCAGTTAGGAGTCATCTAGGTTTAAGGTCTACCCTAACTTAGGCTAGATTTTCTTCTTTTGTTTGTTTATTTATTTTTTTGTTTTGATATCTTAGTTATATGGATTTTAATCACAATTATTCCAATGCATATAGTCATCCATACTTCACCCCGACCTTTTTTGACTCGAATATTTCCAACCCAGCGTTTCATAACTCTAACAAATCAAGATGCTGGATTGGTCTTATCCGAATCAATATATACCTTAATCCCAATATTATAAACAAGACTGGAATAATCATTATCTCTACTCTTTACAGAGTCAGTGGGGATACAACTCCCCCGAGTCATATGGTCAACAACCTTACCAACATCCAGCTTAATAGACTCCTTTACAAGATCATCCTATAAAGAAAAATCAAATTTAGAAAAGACTTTTGAAGCCTTCCTTTAGTCCACACATCAATTTTAAATCTCAACAGACTCAAGTTTTTCATAAAATTTTCAAATCTAAGATCTCTACTCCAAGTTCTAAGTCTCACAATAAGAAGAAGAACCTATTGACTTAGAAATGAGTATGAAAAATCTGATTCAGTCCAAAAATAATTTTATCCAATCGATGAAAAGGTTGGAAGCATAAATCAGTCATTTAATCAACATATAAAGATAGGAATGAGAAAACTCTACCTAACACATTTTTGACAATTACTGATTGCCCCAGCCATCTTGATAGGAACCAAGAATCATGGTGTCTTGAAGACCTTAACCATGATTCAATTTCATCACACCAATTTGAACTTGACTAATCTTAAATTCTTAACAAATTGGCTAGTTTTCCATCCAATGAGATTGAACTTGAATGTAAATGTGACCCCGATTCTCAATTTTATGATTTAGTTAAAACTTTGAATTTATGTTGACTCCGGTATCCTTACCTAATTTGGACCTATTTTCCAAGCTAACATTGATTCCCATATCTATAAATTTTGAAATTGAATCACCTATTTTGGATAGTCACACTCCATTGATGGGAAATGAATGTGAATTTAAATTCTTTGGTTTGAAATCAACTATTGAACCAAAACCGACTCTCGAACCTAAACTTGATTTTTCTGAGTTAGTATTGGCTTATGAACCTTTCATTCTCGAGTCTAAGTCAACTATTCTACCAAGTCACATTTTATTACTGGACCAAGGTATAAACCATAATGACTCCTAGATGATATTTCAAGATTGGTCATATAATCGGAATAATTTCAATGATAAGATCGTGCATGATCCTATTCAATCTAGGAGTGGTAACACTGTAAATAAGAAAGAGGCCATAAAAGGTGGGTTCCTTGAACCATTACATTATCTTGATTGGGCAGCAACGTTTGGCCCAATCGACCACCACCGAAACCATTACCTTGAGATAACATGTTTTCTTCCCTTTCTTTTTTTTCCATGCATATATGCATTCATTCATACATTGAGAACAGTGAATGAGATAGGTGTGGGGGAGGGTTCAAGCATAACACAGGTTTTCTTTTATTTAAAGTTTTTTTTAAATTTTCTTCACTTTTAAAAAACTTTTTGAAAAGAGAAACAATATTTTGACCTATGTTTTGTAAAACAATTATGTTAATTTTAAGGAATAGAAGAATCATAATTAGGATTTCTTATACTTGGTCAAAATACGATTATTTGCTTAATTTGTAGGGTTTGAAAGAAAAATTGAAAAGTAATTTAGTCTTGATTTTTATCTTGATGAAATATGCATAGTTTATACACTTATATACTTAAGGTTCAAAAACAAAGATTGTTATGCCTTATATATATATATATATATATATATATATATATATATATATATATATATATATATATATATATATATTTCTCAAATTCTCTAATTAAGCTAGGTTTTTGTGTCTCATAAAGCATAAGTATTTGTGCCTAAAAGTGGTCCATGTAATTAATAAAATTCTTAAGTATTGTGCCTGTTTGCTCGAGTCCATAAGTTCTATGGGTGTCTTCTCACCCGGTGCCCTAAGACCGTACAGTTTGAGAGCCACCGACTAAGCCTTGGTATATAGGCAGATTATAAAGCCTAATAAAACTAAGGGATAATATCACCAAAAATATGAAAAATGAGGAATAAGAGTTAGAGTTAAAGAATTCCGAGCCAAAATTTCACGATCACGAAGGTACATATGACTTAGGGTAAAATAATAGAGTATATGAGAATTACAGTTTGACTCGTTACCTTGATTGATAACAAGTTTTTAAATAGAGACTAAGTTTAGAAATGAAAAGTTCAATTTTTCTATAACTTATAGATTACTTGAATATTTACAATAATACTTCAAATATTTCTTCGTCTTTTCAAAATGTGTTTCAAAATACTAATACTTTATTTCTCTTTCTTTATGGATTTGGCAGGTATAATTTACTGGAAACCCTCACGAGACAAAACTCGTCCTCTAGGGTAATTTAGAGGTTTAACGACTTGTTGCACATGCTAAGTACAACCGTGATTCTTATGAAAGTGTGTTAAATTTGGTTAACTCTATTTTCTTTATTTTTCTCAATGACGAGCAAAAGATAGGTATGGGGGTGTGATTGTACATAATTATTACATATCTATTATTACATTCTTACATCTATCTTGTAATATATCCTGCTAATTTCTTATCATAATATCTTATTTTGCAGGTTTGTCTTGATGAAGGGAGAGAAGATAAGACGAAATAAAATAGTTAAATTCTGATTTAATTGGATCTTTTTGATTAACTGAAGATAAAACCCAATAAATACAGTTAAAATTAGATTTAGAAGAATCAATTTGGTTAGCTTGAAGAATCAAGGAGATAGAGGCAAATCCAAAAGTTCAAAGGCAATCCTATTAATATACAAAGGGATATCTAAAGGATTGGGATATATATTCAGAAGATTAAGAGAGATAAGACATAATTTAACTGAAAATCAAGGGATAATAAAAATTTATCGCTAACTTATCACTAACCTTATCAAAAGATCTTTTCTGTTGGGCAAGAGATTTTGCCCCTATCTTCGTACGCTCTCTCTTATCCAGTATTGGCTATAAATACTTGCATTTTCTGAAGGCAAAGGCACACCATTCAGCGGAGATAGATTCTAGGATAGATTATTGTTCTAGTTTAGTGTAGGTTTTTATTTTTTATGTAATTTTTTTTTTCTAGTAAGAAATGAGAATATTTATTCTAAAATAGGCATAACCACTATAGAAAAGAAGATGAGAGAAAATCGTCTACGATGCTTTGGTCATGTGCGACGTAAACCTACAGATGCGCCATTCTGACAAATAGAGCGTATCAAATTAGGGCAAGTTAAAAGAGCACAGAAGAGACTGAAGAAAACATGGATGGAGGTGATACGACAAGATATAAAGGCTAAAGGTCTTAATGAAGGCATATTGCTCGATAGTAATGAGTGGAGAAGTTGATCCAAGTGCCCGATATGGCGTAATTCTCTCTTGGCTCATGAAGCCTACCCCAAATACTTAGGACAAATAGCTTAGTTGTTGTTGTTGTATTTATATAACTCAAAGGAGAGAAGTGTTTCATGAGATAATTGGAGTGAAGGTTATACCGAGAGTGACACCAGTGTAATTGTTATTCCTTTCTTTCATCACTACTTTATTTAATCGAAAGTTACACTTATATGTTCTTCTTTTACTTTTCTTGTTTTTCATTTTTGTTTTCTTCTACTTCCCTCTAAGAAGCTTGTAAATCCAAATAACTCTAATAGGCTCGAATTTGCCTTGCCCTTGCAAGTGCCATTGATGGCTTATCATGATGGACAGTCATTTCTAAATTAGTTTTACCTTGCACCTTAATTATTTTGTTTAGAATGGGAATGGGGAAGATCTTAGCTATCATACTTTGATCACCTTCAAGCCAAGGTCAATCATTACAACGGATCAAAGGTAAGCAAGCGCCAAATAGGTAAGTAAGTATTTTAGTTTTTCTTTCTTTTTTTAATTCATTAGTTTAGATCACTTTGAATCACCAACTTTCTTTTCTTTACTCTTTTCATTTCTTTTCTTTAACTAAGTTTTCTATTTCTCACAATCACCGTTTTCACTTATCTACAACTTTCTCCAAATTAACATAGTTTTCTTTCTCTTTTCTTTTTAAAGAACATAGAAAAGCTTTTAACCATTTTAAATGAAATAAAGGAGAACTTACAACATGCTTCCATCGTAAGTCCCTCCTTGAGGATCACGACCCGCATAGCCACTTGCTATCGCGGTAGAATTGAGAACCTTGCACTTCTGTTCTTCATTTCTAAAATTCTGTATTTTCTGTGTAGGTTTCATCTCAATCACTAACCAGTTAGGAGTCATCTAGGTCTAATGTCTACACTAACTTAGGCTAGATTTTTTTTTTCTTTTTTTATTTGTTTGTTTATTTTTTGTTTTTTGACATCTTTGTGATATGTATTAAAATTATAATTATTCTAACGCAAATAGCGATCTATACTTCACCCCACCTCTCTTGATACAGATATTATCACCCGGCATTTTATAACTTTAACCAACCAAGTAGGCTGGATTGGTCTTGTACGAATCAGTATCTGTCCCAGTCCCAATATTATGAATAAGACTGGAATAATCATCTCAACTCGTTACAGAGTCAGTGGGGATACAACTTCCTCGAGTCATATGGCCAACCACCTTTTCAACAATCATCGTATACTCCTTTTTCTGATCAACCTATAAAAAAGAATTTGATTTAGAAAGGACTAGAAAATCCATACTTGAGTACTTGGTATCTCGAAACTCAATAGACTCAAGTATCCCACAAAATTCTTAAATCCAAGATCCTTACTCCATTTTTCAAGTCCTACCACAACAAAAAGAACCTATTAACTTCGAAAATAGTACGGAATACATGATTCAAAGTGAAATTTCTTATACCCAGTCCATTGGTAGGATAGAAGAAAGAATTAGTTTATTGAAATATATGTATAAGAAAGAAAAAACTCTCCCTTCCCAATCTTTGGCTATTACCGATTCTCCTATTCATATTGATAGGAACCAAAAATCATGATGTCTTGAAAATTTCAACCAAGATTCAATTTCATCACATCATCTTGAACTTGGCCATCAACAACATGATTGGAAGGCTCATCAATAAGTGAGATAACATAGACCTTTATAATCCACTAAGAACTCAATATTGAAGGTATAACTGGCACCAAAATCTATAGGAAAATCTATAACGTAAATATTATCATTCAATTTCATTAAGATCTGAAATGGATCAAAACTACAAACATGCAACTTTTAAACAACATCACCACCACAAAAAGTATTTATTAAATTCCTATTATCAGCTCGTTACCATGATTGGCATTGTTTTGTGTAATTTTATCGCAGATTTTATCGTGTGGTATGTGCACGTATGATACAAAAAATGATGTAACTGGTGATATAGACTCAATGACTTTATGCAATTGACTATGAGATAAGTTCTGTATAGAATTTCAATTTAGTACCTAAGATAGGCTATAAGAGAAAAGAGAATGGTATCGACAGTAGGGAGGAAGGGGTTGTGTTGGCCCAAAGGCCTTTCACTCTAGTTTTGATGATGATTAACTCATGTAGTTATGTGTACTAATTATCTTGTGATTTTAGTTTCAGATTATTAATCAAGATATTAGTTGGTGTTTAGCTTCAACAAGATGAATTGGAAGCTTGCACATGTTGATTCAAGAGCCCGCGCATCAAAGATTATACATTGCACTTGCTCGGTGAATCAAGAGTTTTTGGATCGAGCCGACTTGGAGATTGCGCTCTAGCTTGGAGATTGCACTCTACAAGAAGACTTAGGTATCCATAGTTTTAGTTTGGGTTTAGATCCTAATTGTAAAGATTAGAATAGTATGGTAAGCTCAAGTTCACAACACACACCTTTCATGTTTTGATTTTCGATTTTAGGTTTAACCGATCTTGGTTTTCATGAATAGATTTTTATCAAAACAAGTTTACATGGTTTATGTATATCAGATTTGTTCTATATACATGCATGCTTCAAATTGTTTAGACAAACTTTGTTTGATAATCTATTCCATGTGTTTTATGTTTTGGTATCTACAACAAAACATATTTTTTGGACTTAATGACAAAAATCATGATATATATATGTTTCTTGTATATTGAATTTCTATTCATATACAATATGCTTCAAAGTGTTTAAATATCATATTTTTGTATCATGGATGAGTTTTAGACAATGTGTATTTTCTATTCAAAATACAAGGTTTTAGAAAATACGGTTTTTGGTTTTTGGCAAAATTTCTATGACACAAAAATAGTCAAATATGATTGAAATTTGTGTTGGGATTTTTAACACAAGTTTGTATTTCAATGCAAAATGATAAAACTATTTTTGTGGATTTTTAGAGATTTAATGAGAATTTTTAGGATTAAAAATTCCAGGTTTTTGCTGCCAGAACAGTGTCTGCCAGGCTAGGTCGGTCGACCGGAACGGTCGACCGCACCATGTAGCCGGTCGACCGTAGGGGTCGACCGACGTGCACAGAAACGTGCACGCTGGCTACACTTGTAGCCGGTCGACCGTTCCGGTCGACCGACTGAGAGCAGTTGCTCTCTGTTTGTTTGGGTCGACCGAGGCGGTCGACCGTTAGCTGGCAACGATCAAAATTTGACCGTTGCGCGGTCGACCGGCCGGTCGACCGGCAGGGCAATTCTGGCTAAATTTCTGTCAACGGCTATTTTCTGATAATTGCCTATAAATACCCCATTTGAGAGAGGTTTTCTCTAAGATTTTTTGTGCGAATTTTTGCTGATTCTCTGGTGTTTTCAAAGCAATCAAAAGAAGTTTTTGAGCTTGAATTGAACAATCCATTTGGTGTTTTCATTAGGGTTTGGAAAATCAAAGAAAGGGTTTTTGGGAAAGAATTTTGATTGAACTATTCTATCTTGATTTCTTGATTTTTCCCAAGGATTTTCTTTGTGATTTCTGATTTCCATTCCTTTGGTTTTCTCCACACTTAAGCAAAAATCTACTATCTATATCTATAGGTTATTTGTGTGGAAGAAGAAGTTGTTTGTGGTTGTTGTTGTGACCACCAAGTTGTAACCCAATCTTTTCTTAGCTTTGTGCTTTGGGTTGTATCCCTCTAGTTGAGAGGTGATCCTTGTATTGGTTGGTGATTGGGAGTTTGTTGTATTGGTTTGAAAATTTGCCTCAAGGAGGAGGTTGTGATTGTTGGAGTTTGCCTCAAGGAGGAGGTTGTGTTGGTTGGCTTGGATTTGTGCGTCAGGGAGGAGGTTGTAAAGAGAGGAGTTGGGTACTCCTTGTAAAGGGTCCTAGGTGGACGAGCTAGTGGAAATCCTTCGTGTGTCGAAGGCGGGGGTGTAGAGCTGGGTGCTCGAACCTCGATAACATATCTTTGTGTTTGCGCTTGATCCATTGGCTCTCTCTCTACTCTCTCTCTACTTTGTGCCTTGCATTTATTTACATTGCTCATTCTTTTTGCTTGGCTTGGCTGTGTGCATCACTTGTTGATAGCACTTGATTGTAATTTGCATCAAGTTATTAAATTCCGCATTTAGTTCATAGATTAGCATTGTCACCTATTCACCCCCCCTCTAGGTGACTTTTCAATTGGTATCAGAGCTAGTGCTCCTGATATTTAGGTTTAACCACCTAGGAGTGATCTTGGTTTGCTAATCTTCATTTGCATTTTCATTTGCACTCATACTAGTTTGCACTCATGGCTAGCCCTCCTATGTTTGACCATTTTAGACTTGATGCTTGGAAGGTGGACATGACTAGCATTTAAAAACTCTAGGTCATCTAGTTTATCAAGCCATCACTATAGAAACCCTCCCAAATAGTAGCAAGCATAAGAAGGCCAATGCATTAGCACTTAGAGCACTTAGAGCATCTCTAAATGAATTTCTTTTACCCGTTTTTGATCACTATGATTCGGCTTTTGCAGTTTGGAGCATCTTGACGTCTCCCGAGCTTCCAAGGATAATTAACAAGATGAGGAGATCTAAAAGAGAAAAGTTCGAAGAGCAATGCCTCATGGTCCAAGGGAAGAACCCCCTTGAGGTACAATCAGATTCTCATATTGATGATAGCTCTAGTTCCTATTGCCATGGTTGTTTTGAAGTTCAAACTTTAACTATAGAACTTGTTCAAAAGCTTGAGAATTTGTTAGAAGAACATGATTTGTTGAAAGATGATAATCTTGTTTTGAAAAATGAATTAAAGGATTTATGCTCTAATTTTGAATTGATGTTACAAGAGAAGGAAGAGATTGCAAGTGAATGTGACTCACTTAAATCTCAACTCGAACTTGCTTTAAAGGAAAATGAATTTTTAAAAAACAAAAATGATTGTGATGATGTTGTAAAGCACAATGAGATTTTTTCTTCAAAATTAGATTTTACTTTTAAAGAAAATCTCACCTTGAAAAATAATATTGATGCAATTACAAAAGAATTGGATTTGGTTTTGAATAAAATAAATCTTTGCAAAATGATATTGATATTCATGTTTGTCATGCTAATGTAGCTTCTACTTCTTGCACACCTATAGCATGCTCCACTTTGTCTTCTAGCATTGAAAATGATATAAATTTGTTAAAGAAAAGTGTTGATTGTTTGGGCTCCACTTTGAGCCATTGTGCCATGAATCACTCACGTTTGGAATCCTTGGTTCGCAAGAAACAAGTTTCAACCTTGCATGCACACCCATCACGGCATACACATGCTTTTCATGATCATCACCATCATATGTATGCTCACGTGTACATATGTACACATTGTGGTCGAAAAGGCCACCTTGCTAGATTTTGTTATGATCGCATTTATCATGAAAATTTAGCAACTAATCTTGTTTGGGTTAGAAAGGATACTAACCCCCGTGGACCCACTAGAAAATGGGTACCAAAAACCACCTCTTTGACTTTTGATGTAGGTGGGAGCTCTCGCATCACTTGAGGGCATTGGTGCCTTGAGGTGGATGCATTCTAAGCTAAAAGGAGAACCATTTGGATGCTTCACTCTCAAGGAGATTTGGTGGGAGGACCACCGTGATTTGGAGAATTAGAGATGCACCTTCATCGGTTTTGGTATCATTCTCTAACTCCAATATTTTTTTTTGCATGTTTTTACATGTTCATCTATTCATAGCATGTTTTGTTTCATTGTTCATTATGCTTATGTTATGTTGGTTAGATTAGTACATGTTTAGTTACTTGAGCACCCATGTTTCATATGAATCTATATTTAGTGTTCTCACCTTGTTTAGAACTAACATGTATGCCCTAGATCTAATGCACATACATTTGCATTATGACCATTTGGATGTTTATGATTATATGATGATTTGTTTTGATGACTCATGTTTTAGTATGATATTTGCCATGTTTATTAGACTTATGCTTTACATGATTAGTGGTTGAGACACCCATGTTTAGTATGGACCCATATTTTGTGTTCTCTTTATGTTTAGCTATCATGTTGATCATAGTTCTAATACACATGTCTTTGTCATGCTAATCATATGGTTGACTATGATTTTTTTGTTTTAATAATTCATGTTTTTGATTATCATGATCATGTTGATTGTTGACCCGTTTTATGCTTCATGTTTTGACTACTTGCTTGAATGATAGTTTTCATTAAGACTAGGATTTATACTTGTACAACTAGTGAGCTACAAATAAACCTTTATATATGTTTGTGCTTGAACGCTCATTTGTATTCACTTGATGTACTAGTATAGTCTAGTTTTTATGATTCTTGCATTTAACTTGTACTCATCATTTTACATGTTTTGTTTGACTTCATGTATATGTCCATCTTGACCAAACTATCATTTATACATATACATCCTTGAGCCACGTGCCTTCATGCATATACTTTTTGTGGACTCATAATGTTTAGGATATATATGTATACTTTAGTTTGTACATGATATACATATGCCTTGAAGTTTAGATCGTTTGGATGAATTTCATGTTTGCTAAGTGATTTCACTATTATGATGAATTTTATGGATGTTAAGATGATTTCAATTAAGTGATTTCACATCTTAAGATGAATTTCATGTTTTCAATATTGAGCTTGATTGTCCATTTTCATGTTGATATGTTTCTCACAACACTTGTACACTCACCTTATTTAATGTTTTCTCATGACTTAGTTTTCATGAGTATAAATTGTGCTATATGGATTTTGAGTGTTTTAGTGCCATGTGGTTACATGTGTCTTCATGAAAAATATTTTTGTTATTCCTTATTTGAAGAATCTCATATAACTAGTTGTGTTATTCTTCATTTGGTAGTGATTTTCAAACGTACTCTATTTTCAAATCTATTTTGAAAACTCCTACCATCTAAGGGTGGTTGGATGGGAGATCATGTTCATGTATGCTTTATTATGAAAATCATTTTTAAACTTGCACATGATTGGGTGGTAGTGAATATGAGATATACACTTGATCTTATTGTTGTTTCAATTGGTATCATTGAATTCTTTCAATTGGTATCAAATCTTGACATCCTTTTGTATACTCATATATGTTTTGTTTTATATATATGTATGCATACACTTCATATAGTATCAATTTACAATTAGTATCTCTGTATCAAATTTTAAATTGGTATCTATTTCTTACATACATATATAGATGATTTATTTGTGCTTCAAGATACATGCACAAATTTTGCTTATGATAAGCTTGATTTTTTTTATGACCATCATTTTCAATTGATTCAATTTTCAAATTGGTTTCTTTATACAAGCATTATCATTATCTTGCTTATGCTAAGCTTGAGCTTTAACATTATTTCAATTGACTTAGTTTTCAATTGTATCTTATTTCTAACTTAAGCATATGTTTAGTTGGTATTTCATAAAGGGGGAGAAAACTCACATTTCAATTTTTCAATTGGTATTTAGTTTACCATTGGTTTTGTTTCCCACTCCCTAACTTTATAAAAAAAATGATTTAAGAATGATTATTGATTTTTAATTGGTATCATATGCTTATAAAGATATATATCTTCAATTGGTATCAAGATGCATTTGTTCACTCAAATTGGTATCAATGTTTTTTTTTTCAATTGGTATCATGTGTTTTATTTTCAATATGTTTTAATTTCAATTGGGATCATATTTGTTTCAATGCCCCTCTTACTTTCAATTGGTAATTGGTAGGCATTTCTTAAATGTTTTATGTATCATTTTTGGTTTCACCCCTTGAAGTAGTTTGTTTATTCTTTGTTTCATATATTTAGGGGGAGAAGAATTAATATCTATTTGTTTTTACCCCTTTGTTGATGATTGACAAAAAGGGGGAGAAGATTTATTGGAGTTGATATGCATGAGTTTTCAGTTTTATGTTCATTTCATCTCCATTGGTATTGGTATCAAGAGCATTATGACTTTTGTTTTTATTAATATCCATTGGAATCAAGAGCATTATGAGTTTTATTTTTATTAGTATCAAGAGTTTTGTTTGGTAAGTTATTTGTTTTGTTTTAATTGGAATCAAGAGCATGTTTCATATGCATATTCATTTTATGTCAAGAACCTTGTTTATATGCATCTTATTGTTTGTTTATTCCTATGCATGAGTTAAGGGGGAACTTCTTTGAAGCTTTACTTTAATCCATGCATATATAACTCCATGAGTTTTGTCATCATCAAAAAGGGGGAGATTGTTGGCCCAAAGGCCTTTCACTCTAGTTTTGATGATGATTAACTCATGTAGTTATGTGTACTAATTATCTTGTGATTTTAGTTTCAGATTATTAATCAAGATATTAGTTGGTGTTTAGCTTCAACAAGATGAATTGGAAGCTTGCACATGTTGATTCAAGAGCCCGCGCATCAAAGATTATACATTGCACTTGCTCGGTGAATCAAGAGTTTTTGGATCGAGCCGACTTGGAGATTGCGCTCTAGCTTGGAGATTGCACTCTACAAGAAGACTTAGGTATCCATAGTTTTAGTTTGGGTTTAGATCCTAATTGTAAAGATTAGAATAGTATGATAAGCTCAAGTTCACAACACACACCTTTCATGTTTTGATTTTCGATTTTAGGTTTAACCGATCTTGGTTTTCATGAATAGATTTTTTATCAAAACAAGTTTACATGGTTTATGTATATTAGATTTGTTCTATATACATGCATGCTTCAAATTGTTTAGACAAACTTTGTTTGATAATCTATTCCATGTGTTTTATGTTTTGGTATTTACAACAAAACATATTTTTTGGACTTAATGACAAAAATCATGATATATATATGTTTCTTGTATATTGAATTTCTATTCATATACAATATGCTTCAAAGTGTTTAAATATCATATTTTTGTATCATGGATGAGTTTTAGACAATGTGTATTTTCTATTCAAAATACAAGGTTTTAGAAAATACGGTTTTTGGTTTTTGGCAAAATTTCTATGACACAAAAATAGTCAAATATGTTTGAAATTTGTGTTGGGATTTTTAACACAAGTTTGTATTTCAATGCAAAATGATAAAACTATTTTTGTGGATTTTTAGAGATTTAATGAGAATATTTAGGATTAAAAATTTCAGGTTTTTGCTGCCAGAATAGTGTCTGCCAGGCTAGGTCGGTCGACCGGAACGGTCGACCGTACCATGTAGCCGGTCGACCGTAGGGGTCGACCGACGTGCACAGAAACGTGCACGCTGGTTACACTTGTAGCCGGTCGACCGTTCCGGTCGACCGACTGAGAGCAGTTGCTCTCTGTTTGTTTGGGTCGACCGGGGCGGTCGACCGTTAGCTGGCAACGATCAAAATTTGACCGTTGCGCGGTCGACCGGCCGGTCGACCGGCAGGGCAATTCTGGCTAAATTTCTGTCAACGGCTATTTTCTGATAATTGCCTATAAATACCCTATTTGAGAGAGGTTTTCTCTAAGATTTTTTGTGCGAATTTTTGCTCATTCTCTGGTGTTTTCAAAGCAATCAAAAGAAGTTTTTGAGCTTGAATTGAACAATCCATTTGGTGTTTTCATTAGGGTTTGGAAAATCAAAGAAAGGGTTTTTGGGAAAGAATTTTGATTGAACTATTCTATCTTGATTTCTTGATTTTTCCCAAGGATTTTCTTTGTGATTTCTGATTTCCATTCCTTTGGTTTTCTCCACACTTGAGCAAAAATCTACTATCTATATCTATAGGTTATTTGTGTGGAAGAAGAAGTTGTTTGTGGTTGTTGTTGTGACCACCAAGTTGTAACCCAATCTTTTCTTAGCTTTGTGCTTTGGGTTGTATCCCTCTAGTTGAGAGGTGATCCTTGTATTGGTTGGTGATTGGGAGTTTGTTGTATTGGTTTGAAAATTTGCCTCAAGGAGGAGGTTGTGATTGTTGGAGTTTGCCTCAAGGAGGAGGTTGTGTTGGTTGGCTTGGATTTGTGCCTCAGGGAGGAGGTTGTAAAGAGAGGAGTTGGGTACTCCTTGTAAAGGGTCCTAGGTGGACGAGCTAGTGGAAATCCTTCGTGTGTCGAAGGCGGGGATGTAGAGCTGGGTGCTCGAACCTCGATAACATATCTTTGTGTTTGCGCTTGATCCATTGGCTCTCTCTCTACTCTCTCTCTACTTTGTGCCTTGCATTTATTTACATTGCTCATTCTTATTTGCTTGGCTTGGTTGTGTGCATCACTTGTTGATAGCACTTGAGTGTAATTTGCATCAAGTTATTAAATTCCGCATTTAGTTCATAGATTAGCATTGTCACCTATTCACCCCCCCCTCTAGGTGACTTTTCAGGTTGGTGATCAAAACAGGTCACGACAACAAGAGTTGACTGTAAGAGAGGCGGAGAAAGTGGTGTTGGCAGTAAAACAGGAGAAGAAAAAGGATAGGTGACAGTAAACTTCTTAGTTACAAGAGTAATTTTTAAAAGAAATAATACTATCAGACTTAGGTTTTTCAATGAGAACTCTGTCATTGATGGCAATCTTAAATAGGCTTGGACAGTTAGCAGCAATATACCATAATCTTGCATTTATAACACTTAGTTGTGGGATAAATTTTGAAAAAGTTATTTCAGTGTTCTTACTTTTATTGTCATCAAAATTTTCTTTGACTTATCTAACAGTGGGGATCACACAGGGAACACTATTTTTTGAGTTTTGGTTTGAAAAATTCATTATTTGGAGTAGGTTATTAATTTTAGTCATGATATCATCAAGTATTGGTTGAGACTCCATGATTTGATTCAAGGGAGTGAATTTTGCTAGTGGGGATGAAAATATATTAGACGTATAAGGTTGAACATATGGGTGGGGTCTAAAATTGTAGAAATATGGTGGCACATACTTACCTTTTAGTTCATTTTTTATTCTATGTCATGTATTAATTGATTCTTGACCACAGGATGCACACATGATCTCTAAGTTGGTCTAGTACTGACTAGTTTCGCCGGTCAGTTTTATCGCAGCAAACTTAATTTTTTTAGGCTCAATGAGAATGTACTATCTGAAATACTTATCAAGTTATTGTATCAAATTTAAGAACAGTTCAGGGTCTAAGAATCCATCGAAAGTAGGTACATCCATCTTAATGCTTCAAAGTATTGATCATCATGAATATGTGCATTGTGTTGGGTAAGCCCGACATTTGGTTGCAATGGAGTTTCTTCCGTCTTGGGTGGTTCACGTGTAGTCTCTAACTTTACTAGTCTCTCCTCAGTTCGATTGAGGTTTGAGTTAAGTCGTCAAACTTATCTTGTATGTTGGTGAGTGTAGTGGCAAATTGTTAGGAATCTATAGGGTTTCTCGTTAGTGATTCACCAGTCTCTCCTAACAAGTATGAGTTACCACTACGGGCGGGCATGAATGATCAGTCACTGATATTACATAATCATTGTCACATTCTCATATTTTATCTTAATAAACTCTATTATTTAAATCATATTTATTGTTTAAAATATGTGCAGGGATTTATTAAAGGAAATGGAATAAAAACAAGCCATAAAGCCCATTTAAATTCTAAATTAAATAAGTTTAAATTAAAATCAAGGATTGGGATAAACATTTAGAAGATGAGCTGAAGATCAGAGCAAATTAGAAGATCATACCAAATGGGAACTGCTTACATATTTGTCTCCTCTTCTCTGTACCAACTGCTTACGTAATCCCAGTTCAATGAAATACAATCTATATTTGAAATTATCCTTAGTTTTACTGGATATATTGAGTAATGTGCGAATAATATTATCACACCTATTCTTCTCAACATGCATAACATCAAGGCAATGTTTTAAAAATAAAGTTTTTCAATATGAAAGATTAAAAAATATTGACCGCTTCTTTTATACATTTTTATCAACTATATTTTCCTTCACTTTTTATAACTTGCAATGAGATGTTTCAACCGATCATATACTTGTTCACCGTTCAATATCTTTGGAGCTTTTTTTTCTTTATAGTTCCATTAAACGCTTTCCGTAGCCTCCGATAACAATCCAACATGGGCAAGAATCTCGGGGTACCAAGGAATATTGTTTTTCTCTTGGGATTTAATTGGAGAAAAGATGTGTCTTCTTCACATACAAGACATACCTTATGTCCTTTCATACTGTACCCTAACAAGTTATCGTACGCTAAAAAATTACTAATTGTCCAAATTATATAGCTCGAGTGTGAAAAATTCTTGAGGATATGTATTAAATACTTTGACCCCTTCTTCTCATATTAACTTTAGGTCTTAATAAGAGATGTCAAATAAACATCTATATCATTTTTCGGTTATCAGGTACCCGATATTCGCAATGTCAATATTATAAACTTGCGCTTCATGCATAATTAGGGCAGAAAATTATAAATAGTCAAAACAACAGTCCATGTACTGTATGTGTTGCTCATATTATCGTGTGAGTTCATTCCATCAGTTGAAAGATCAAGCTGGAGATTTTCTCTATCACACCCAAATTTAGGAAATTTCAAATCAATTATTTTCGTTATGAAAAATCAGCCGAATGACAAAACATGTTATCAATAATCCTCCCGTCTGAGTGCCATGTCAAACTTTTTACATGTTCTGTATTTCTATACATGTGTTCAAACCTAGATATTATCAGAAAATACCATAACACCTTAACTGGAGATTTCTTATTTATTTTGTACCATGACCTACCACACACCAGACATTCATCTAAACTTTTGTATTCATTTTGATATAAAATATAGTCATTAGGGCAAGTATGTATCCTCTCATAATCCAAATTAGATCTTTTTAGCCTCGTACGTACGATCCGGACATACCATTACCTTTAGGAAGCATATATTTCAAGAGTTGAAGTAAGGTTGTTAAACTTTAATCGCTCCACCCGTTTTCTCCTTTCAAATTATACAATCTCAACACTGCAGAAAATCTATTGAATTTAGACCAATCAACATATAAAGGTGTTTCTGCATCATTCTTCAATCCATCCAATATTTTAGGGCGATCCATAAAATTTTCTTCAACAGATGCACCATGTCTTCTAATTTATTGCCCTCATTAAAATCAGCTTATGCTTTTTTTATCATATTTGCTTTTGTCAAAATTAATAGTACTATCTTCTCTCACATTCTCACCATGCCATATCTATCTTGTATAGCCTTAATTAACCCCATTGATGAACACGCGATCTCTTAATACTTGAACCATAACTTTATCAACACAAGCACATCATATGCATGAACATTTAATATGATTAAAATTGTCGGCATGCTCAACGACAAACTGAATAAACTTCTCCACACCCTTGCAATATTCCAGACTTAACTTTTTTGCAAACATTCATTTCTGACCCATCTTTATCTATTATATTCATGGCATGTAAAAAATCAAATTGTTTATAATATACATAACATGTAATTAAGAAGTAAATTAACTTAGCCCACCATAGTATACGTAAATAATTAACCTTGGTTCATAAATAATTGACGCAAAAACACATACACAAGCAAACAGACACTACACATTTGCATTTTGGGACCACTAAAAATTAATTGATCCACAAAATATGGGGTCACTCACATTTGTACACTTATATAAAGCACAATATACACTGTTCATTGAACAAATTTTTTAAAAAAATAAGAAGTGATTACATCAAAGCCACGGGGAAAAAGAGGTCATTTGTTAGCATCAGAGCTCAAGGGGTGGGGGAGATCAAGGCGGTAGAGCACCATTCATGGAGGAGAGGAAGACGAGAACTGGGAAGGAGCATAGGAGATAAGGGCGGCCCAAGGAGGAGATCTAGGTGTCTACAGGCAAGAGGGTGGCACGAGGGGGAGATCAAGGCGGTTGAGACTCGTGGTCGGCATGGGTGTCAGCGAGGATGAGGGTAATGGGTGGGAGATCACGACAGCAGGGGGCGGCGCGAGGTTGGAGAACATGGAGGAGATAAAAGAAAGAGGGTTAGGGCTATACTGGTATGGCTGCGGGTTGCTGATGGCTGTTAAGGGACATAATTTTAGTATCAGTTCTGTAAAGGAACCGGCACAAAAAGTCGGTCAACACTACTGCTTAATTATTGACCGACATTTTACATCGATTCCTTTATAGAACAGATGTGAAAATCCAAACTTTTTGCATCAGTTTCATGAAGGTACCGATACAAAAAGTTCGGCCAACACAATGGTTGACCGAGAGTCAACTTTTTGTGTCATTTTTTTAACATAATCGATGCAAATTTTTTTATATATTTACTAAAATGCCACCAAAAAACATTGTCGTTTGTTTACTAAAATGATGTTGTATATGCCATCGTATTTCCCCTTATTTGTAGTAGTGTCTATTGATCTATGTGAACAATATGTTGATTGTTATACGAGATTAGTCAAAAAATAAGAAGCTGAAAAAGAGCTCAATAAGTTCTTTGTGGACTTAGGACCAACGAGGCAAATTTTAGGGATGAAGATCTCCCATGATCAAAACACGAAGCGTTTATGGGTATAAGAGAATTACATACTAGAAAGGTTCAATATGCACCATGCCAAACTAGTTGGTTTCTTTCCCTCGCGAAACATTTTAAATTAAGTTCACGATAATGTCCCTCCATAGAAAAAGTGAAGGTAATTCTAAATGGTCCCGCTTGGAAGTTTGATGTACATCATAATTTATACGAGGCTTGACATTATACATACAATTGGTGTTGGTAGCAGATTTCTTGCTAATCTCGATAAGAAGAACAAGTGGCATTAAAGTAAATTATGAGGTATCTCAAATGGATGATAAAGGCTAGTTTTTTTTTTTATGCAAGAACATACTCGCTTGGTTGTTATAGTGAAGCTGATTGGGCAGAAAATATTGATACGAGGACATTCATATCAAACTACCTTAGTTACTTTTGTGGGGAAGCTGTATCTTTGCCGTCGCAGCTACAAAAGTGTATTGCGGTTGACTATAAAAGTCGATTACATATATAGTGGTCACAAATGCCATTATAAGGATGCTATGGATGAAGCGGCTCTTGATGAAACTAGGTCAAACATAGCAAGATTATACTCTTCAATATGACAGCGCAAGTGCCATACATCTCAGTAAGAATCAGAGCTTTCACTTGAAGTAGATATCTATTATCATTGGATACGGAATTTGTTTTATGAGAAGAAACTACAGGTTGAGAAAGTCCATATAGATGAGAATAGTGCCAACATAATGACTAAGGCATTATCAAAAGAAAAGTAAGGAACATTTGAGTGGTTAGCTGGCATGTATATCACTTGATAAGCTACAAGTGATGAGATTTTCCTCTTTGAGTTGGATGTGAAGATTGTTACTAGTAGGATCCACCCCAAAGAACGCCATCCCACTCCAAGAGGAGTGGAATTGTTGCCACAACCTAGACTTGAGATTTTCTCAGAGTTCGATCATGGGTTAGAAAAAAGAAGAAGCAAAAAAATGAAACAATCGGTAATGCAACCGACTTGAAAAACTATAGAAAGTCTCATTTTGAGTCTGAAAATTTCAGAGAAAATCTTAGAGATATAAATCCGAGAAAAAAATCTGAATTTGAGAGAAGAAGAGGAAAAAGAGAGTGTAGGGGCCACGAGAAAATTTATCTACAACCAATTTGTCAGGAAGAAAATGGAACACTGTAAACACCAGTGAATTTATATGAAAACCCGCAATCGGGAAAAATCACGATGCAAAGAGAGAGATTCCAATAAATCGAAGGGATTACAAGTAGTTCTCAACAATCTTTAATAAGTTCAATTCTCTAGCATTCGATCCCTTACATAGGAGGAAGGGATTAGTTTTTATAGCTGAGGGACAGTGAGCTGAGTCGTGGCCTATAAGATTTCTGCCTTCGAATTTGTCAGGATCGTAATTGCATGAACACCCTAGCTGTAATTGGTTAACGTTGTGCGCGGTGGTCGGGGAATACCGCTGGCAAGGAATGAGGTTCAGATCCGCTTCTATAGTCCAACATGCATGGTGCTTGTAATCGTTCTAGCAGCTTAAAGGTCGGGTGGGATTTTCGGGTTAAAAGTTAAGACTCACGATCCCACGATTTGCTAGTCCTGCCACATGTCATAATCATGTGGGTTGTCATATTTTTTACCACTACAGATGCCCTCTCTATCTCTTCTTCCCAAAGCCTTAGATCAAGAAGGAGAGATTGGAATAATCTTCCCAAGATCTCCAAAATTGCCAAAGGTTCGAAGGAGTCGGGGAGACTGTTCCCCTGACCCTTGATCTGCCACTACATAATGAAAAGAGGAAGTTAGTACGATGCAAAGGGAACTTCACGTATCTCTACACATTTAATGCTCTAAAATGTATCTGAGACTGTCATTCAGCCAGTCCCATCGGCATGCGTGTTGTGTTGGCTGCCGCTGTTTGAAGTTGTTGGGATTCATGCAACTGCTTGGATCTCCTGATAAGGTGGAAAAGCGATCCTCCTTTTACTAAGTCATTATTGCAATAATGTCAGTAGAGGGTCTTTTCTTTTTTCTTCTTAAAAAAAGGGGGGGAAAGGAGAGAATTTCTCCATAAATCCTAATTTCCCTAAATCTTCTCAAGTTTTGTGATTCCTTCGTCTTCTTTCCTATGCTTTCAATTTTTGCCCCCAAGTCTTCCACCGACTTATTTTACTCGCTCTTAAATGACTGAAGTTGAGGGAAAAGAGAAGAAGAGTCGCCATCGTATGAGGATAGCCATGGACTCCATCGAACACCAAAAAACCTCAATAGTTAGGAGGAGGTAGATCGATATTTGCTGCAGTACGGTGTCTGCCTATCGCCAAATGTAAAAGTGGACTGGTGCCTCCACACAAAGGCCCCCAAGGCTTCTGGTGTATATTTTTATCCTCAAGTGCTAGCCTTGGGGTTGAAATTCCCCCACGACAGATTTCATCCGCGATCTTTTGCGTCGTTATCGTATGGCATCCTCTCAATTAGTTGTGGGGGTTGGCGTATTATTCTGAGCTTTTAGGCCCTCTGCAACATGTTTCTTCCTGATGCTCGCTAGGTCGAGGACTTCTCTGCCCTCACATGATTAGATGACCAAGGAGGGAGGATGCTTATTTGGTATAAGGAGCGGTTTCAAGAGGTTGATCATCAAAATGGCAAACAACGATCACGAGTAGCGCAATACCATCATCCGTGTTCATGGTGTTTGGGAGACAGCCCGACAGAAGTATTGTGGAACCATTCATACCATGTGGACCCAAGGGACACTTATGCACAGAGGCCTCGGTTATGGCAGATATTGAGAAGAGAGTCCAAAGTTTGCTTGAAATTGATATCAATTACCATAATTTGAGATGGTTATTGAACTCGAGCAAACCTTCCATTTCGTCTGCTGTCTCGGTGATTCGATAAGTGACAAGCTTTGCTTCCTGAACTTAACTGACCGCAGGGAAGGGCGACACAGGGGCAAGTTCCGCCCTGCCTCTGTGCGAGAGCCCTTCAAAGTGTGGCTCCAAATCAAAGCCTGAGACGCGCGAGAAATGGTCACATAATGCCGACTCATCCTTAAACAGGGTTACACAAGAGCCTTTCGCTTAGCCTGATGGCAAGAGGAAGAGGCCAAGTTCACACTTGTGTATCGTAAATGGAAGGTTTTCGCCCAGGCTGGCCTGCAGGTAAAAGTGGTTCAATAATAGGCATCTCTTCCTTTGTGATGGGTTTGGTCCTAACTAGTGCGTTGATCGAGGTGAACCGTGCATAGAAATGTGTATTTTGAAATCAAAGTAAGTGCTTGTGGTGTTTTGGCTTCCTCGATACTCCGCAATAGCAATATAGTGTCTATGTAGATCGAATCTGTGGGGACGAGAAGCGATAGAAACTTTACCGGTGATTCACGAATGTGTTAATGAGTTATTCTTTGGTTGAAATCAAAAGAAAAAGAAAAGAAAACAAGAAGTAGAAGAGAAATAAGAAGATGAAAAAAAAAGATAAAAAACATAGTGTTGTGATTTGGAAAATAGTTTTAAAAACTAAATTAAAAAGAGAAGAAAACCCATGGATCACTTACAACCATTTATTCCCACCAACAATACTAATCTCTTATGGTGATTAATGCCTTAAGATATCATTGAACTCATAGGCTTGTTCTTCAAGAAGCTTTTCAAAGCATGACTGATTAGTCTACAATTCTGCATTTTTATATCGTATTTTTCTACCAATTATGAATAAAATATCGTTATTAAACTGTGTTTTGGTCTATTTTGAAGATAATTAAGAGTCTATGGGTAAAAGAGTAATAAAAGCTTAATTAAACTCATTTTTGGGTAATTAAATCCAGAATTTTTGGAGGCCAAGTTAGAGTGTTTCTAAAAGATACATTGAATCTAGATGTTAGTGGGTGTCTGACGAAAATCTGGACATAAATAACTGAATCAGAGTATATGTGGAAGGTTCCCGAAGTAAGGCGAAGTCTTTTGCCAAAACCAGGGACCTAAGTCCCTGGTTTTGCCGCGAAAACTCGGCTATGGCCGCATTTCCGTGGCAATATTGGCAAGCCACGCGTCAATTTTCACCGCGTGGCCTCGTCTTGTCTTCTGGAGACTCCTTTTACCTATAAATACCCCTGCAAAGACCCGAAATGTAAGCAGATTGAGAAATAGGCTAGGTTTTCTCCCTTTTAGTGTAGGTTAGTATGGGTGTTCTTCTTTTTTTTCTTTTGTATTTTTATTTTATTTTTAGATCATGTATTAGGGCTCAGAGATTCAGAGAGAGAAGAGAGAGATTGATATAATCGATGGTGACAATCTATATAAAGTGTCTTCTTTCTTCTCCATTGTAATCTTCTTCATCTTCTACATGATGCTTAGCTAATTTTTTTTCTCACGCCAATCTAATTACTAACCACTAACTATCTAACATCCTACTTGATAATCCACATGAATCTAATAGCCTCTATAAGGCCTTGCTCTTGCAAGAGCCATTGATGGCTCATGATGATGGAATCTAACATTTTAACATTTTTAACATCTAACCCGCAAACTTGCTAACTTGCATTGTCTTCTTTATTTCATGCTCACCTCTAACCGGTTTTGATGATTAATAGTAGCTTGGAACTTGTTGTGTGGTATGGATGTGTTGTTTGAATGTCGAAGAACAATCTTATGAGCCATGCTTTGTATCGTCTCTTGAAGCTAAGGACTAATGATGGCCAAGGATCCGTATGAGGCAACTATCACTAAGAAGTTAGCATGGTTAGCGGAGCAATTAGTAGTTAGTAGCCATGAGTTTTCTTTTTTTACTTTGTTTTAAAAACAATTTTCTAAATCTTTTTATCACTTTCCTATCGTTGTTTTCACCATCTTCTTAGTTCATCCTTGTTTTCATCTTCTTCACCATTATTTTTATTTTCTCTACCATAAGTATCATCTTCTCTTTTTCTATTTTATTTTCAAACCCACTTCTTAAAACACTTCGCTTTTCACTTCACCTTTATTGCTTTTATTTTACCGACTCCACAACCACTTCTCTTTTATTTTCACATTGCCGTTTTATTACCTTCTTACCTATCACTTCTGAATTTTTTATTTTTATATTTCTCATTCTTTTACAAAGAAGAAATTGTAACATAACATGTGAATAAGAACTGTTAATGCTTCTATCGCCTCCCGTCCCTATGGATTCGACCTGTTGAGCTAATGTTATAACGAGATTATTGAGGGAACATTAGCGCACATACATAATTATACTTATTTCATAATACACATGTTTTCAAGTGCTTGGTTCTGTCCTGATCAAATTTTGGCGCCATTACTGGGGATGGGAATGGTTTTGATTTCACGTTTTTGTTAATATTTTCTTCTTTGTTTTGGTGTGCAGGGCAATTTTTATAATATTTTTATATTGCATAAGTCTACTCTTTCTTGCCTTTCCCTGCTCTAGAAAGAAGAAAAGCTGCAAAAACGTAGAAATTAAAGAAAAGCCGCGAAAATGTGACAATTTTGTGGCAATTGTACTTTATCTTTTGCAGGGAATTTGCAAGCTGCATATAATGATATAATCTGCTGCAAATTTTTCTGCTTTGATTATCTACACACTGTAATAAATTAAAAAACTAAAATATGGTAATTTAACGCTTTTAATACAATTTAGATATTTACATTTAGGCACGTGTTAAATTTCAATTTCAATATACTGTGTTTTGTTCTGTTGTTGTGATCTGAATTGAGGTGTACATATGGTATTGCATATAGCATAGGACAAACACGTGAATAATTTACTCGTTTTGTGTTTTATTCTTATCTATATTGCACACTTGCACGAATTGAAATTAAAGGCAAAACCAATACAAGATAAGGTGGGGAAGTCATTACCCTTCCTTAGCCCGAAAACCACATCTCACTTACACAACCCAAGCCCTAATAAAAATTGATAGACGTTGACCCTTAGGGACATCTCATTAAGTGATTGACTGAGGGTGGATTTGTTTTGAATCTTACTCTTATAAAATCGGCATTTAAGGTTGGGGATTAAGAGATAACGCCTCGAAGATACCGTTGTTTGGCGTAATTAAGGCCCGTTGCTTACGCACGGATACTTCCCACCGTATTTTGCCCTTATCTGATTGATTAGCTTGTGGTCCGATTCATATAACAATCTCCCTCGGGAAATTGCCCAGTTAGGAGTCGTCTAGGTCTAGGTCAACCCTACTATAGGATTGGTTTTCTTTTTTTTTTGTTCGTTGCTTGCTTTTTCTTTTTTATTTGTGATCGTTTGTGAAATGAAATTCAACAACAATAACTTTTTTAATCCTAATATGAATCCATATTTCACACCGACCTCATTTGACTCGGATAACTCCAACCTGGCTTTTTATAATATGAACCAATCAAATAGGTCGGATTGGATTTATCCGACTCAATATGACCCATACCATAAATCTTATAGCCATAATTTCCAAAATAATTATAACTCTTCACAGAGTCAATGGGGATTTACCTTCCCGAGTCAAATTTTCAACCATCTTGTCCGTAATTTTCATAATTTTCACAATATTCATTTCTTGATTTTGCTTCCTATGCTCCTTTTCCAGAACCACCCATTGAAGAAAAATCTGTGTTAGAAAAAAGTATAGAAGCTGTACATGCCATGCTTGAGTCCCAATAAAAGAAGCTTAATTCACTAATTCCATAATATTTTCATGATTCATACTCAGTTTCACCTATTCAAAATGAGTAGCCATCTTCCCTGAAAACAAGTATGGAATGCTTTTATGAGTCTGAGCTTCAGTCTCAAAATATGTTGGACTCACATTCTTCACAATTATTTCAGAACCAAGATTCCTACACTCCCTTTCTAGAACAACCATTCGAAGAAAAATCTGAGCTAGAAAAGTGTATAGAAATCTTGCATGAGACCTCACAATAATTTCAAAAATCTTTTACCCAGTCTATTGATAGGTTAGAAGTACAACTAAGTCAATTGGTCAACATTCATAGGAATAAAGAAACTCACTCTTATCAACTTTTGACCAATCCAGATATCTCTAACTCTATCAATTTAGATCAGGAATCATGTTATTTTGGAAACCAAGATTCAATTTCAGTACACCCATTTGAACTTGACCAATTTCATAATTTTGAAAGTCCCATTGACAATTTGGCAAGTTATTTTTTTCTTGAAATTGAACTTGAGCATGAATATGATACTAACCTCAACTTGGTAATTCAATTTCACTTTTTATTTCAATAATGACTGAGGTGTCTTTATCTAATTTCAGGCCTTTTTTCGAGTCAACATTGGATCCTGTGCCAGTCCATCATGAAATTGAATCACCAATCCTTTATGATCATCAAATTGAACTTGACTAATTTCATTCTTTTGAAAGTCCCATTGATAAATTGGCAAGTTCTCATTTTTATGAAATTGAACTTAATGAGGAATGTGACCTAGATTCTTAAATTTGTGATCCAGTTCAAATTCCTGAATCAATATTGACTCCCGTTTTGCTACCCAATTTAAGAAACATTTTAGAATCAGTTTTGATTCCCATACTTGTTATTCTTGAACTTGAATCACTAATCTCAGAGAGTCACATTCCATTGTGAGAAAATGAATGTGGACTAGTATTTCAACTTCTTGATTTGGACCCACTTTCTGAACCAATCTCGACTCTAGAACCTTTACTTGACTTAAGTCAAATTTCTGAGTCAGTAGTTGTTTCTGTGCTTCCTGTGTCCAAATCTATCATTCCATCTTTTCACACTCCATTTTGGAGCAAAGGTGTTGAAAATAATGACTTTAAAATTATTTTGAAAATTTGAAAATTAGATGGGGTAAATTTCTTATAAAAGTCATTCATATATACATCATTTTAGTGGGTTGTATTATAGAGGTCTCTGGTGGGTTCCTCCGAACTCCACGCAAATTGAATTGAGCTGCATTTCATAGACTAATTTCTTTTTCACTTCTTTTGGGATATTTTTAAAATTTTATTTCTTTTTGTATAGAAATTTTTCTCTTTCTTTAAAAAACTTTTTAAAACAAGAGACAAAGTTTTGATCTATTTTTAAGAAAATTAAGATGATTTTAGAAACCAAGGAAGCCTTAAATTATGACATATTAAACCTAGTTGAAATAATAGATCTTGTTTAAGATTATAGACTAAGTAAGATAAATTAGAGAGATAATTTTATTTAAAATTTTTTGCATTAGATAGTATGCACTTCACATTTACACATTTTTGGGATGAAAACAATGACCTAAAATGCCATAAAAGCAAAAATAAATAAAAGGAGAAAAAATATATGATATACATGAATAAAAAACCACTTATTAAAGCTAGATAACTATATCTCAAGAAGCATGATAAATCACGCCTAACGGTGGTCATAAAAAATAAATAATCCCCCTTAGTTTTGTGACCTTGTTTACTCGAGCCCTTAAACCCGAGGGATATTTTCTCATCTGATGTCCTAAGATCATCTGGTTTGAGAGTCATCGGTAAAAGGCTTACTACTGGGTAAACTAGAAAGCCTAAAAAAAACTATGGGAAGAAAAAAAAGAGAAAGAAATGTATATACATAAATAAATGGCTTGATAGTTGGAGTTGAAATCCCAGAAATCGTCACTATCACAAAGTGCATATTATTTAGGTTTTATGAAGGATAAAATATTCAATCAAATTTTGAATTCTTGTCTTAATTGAAGACAAGATCTTGCATATAGATTAAGTTAAAGGGAGAATAATTTTTGGTAGACTTATGATCTTAGATCGCTTATATTTTTGCAATAATATTTTGAAAACTTGTCTCTCTTTTTTAAAATACTAACATTTTTTCTTTCTTTATAGATTTGTGAGTGTAATCCGCTGAGAACTCTCAGGAGATAAAACTCCTCCTCTAGGAGAAACCTAGAGGTTTAATGGCTTGTCGCACACGCTCAGTGCAATTACGTCACTTGCGAAAGTGGTGTAATAACATTTATAGTATAGTTTTTATTTTCATTGTTTTGCTCAGGATGAGCAAAAGATAAATGGTGGGGTGTGATTACTCTACAATTCTGCATTATTATATCACATTTTCTTACTGATTTATGAATAAAATATTGTTCCTAAATCGTGTTTTGGTCTATTTTGCAGATAATCAGAGTCTGGGGGCAAAGGAATAATAAGAGCTTAATTAAACCCATTTTCAGGCAATTAGATCTAGATTTCGTGGAGGCCAAGTTAGAAAGTTTCTATAAGATATATTGAATCTAGACTGGCGGTGGCTGACGAAAATCTGGACACAAATAACCGAATCTGAGCATATCTGGAAGGTCCCCAAAGCAAGACGAAGTTGCTTGCCAAAACTAGGGACCTAAGTCCCTGGTTTTGTCACAAAAATGAGGCTATAGCCGCGTTTTCGCGGCAATATTGGTGAGCCATGTGTCAATTTTTTACGCGTGGCCTCGTCTCATCTTCTAGAAGCTCCTTTTACCTATAAATACCACTGCAAAGACCTGAAATGCAAGCAGATTGAGAAATAGGCTAGGTTTTTTCTCTTTTAGTGTAGGTTAGTGTAGGTGTCTCCTTTCTTCCCATTATAATCTTCTCCTCTTCTTTATGATGCTTAGATAATTTTTCTTCTCATGACAATCTAACTACTAACCACTAACTATCTAACCTCTTACTTGATAATCCACATGAACCTAATAGCCTCTATAATGCCTTGCTCTTGCAAGAGCCATTGATGGCTCATGATGATGGATTCTAACATTCTAACATTTCTAACATCTAACCCACTAACTTACTAACTTACAATATCTTCTTTATTTCATGCTCACTTCTAACGGTTTTGATGATTTAATAGCTGCTTGCAACTTATTGTGTGGTATGGATGTGTTGTTTGAATGTCGAAGAAAAATCTTATAAGCCATGTTTTGTATCGTCTCTTGAAGCCAAGAACTAGTAATGGAAAAGGATCCATGTAAGGCATCTATCACTAAGAGGTTAGCGTGGTTAGTGAGCAATTAGTAGTTAGTAGCCATGAGTTTTCTTTTTTACTTTATTTTAAAAATAATTTCCTAAATCTTTTTATCACTTTCCTATCTTTGTTTTCACCATCTTTTTAGTTCATCCTTGTCTTCTTCACCATTGTTTTTTATTTTCATTACAACAAGTTTCATCTTCTCTTTTTCTATTTTATTTTCAAACCCACTTCTTAAATCACTTCGCTTCACTTCACATTTATTACTTTTATTTTACCCACTCCACAACTACTTCTCTTTTATTTTCACATTGTCATTTTATCGCCTTCTTCACCTATCACTTCTGGATTTCTTTTTTTTTCTTTTTCTCATTCTTTTACAAAGAAAAATTGTTAATAAAACACATGAATAAGAACTGTTAATACTTTTATCGCCTCCTGTCCCTGTGGATTCGACCCATTGAGCTAATGCTATAACGGAAGTATCAAGGGAAAATTAACAGCATACATAATTATACTGATTTAATAATACACATATTTTCAAGTGCTTGGTTCCGCCCCGATCAATGACTTATAAGTGGTTAGTGTCCTTACTCAACAAACAAGATGAGATAAAATTAGTCCATTAAAATCACAATAGAGTAAGCATGAATTAAAGTAGATATTGCAAGTTAGCTTGTTAGTAAGTTAGGGGTTAGAGATCCTTCGTTATGAGCCATCAATGGCTCATGCAAAAGCAAGGCCAATTTGAGGCTAGTAGATTCATGTAGGTCATAATCAACTACGTGTTAATGAGTTAGTAATGAGAACACCATGAGAGAAAATGAGATAACCATATATTTAGAAACAATAAAGAGAAAGGAGAGATTTGTGCATTAGATTGTCACTCTCTATTAAAAGAACACTCACTTTTCTCATGAATCTATCTATATCTAAATGCTAATCTAAAAGAGATAGAAAATACAAGAAAATAAAATAGAAATCCAAAACTAAACTAGAAGGAAAAGTAATGTTAACTATTGGTCTCCTCCTCCTAAATTCTGGCCTCTGGAGTGGTATTTATAGGCATTGGAGAATTGGGGTTTCACTGGGCGAGTATACATGCTGGCCACACAAACGTGGCCAAAGCAGCATTTTGCATGGCTTGATCAGGGCCAATGGCCCTGATCTTTTGGCCACTTTCTCGCCCTGCTAAGAGAAGCTTCTGTATATAGTTGATTTCTTTTATTGGATCTGTACTTTCTCCAGATACAACCTTTAATTAAGGATGCAATTTATTTTATAGAAGCTCTCTGCCTCTGCCACCAAGAAATTTTGATTACCTCCCAAAAATGGGTTTAATTAAGCTCTTATTCTCATTTTGCCCCCATACATTGTAATCTGCACAGAAGAGACCAAACATGAGTTAATAGCAGGGTTTTATTCATAAATCGAGTAGGAAAATATGATATAAAATGCAGAATTGATGACTATTCATATCCTCACACTTATCTTTTGCTCATCCCTGAGTGAAACATGAAAAAACTAAAACTAAACTAAGAATGTTGTTACACCAATTTCACAGATGATATGACTGTACTGAGCGTGAGCAGCAAGCCTTTAAACTTCTAAGTTTTCCTTAGAGGAGAAGTTATAGTCTCCCGAGGGTTTTCAGTGGACTATCCCATAAAATCCATAAAGAAAGAAAACACATGTTAGTATTTTGAAAACATATTTCTGAAAGAGAAAATTTTGAAATATTTTTACAAAAATTTAAGTGATCAAGGGTCACAAGTAAACCTAAAATTATTCATCCTTAAACTTATTTATATGCAAGATCTTGTTCAAGGAAAGAATTCAAAATTGAATCGATCATTTGATCTTTCATAAAACATAGATTGTATGCACTTTTATTTTAGTGTAAATTTCTAGAATATCAACTTTAACCATCAAGCCATTTATTTATTTATATGTTTTTCCTCAGTTTTCTTATACTTCTGGTTTATCGGGTAGTGAGCCTTTAGCCGGTGACTCTCAAACCAGAGAGTTTTAGGTCACCAAATGAGTAAACTGTTAGCCCAATGGAACACTCTCCAGTTTTATTTGAATGATTACAAACCACATGACATTATTCAGTACTAATCAAGTTTGTATTTTCATCAGTATTTCATGTTTTAAGAACATTAGTGGTTTATTCTTCCTTAAAAGGATGGTATTCTAGTCTCAAGATCACTCAAGAGAAGGGTTCGAGCTAGGACGATCAAGATTCACATTTTGTAGAAGCCCTCTTGAAGATTGCTTTAAGATATAGGTACAATTGTAACATGATAGAATGTTTAAAATATAATGTGGAGAATTGATGCTCAAAAGAGGTCATAAACACAAAATACAAGTTTCCAAAATACGAGTTTTAATATCTAATTTTTCTTACTTTGGTATGTTACAAGGTTTGGTGTTTGATACATGTCCTTTGTTTTTCCATATTTATATATCCTATATTTCTATCATGTATCCCAAAGCCTATGTATTGTCAAAATATTTTTTTAACTATTATAAAATATTTAAAATAAGTTTAAATTCAAATTTTACTCAAAACTATGATTTATCTGTCAATCGAACCTCGGGGCCATTTATGGCCATAGCCTGTACATGACGTGCATGTTTGTCGGGCAACCGACTGATCGACCGGCAAAATAAGCGGTCGACCAACTGTCACTAGCTTGGTCTCGGTTGAGATCGGTCAACCGCGATCGACCGACGTCGACGGTTAGGTCAAATCTTTGAACTACCGATCGACCGGTCGGTCGACCAAAGTTCTGTGAAAGCTACAATAACGGCTAGTTTTTAAAAAACTAGTTTTTTTTAACTTTTTCTCTAATAGATATGTTTGTTCTTTTTGGGTCTAATCTCTCTCCTAGTGACCTAATAGGCTCTTTTAACAGTGTTTCATCGTTTGGCTATATATAGGGTTCATTTATAGAGGATTACTAATAATTTTTTTGGGAAAATATTTGAAAATCAAGTTCATTCAAAAGAAAAGATTTCAAGTTTTCTTGTTTTAAGTGCTCTCACTTCAAAACCAATTTCTGCATGTTTTTATCTCTTTAATTGATTCATCTCAACTAATTTTCTCTTTTACAAACTTCTTGAGCTTCATCTCACATAAAATACTATAGAAAGTTGTGAAAGGGATTATTTGTGATCTTTGTAGTGACAAAGAGCTTGTAAACCTCATTTGCTTCGTGCTACCTCTAGTGTAGAGGATTGAGAGTTGGATTTGTGTACTCCGGTCCTGTGTAGACCAATGTAGTTTTTTTTGTGGAGGCTCCTTTGTAGAAAGATCCTTAGTGGATAGTGAAATCCTTTACGCAGTGAAGACGGGAATGTAGAGCTTGGTATTCAAATCTCAAAACAAATCATTTATATTTGCCATTGCTTTTCGCTCTTGCTCTACTCTACTTGCATTTTTTACACTTGTCTTTTACATTCATTTCCACTTGCTATTCATTTCTAACATCATATTTACCAATCGGTTTTCACTCTCTAAATTAAGAATGTAATTGAGCATCTCAACTCATTGTCTAGAGGAATAAAGAGGAGAAGTTCTTGAGCCCTTCATGGAGAGTCCGGCTTCACAGCTTGATTAGAGTTGACCATTTGCATCATTCATTTTAATAATTGTAACATTTTCACATTTTGACCATTAGATTAGCATTACACCTATTTATCTCCCTCTAGGTGTATTTTTAATTGGTATTAGAGCTTTTGACTCTAGTTATTAGTTTAACCATCTTAGAGAGATCCTTTGCTAATCACTCATTCACTTGCACTATTTGCTTGATTTGACACTATTTAACATGGTCAAAGATATTAAGACTCCACCCAAATTTTTATGGCCTTAATTTTCTGATATGGAAGGTTAAGATGACCATTTTTTTGCAATCCCTAGGAAGTCGGGTTATAAAGGTTGTGACCAAACCATTTAGTATACCCAATGGTGATGAGGCCACTTGGTCGAAATTGCAACCAAGGAGTTTGATGCAAATGCTAAGGTACACTATGCCTTTATTCAAGCCTTGAATGATGATGATATTGCTAGAGTAATGCATTGCAAATCCGCATTTGAGATTTGGTCATACTTGGCTGTCACACACGAGGAGGCTTCACAAGTTAAGAGAGTTAAGAATGATCTCTTGCGTTCCTAATGAGAATTTTTTCATGAATGAGGATGAATTCATTGATGATATGATTTCCAAGTTTACTAAGATTACTAATGGCCTTTCTTCTTTAGGTGATGAGATTGACAATGACCAAAAGGAGAAAAAGGTGATTCGTGCACTTCCATCATCTTGGGAGTTCAAGTCTACAACTTTGAAGTAGATTAATGACAAAGAGGAGATGAAGCTCATTGGTCTCATTAGGAATATAAAAACCCCATGAGATGAAAAGAAAGGTTAGAGAAGAGAAAGCACCCGACAAGAAAAAGACTCTTGCTTTTAAATCCACTACTACTATTTTCGATGATGAAGATGATGACCAAGAAGACAATGAAGATTTATCCCTTCTTGTAAAGAATGTTAGAACGATATTCAACAAAGACAATTTGAACAATCAAAGAAGATGGCGAGAGAAGGAGGAAAAGAAGATAGTGTGCTACAATTCCCAAAAGCCCGGACATGTCATTGCCGAGTGCTCGGATACAAATAACAAACCACTACCTCCAAGAAGCCCTACAAAAAAAGGCTTTTAAAGCAACACTGGATTCAGAGTGTGATTCTAAAAAAGCGGTGGATACGGATAATGTGTGTTTCATGGCCAATGAGAACACACCCAAAGTAACTTTCTCGTGATGAATGTGAATTGTCCATGGATAAATTAGGTAAAGCTTTTTAGGTACTTTCAAATAACTATGATTTTCTCAAAAAAGAAGTACTTGAAAATAAAAAAGAAAAATAAACTTCTTCAAAATAAATTAGTTATTGTTTCAAAAGAAAAAAATTTTTGTCTTCCACATTTGAAAAGGCACAAAATATTTTGATGAGCATAAAATTTCTTGCATAGAAAAATTTTCAATCATTGATGAAAATGAGATTTTCACTTTGAAAATAAAATATTACTTTAAGTAATATTTTGAAAAAGTGTGAATTTGATAAGGCTAAATCAGAGGTTCTGTTTCCAAAGAGGCAAACTTCAAGGAAATATTATGTTTCATACACAAACCATCATTCTTACACTCCACCACAATCACAAGCACAACATGTACACCATGATACACATGCTCATCAAGCACACACAAATGCACATGCTCATCATGCTCACACATATCATGCATTTTTATATACCAAGGTCTATGTATGCACCTATTGTGGTCGCAAAGGTCATTTGACTAAGTTTTGCTATGATAGATTGAATGCATCAAATAGTCATGTTTGGGGTGAAAAAACTAATATTTTAGGATCCAAGAAAGTTTGGGTACCAAAAACAACTCTTATTCTAAATGATATAGATACGCACCAAGGCTCCAAGATGTAGGGAGTGGTGGTATCTTGACAGTGGTCATTCAAGGCACATGACTTGAGATATTAATAACTTTGTAACCGTATCAAGGTACCAAGAAGGTGGCACCGTCACCTTTGGAGATGATTCCAGGGCAAATCGTTTGTATAGGTAATATCAAGGTTTGCTCATCTCCTTTAACTGAAGATGTTATTTTGGTAGATGGACTCAAATATAATCTATTAAGCATTAGTCATCTTTATGACAAAGGCTTAATGGTTATTTTTGATGACCCTATTTTTGATGTTTTAGTCAAGAAATCAAATACTCGTGTCCTTTTCGGTTTTCATAAAAATAATGTTTATATGATTGACATATTAAATTTGAATTGCAATGCCATTTGTTTGAATATTTTTAATGAAGATTCTTGGTTATGGTATAGGAGACTAGATCATATTTCTTTTGACCATATATTCCGAATTAACTCTAAGGAATCGGTGAAGAATATTCCTTACTTGAAATTTTAAAAGGACCGCATTTGTGATGTGTGCCAACTTGAAAAATAAACTAAGTCCTCTTTCAAATCAATCAAGGATATCATGACATCTAGACCTCTAAAATTGATACATATGGATTTGTTTGGCCCAATTAAAATCAAAAGTCTTAGTGATAACTGTTTTGTTTTTATTTTATGATCGTGCATGTATTTTGTATTCTTTTTATTACATTCCTACATTTATCATGCAATAAATTTGCTAATTTTTTGTCTTAAATGTCTATTTTGTAGAAGATAGTCATGAAGAGAAAGAGAATTAAACCAAATAAATACCAGTTAAAATCAGATTTAACTGTATCTATTTACTAGTTGAGGATGATCCCAAATCCAGTCAGTTAAAATCAGATTTTGGTGAATCCATTCGGCTAGTTGATGGTCAAACGAGAATATTATCAATATTAGAGCCAAAATGGAAAATCTATCAGAAGACTAAGAAGAATCCGAGGGATAGAATCCACGCACCCCTGGAGCTGATGGTCAGATCCAGGCCGCGGATCCGCGGCTAAAGCAGCAGATCCGTGGTGGCAATCTTTGCAAACCTCAAGGAGCATTTACTCCCCCTATCTGTATACTTCTATTCCCAGTTCATTTCTGCTATAAATACTATGAAATTCTTAGGCCCGAGGGAAGACTAAGCAGAGAGTATAATAAATTTTTGTATAGATTTAACCTAAGTTTTTCTTTCTCTTTTACATGTAATTTGTATTTTTTTTTATGTAACTGAGATCGAAGAAGAGTTTCATGGAAAAACAAGAGTGATGCTTTTACTAAGAGTGACACCAGTGTAAGTATTCTTCATTTCTTTCATTATTATTCAATTAAATCAAAGTTGCATTTTTCTCGTTTTCTTTCACTCTCTTTTTCTATATGATTAAGTGTTCAAGTAAATATAATAGCATTAGTATAGCCGTGTTTGTGTGAGTGCCACCGATATTTCATGATGATGGTCTCCTATACAAGAGTTTGTATCATTTTATTATTGTTTGTCTTGATGATGTAATGTGGACGGAGACTGAGCTTGATCTTATAGGTTATGCATTGATCGCCTCCGAAGTAAGGTAAGCTTTTGCAAACAATCAAGGGTACGGTAGTCAACACAAGAGGTAAGTGAGTTTTTCTTTAGTTTTTCTTTATTTTAATTCTTTTGTTTAGAATCCCAATTGAAAACTAACTTTCTCCTCTTTATTTTTAGTTTTTTTTCTTTTGTAAATAAAATAACAACATCACCATCTTTTCTTTTATCATCTGCTTCACATCCTCTAACTTAACCTTTTTGTTTTTTTTCCCTAAAACTGAGAAGAAACTTCTAACATTGTTTTTGTGAACTCAAAAAGAAACGAACTTACTCAAACGCTTCCATCTCTAGTCCCTCCTCGTGGATCACGACCCGCATAACCACTCACTATAGCGGTAATATTGAAAACTTGCACGCTTTATTCTTAAAATCTAAACTATAACTTTTCTTGTGCAGGTTAAAATTCAATCATTTTAATTGATAATTTCTCAAGATTTACATGAGTTTTCTTTTTAATACATAAAGATGAAGCCTTTTTGTATTTTTCATGTTTTTAGAAAAAAAGATAGAAAAAGAAAAAGATTTTCTGGTTTTACGTATAAGAAGTGATAGAGGTGATGAGCTCATCATCGATTCTTTATCACCTATTGTGAAGAAAATAAAATTAAGCATGAATTGTCTTATCTTAGAACTCTCCAACAAAATGGAGTCGTTGAATGAAAAAATCGCACTCTTCAAGAGATAGGTAGAACAATAATTAGTGAATACGAAATCCCTCAAACCTATAAGCTGAGGCCATAAACACTTCAAGTTACATTGAGAATCAAATTTATTTTTGCAAGAATTTTAATAAAACTCCCTTTGAGATTTACTTTTTGAGAAAATCAAATGTTTTCTATTTCAATATTTTTGGTTGTGTTATGTTTTGAACACCAAGGTAACTGATTAGTCTACGATTATGCATTATTATATCGTATTTTCCCACCGATTTATGAATAAATTGTCAGTCTAAACCGTGTTTTGGTCTCTATTGCAGGTAAATCCATAGTTCAAGGGCAAAGGAGTAATAAGAGCCCAATTAATTCCATTTTAGGGTATTAAATCCGCATTACTTGGAGGCCAAGAAAGGAATTATCTAGAAGATACGTCGAATCTAGACTCTTGCGCACATCAGACGAATATCTGACCAAACATACCAAAAATGGAATATACCAAGAAGGTCCTCGAAGCCCGGAAATGTTTCTCACTAAAACCAGGGATTTAACTCCCTGGTTTTGCTGAGGAAACGCGGCAAATGCCGAGATTCCGTGGCATTTTGGTGGGCCCACGTGTTGATTTTTGACGCGTGGGTCCGTCTCGTTTTCTAGAAGCTGTATTTGCCTATAAATACCCCTGTAGACGTCCAAAACGAAGCAGTTTTCGTTTGTAGGCTAGGGTTTCTATGTTTTAGTGTAGTGTAGGTAGGTGTTCTTCATTTCTTGTATTTTGTTATGTTATTTCGTTTTTAGATCTTGTAGTAGCGCTGAGAGATTCAGAGAGAGAGAGATAGAGAGGGATTGATGTAATAGATGGTGACAGTCTATGTAAAGGTGCCTCCTTTCTTCACCAATGTAATCTCCTTCATCTTCTACATGATGCTTTGCTAACTTTTCTTCTCATGGCAATCTAACTACTAACCATTAACCATCTAACCACTTACTTGATAATCCACATGAATCGGGTAGCCTCCACTAAGGCCTTGCTCTTGCAAGAGCCATTGATGGCTCATGATGATGGGTTCTAACATCTAACTTGCTAACTTTCTAACCAAGCTAACTCTCTCTTATTTCATGCTTCCTTCTAATGGTTTGATGATCTAATGTTTGTATTTGCTTGCTCTTGATGCAAGTTTTGAATGTGATGAACCATCTCATTTGCCATGCTTTGTATCATCTCTTGAAGCCAAGGATTAGTGATGGCCGAGGATCAAATGTGAGGCAACTATCACGAAGAGGTTAGCATGGTTAGTGGATCAATTAGTAGTTAGTAGCCATGAGTTTTCTTTTATCTTGTTTTAGAAACTATTTTCAAAACTCTTTTATCATTTTTCTATCGATGTTTTCACCGCCTTCTTAGTTCACCTTTGTTCCATCTTCTTTCCTATTTGTTTTCCAAACCACTCTTCTTTCGTTTTTACATCGACATTTTCATCGCTCTCCTCACATACCACATTCTGAATTTCCTTTTCTTTCCTTTTCAATTCTTTTAACAAAGAAGAATTGTTAACATAAAACGTGAATAGAAACTGTCAATACTTCTATCGCCTCTCTTCCCTGTGGATTCGACCCGTTGAGCCAATGCTATAACGGAAGTATTGAGGGTACATTAGCACATGCGAGCTTTTACATTGATTTCACAAACTACACACTTTTGAGTGCTGGTTCTCCCCCGATCAGTAACTTAGGAAAATTTAATGCCAAATCTTTTGAAGCGATATTTGTTGGGTATTTAAATACTAGTGAGGCTTTTAGGGTCTTTAATAAGAAACTTTGATTATTGAAGAGTCTACGCATGTGAAATTTGAAAAATCTAACTCTTTTGTGAAAAAATATGGAAGAAATTGATTCTTTAGGTGAATATTTTGAAAAGATTTTTATAAAAGACTAACCAATTCAAGAGGAGGATGACAAGAAAAAGGATGACACAAATGGCGAAGCTCAAGATGTAGAGTGGAGCCAACTCAACCACTTCCTTAGAATTGGAGATTTGCTACAAATCATCCCAAGGACCTCATCATAGGTGACGTATTCAAAGGGGTAACTACTCACTCTAAACTTCATGATATATGTGACCATTTTACATTCACATCCCATGTTGAGCCTAAAAATATCCTCGAAGCCGATGGCGACTCATATTGGTTGCTTGCCATACAAGAGGAGCTTAATCAATTTGAGCGCAATCATGTTTGCTATCTTGTTCCCAGACTCCATGATAGACCAACAATTGGTACTAAATGAATTTTTAGGAATAATCTGGATGAGTCGGGAAATGTTATTAGAAATAAAGTTAGGTTACTGGCCCAAAGTTGGACCATAATCGAAGGAATTGATTTTAAGGAAACCTTTGCATTCGTAGCATGGCTTGACGTCATAAAGATGAGACTTGCTTTTTCTTCATTCAAATATTTTTAAACTATTTCAAATTAATGTTAAAAGTGCATTTTTTAATTTTTTCATTGAGAAGAGCTGTAAGTTGAACAACCCCTCAGGTTTGTTGACCCTACACATCCAGATTTTGTTTTAAAACATGAAAAGGTTTTATATCGTTTGAAACATGCTCCAAGAGCTTGGTATGAAAGATTAAATACTTTTCTTATTTTAAATGATTTTGTTAAAGAAAAGTTGATACTACCTTATTTACAGAGTATATAGATGATGATTTCTTAATAGTACAAATATATGTTGATGATATCATTTTTGGATCTACTAATGAAAAGCTTTGTAAGGATTTTGAATCATGCATGAAGAAAGAGTTTGAAATGGTATGATAGAGGAAGTCAACTATTTTCTTGGACTCCAAATCAAGTAAAGGGATAATGGGATCTTCATCAATCAAGTTAAATATACAAGAGAACTCAGTAAGAAATTTGGGCTTGAAGATGTAAAGATATGCAAGACTCTCATAGCTACCACAACGAATCTTAAAAAGATGAACAAGGTAAAAATCTTGACATTAAACTCTATCATAGCATGATTGATAGTTTACTTTACTTGACGGCTAGTAGGTCAGATATTATATTTAGTGTTGTCTATGTACTAGATTTAAATATTGTCCTAAACAGTCTCACTTAATTGCCGTAAAACACATTATTAGGTATCTAAAGGGCAATATTGGAATGGGCTTGTGGTATTCGAAGACCGGACAATTTTCTATAACATGTTAGTCGGATGTCGACTATGCCGGTTAAAGTGTGGATAGGAAGAGCACTAGTGAAACTTGTCAAATTCTAGAAGATTGCCTTATTTCTTAATTTTCTAAGAAACAAAATTCCCCAGCACTCTCAGCCACCGAGGCAGAGTATGTTACGGCCAGAGCTTGTTATGTACAAGTTCTTTAGATGAAACATACTCTCTTTGATTATGATTTGCACTTTGACCATATTGAAATATTTTGTTTTGTGATAATACTAGTACCATTCATATGACCAAGAATGCAAATCAACATAGCAAGACCAAACGCATAGAGATTAAATATTATTTTTTTCGAGATCATTATGAGAAAGGAGATATTGAGATTGACTATGTTTCTACCGATTTTCAGTTAGTGGATATTTTTACTAAACCACTTGATTTTAATAGATTTTTTTATTTGTGATGAATTGAATGTTTGAATTGTGGAATAATAAATTTTCAAATTATTATTTTTTATATTTATGTTTGATTTGTTGATTACTATAAATTGGTATGATTTCGCTCATTTTTAATTAAAATTGATATCAACAATGGTAGACTTTCAATTTCATTTTATTGGTATCTACTAGTTTTAGTTGATTTATGAGTCCCTTTTGATTTATGATAAAAAAGGGAGATGATTTATAAGTTATTTCATTTGGTTTTTTTTTTGTGGGATTTATTGATTAATTGGTAATTGAAGAGATTTATAAGTTAGAGATATATGATTTAGTTACTAATTACTATTATCTTTATTTCATGCTTTTATGGCTCGTTGCATTCCCATTCGGTGGTTGGAGGCATGGATGAAGGTTGGTATGTTTATGCATGGTTTTTCATATTTCATATCTATACCTATATGCATATGATGTCTTATTTTGAAATTGTCACATTTTTTTAGTTATAAATGATTGAACTTGATAGATAAGTATAATTTTAGGGGGAGCTTTTCAATTTCTTTATATTTATCTATTCTCAATAACTCATGTGTTTTGCCATCATCAAAAATGGGGAGATTGTTGGCCTAAGGGTACACTTTCCGATTTTATTTGATGATTACAAACTACATGACGTTGTTCAGTACGAATCAAGTTTGTGTGTTTATAAGTATTTCAGGTTTTAAGAATATTGTTGGTGCATTCTTCCTCGGAAAGAAGGTATTCTAATTTCAAGCTCACGCAAGGGAAGGGTTCAAGTTTGGACGATCAAAATTCACATTTTACAAAAGCCCTCTTGAAGATTGCTTTAATACGTAGAGCACAATTGTCAGATAATAGAAAGTTTAAAGTATAATATATAGAATTGACACTCAAGAGTCATACACACAAATACAAGTTATCAAAATACGATTTTTATTATCTAATTTTTTTTCACTTTGGTATATTACAAGGTTTGGTGTTTGGTACATGTCCTTTCTTTTTTCAAATTTATATAACCCACTCTATCATGTATCCCAAAGCCTATATATTATAAAAACATTTTCTAACTATTATAAAATATTTAAAAATAAGTTTAAATTCAAATTTTATCTAAAACTATCTTTTTAGGTTAGGTCGATCGACCAGTCCTCGAGGCCATTTATGGCCTCAGTCTGTGCATGTCGTGCATGTTTGTCTGGCGATCGACCGGTTAATCGACAAATCTAGCGGCCGACCGATTGTCACTAGCTTGGTCTCGGTGAGATCGATCGACCAGGTGATTGTACGCGCCGGAAAAAAGGGAAAGAAGCCTTTACTGTAAAATTTTCCTTGAATCAGATGAAAAAATTACAACAAAACTGCTTTTTCCTTCCAGTTACAAGGGAGGGAGGATGTTGAGTCTTGAATCCTCCCTTTGTTTAAGGCTGGGTTCTTCGTGTGGCGGTGGAGAGTGAATCTTGTTCTCCGTTGACCGGATGACCGTCGGGATCGTCAGGGAATATTCTCTTTGGCTGGTAGAGGGAGTAGCACAGCTCTGTCTACCAAAACTTTCAAAGAGAAGGTAGGCAAAGAGCAGCTTGTACGCAGCAAGCTTGACGAAGAGTTGAGCTCTCTCCTGTCTCGGTCTGTCTCTCTCTGTGATCTTCTGATGCCAGATGCCTTTCTGATCGCCCTTGTGTCTATCCCCCCTCTTCTCTGATTGCCCGACCTTATAGCAAACGAAGCTATTTATCGAGGTCCTAGGGGGTGAACGTGCCCCCTAAAAAAATGCTCCACGATGAGGGGCCAACTTCCCCACTTTCCCGCTATGTGGGCGGTGACTGGCCCAATAACCAGGGCGGTTATAACCGAGGCGCGAGACGCGGGTGTCGAGCCCACGCGCCTTGAGGCTGAGACGCGGGTGTCGAGCCCACGCGCCTTGAGGTTGAGACGCGGGTGTCGAGCCAACGCGCCTTGATGCTGAGACGCGGGTGTCGAGCCAACGCGCCTTGAAGGTGAGACGCGGGTGTCGAGCCAACGCGCCTTGAAGCTGAGACGCGGGTGTCGAGCCAACGCGCCTTGAAGCTGAGACGCGGGTGTCGAGCCCACGCGCCTTGAAGCTGAAACTCTGCCTTTTAATGGCTTGTCTATTAGTGATTTTTAGACAGCCTACAGAATCCCCTCCAAAGTTTTCGATATTCCGCAGTTAACTGGGACGGATTTCGAAATACTTTGGACTCTAGCTGAATTCACCTCTATGACTGGACTGTTAATGCTCTGGGTTTGATCTTATCTGGAGTTGGTCTTCGTGAGTGTACTGTTGAACTCTTTGAAGCCACCAGAGTTGATCATGTTGAGTGTCTAGATACACAGTCTAAACCTCCCCGATTGCTTTTAGTCTGTCATGGACGCGCTTTAAGCCAGGAGTAGACGATCGTCTGCTTGTGCCAGTGTACTGTTGAACTGATCTGCAGAAGTAAGGACTGAACGCCAGTTCTTTTTGAAGAGCAGAGATAGTACTGCTTTACAGACGCGACTTTCATGGGATGCGTCTTTTGGAAATGAAAAACGCGACTGATCTTCTATAAAGCAGACGCGATGTTCAGCCGGGCTGGAAAGACGCGAACTTCTTAGAGAGACGCGACTTTTTGAATGCATTTATGGCGGTGATGACAGGGCATGTCTATTGAAGAGACGCGACCGTCGGGTGCGAATCCGTGCCATGTCATGATTGCACTGCCAGTTGGCCTGGGGAACCGACGGGATTTCACCTTTTGGCACGCGGATTTTCCGGTTCATTAAATGATCTGTTCCACGTGTCAAGCGATGACTCGCTGCAGAGTCATGGCGCATGATCTTCACGAATCATCCAAATGATTTCTTCCACGCGTCAAGTGATGACTCGCTGCAGAACTAATCGAGCCACGCGCCGCGTATCTTCGCGAATCCTTGTGCCTATAAATGGCAACAGTCAGAGAGATACCTCTTCTTCTCCGAGCGCACTTGTTTAGGGTTTTCAAGAAAAAGAGTTCTTCTTTCTCTGTTCATCTCCATTACTGGATTCTTGATCACCAATGGCACCCAAGACCAAGCCAACCGCATCCTCTTCAAGAGCTACTGTCACCGAGGCCAAGAGGGGCGGTTCCTCCGCGCAGGCAGTCTCTTTCCCAGGTATAACGCCATTTAGGCTTGAACTTCACCATTAATGGGAGTTCATGGAACCCCAAAAAGATATCTTTTTAGAGGAGAACCATTAACACAGAAAACAAATCGTGTTTGATTCTCAGACGCGGTCTCAGACGCGGTCTTTGAGTTGATAACCAAGGCGCGGGTTTTGATGACCCGGTGCCAGCGAGTCCTGCATTTCGGATTCTTCACTTAGAATATTTCTAATTGTGAAGGGTTCGGACGCGGACTTGAAGATTTTTCATCAGGTGCAGGTTTTTGATGAATCTTGCACCTGAGCCCAAGTACTTAGAGATTTTTCATAAGTCTTGGTTTGCAAAACGCGGATTTGATCCCGCGGGTCTCACGCCTGGATGCGTATTTACAGGTCTGGACGCGGATTTGATAATTCCTGCGTCCAGTATTTCTTCTGCGTCTGGACGCAGATTCGCAGGTCTGGACGCGGATTTGATAATTCCTGCGTCCAGTATCTCTTCTGCGTCTGGACTATAGACACTTAGCATTTTTTTTTTGCTTCTTTCATTGTCTTGAACTTTTCAGTCAGACTCATAGAAGCAAAGAATCTTTGACTTTGTCAAAATTAATAAGTCAAACTTCGTAGGGAAAGATCCTATTTCAGGAACTCTCACAATACTGTCAGAGGTGTAATATTAACTTGACAGAGATGAAATAATTTTTGGTGGACCTGCCACTTTATAAGAGAAAGTGACAAGTAGAATTGGTACCCCCAGGGAGGGTGAACTTTTATCAAGTGTTTGGGATTAACTTGATTGAGCTCAGCTGGGGATTTGATGGAAACACTGTTGATGGTGTAGTATTAACCTAACAATGTTTTTAGGTAGACTTGTTATTCTGTTGAAGAGAATAACAAGTGAGACTAGACTCGTGGGGAATCTAGGAAAGTTTGTTACCGTTAGAGGTGTGATATTAACTTAACGGGTTGAAAGTGGTCTTGTCAGAAGTGTAATGTTAACTTGACAAGGATGTGAGTCAGAGGTGTGATATTAACTTAACTCAGAAGTGTCACTGTCATAGGTGTAATGTTTAACTTGACAGTGAGGGTAATGCTAGAGGTGTAATGTTGAACTTGGCATTGGTCATCTCAGCTTGTATAAGGAAGTCCGAGGGAAAGTCATGGCCATAGGTGTATTGTTTAACTTAGCAATGACTTGATGCTAGAGGTGCAATGTTAACTTAGCATCATCCATTTCAGCTTCGATATGAAAGTCTGAAGAAAAGTAACTGTCAGAGGTGTAATATTAAACCTGACAGAAACCTGATTACTGTTTAGAGGTGTGGTGTTAAACTTTAACAGTAATTTGTCAGAGGTATAGTATTAACTTGACAAAGATTGACTCATGATAAGAGCAATTTGAGGACCTGTCATTCTATTGGTGAGAATTGACAAGTGAAAATTTGAAGTGCCAAAGGTATAGTGTTAACTTGGCAAATTTGAAAGTTTGATACTCCGTGTAGAGTTGACAAACAAAATTTGTACTCGACAAGGAATATTGAAAAGTTTTCATTACCAGAGGTATAGTATTAACTTAGTAATGGTTGTATTTTGTAGACCTACCATTCTGTAGATGAGAATTGGTAAGGGATTTTGGAGGAAAGAGTGGAGCCAGTCCACTTAGGATTTTTAGCAAACCCTCAGCTATCAACGGATTTGAGGTGCCTTTACCAACTACCGTTTGAGTTGGGCTAGCCATGCTATTCCCCTCAGCATGATGAGTTGTCGAAGACTTATGTTGGGCTTAGAAGCCAACATTTTCCTCTATCCTTAGCCATCGGGGGCGTCGGATGTTATAATGAAGAAATTTTTCTTACTTTGATCAGAGGTGTACTTTTAACTTGATCAGCGGAAGAATACCATCTAAGGATAGTATTTCTTCAGGAACCTGCCATTGATCGGCATCATGAGTGTATCGCCATTTGAGGTTATGAGGCGATATGACCCATTTGAGTAGACTGACTCTACTACAAATGGTCCTTCCCATTTGGGTTGAAATTTTCCTTTTGTCTTGTGCGTCATTACCATGGGTCTTCTGATGGCTAAGACAAGATCGCCTTTCTTGAAAGTTCGCATTTTAACTTTCTTGTTGAAGGCTCTGGTAATACGAGCTTGGTAGAGCTCGATTTGTTGTTGGGCCTGCAGACGTTTATCATCTAAGGCCTCCAGTTCCTGAAGTCGCTGTCGATGCTTCTCCTCTGTTGTCATCTCCGCTGTCAAGGCGACGCGTAGAGATGGAATTTGGATTTTCAGTGGGAGCACGGCTTCACACCCGTATACCAAAGAAAATGGCGTAGCTTTAGTCGGGGTTCGCACAGTTGTGCGGTAAGCCCATAAACATTCACCCAACTTGTCGTCCCAGTCTCGTTGACTTTTCGAGACGAACTTCTTGAGAAGCTTGCCAATAGTCTTGTTGAAAGCTTCTGCGAGGCCATTAGCGGCAGGATAGTATGCCGTTGAGGACACACTCTGGATTCTGAACTTAGCGCAGAATCTCTGGAAAGCCTGGCTGATGAACTGAGTCCATTGTCATGGACGATTCACCGAGGTACACCGAAACGGTAAATAACGTGATGTTTCACGAACTTGATCACGTTAGACGATTTTACCTCCTTCAAAGGGATGGCTTCGGCCCATTTAGAGAAGTAATCGGTTATTGCCAAAATAAACCGATGTCCTTTTGATGATGGTGGACTGATAGGGCCAACCACATCCATCCCCCACATTTCAAATGGCCAGGTAGAGGTCGTAGAGTGGAGATACCCTGGTGCTTGATGGATGAAATTGCCATGCACCTGGCAAGCGTGGCATCTTTTAGCATAGGTGACGGCGTCGGCAATTATCTTGGGCCAATAGTAACCCAATCTTTGGAGTCGATGTGCCAGTTTTGGGCCAGGTTGATGGGCTCCACACATACCGTCGTGGGCTTCTCTCAATACCTCTTGGGCTTCTTTTGGTGAAAGGCACCGGAGTAAGATCCCGTCATGCGATCGACGATACAATGTTCGCGTAATCGCATTATAATAGAATTTGGGGGCTTTCTTTCGAATGGCAGCCGCCTCTTTGGTGTCTTCAGGGAGAATGTCGTATAAGACGAAATCAATGTAGGGGAATCGCCAGTCTTTAAGCTCTGGACCGGTTGACAATTCCAGTGCTTCTTTGCCTTGACAATCTCCCTTTGACTCCTGATAGCCCTCGAGAGCATTTCTCGGGCTATACAGGTCGTGGCTGTAGACGAATATCTTCTCCATTGCTCCAGCTGGAAGAGCTAAGGAGGCCGCGAGGGATGCGAGTGCATCCGCGTGCGCATTTTGCCTGCGCGGTACATGGTCGATGTAGAAGCTTGTAAATCCCTCGGCCATGCGGATAGTTGTGTTGTGGTAGGGTACTAGGTCCTCATGTCTGACTTCGTACTCCCCGCGAACTTGGCTGATGGTGAGTTTAGAGTCGCCGTATGCCTCGAGATTTTTAACGCCAATCTCATCGGCGAATTGCATCCCAATCAAAAGAGCGTTGTACTCCGCCACATTGTTGGAATAAGGCTCAGTTAATGAGAAAGCTCGGGGAATCACATAATTTTGTGGGGATACGAGTACTACTCCTACCCCCGCTACTACGTGTCCCTTTGGGCTTGTCCTTGATGCACCGTCGAAGAAAAGTTGCCACACTTGACTTTCGAACGATGTCTGAGTCAGGCGGACTTCAGCAACTTCATCTGGGAGATCCTCGTAGACTTTGGCTGCCCTCGGATCTGAGTGCTCAGCTAGGAAATCCGTCACCGCTTGTCCCTTAATGGCCTTTTGTGGTAAAAAGTGCATCTCATATTGAGAGAGCAATATGGCCCATTTTGCCAGCCGGCCGTTTAATGATGAAGGTGTAGTCATAAGTAACCTCAGGGGGTTGACTTTTGATATGACGTTTATAGTTTGGTCTACCAGATAGTGCCGCATTTTCTGAATAGCGAACACTAATGCCAAACATTCCTTCTCGATCGGGTTATACCGATGTTCGGCTCCGATCATTGTTCTACTCAGATAGTAGATTGCTTGCTCTCGTCCTTGGTCATCATGCTGAGCTAGTAGAGCTCCCAAAGAATGATCCATTGCCCGGACGTATACCAGGAAAGGCTTTCCGGATACCGGAGCTGCAAGGACTGGTGGTTGGGTGAGGTATTGCTTGATTTCCTCGAACGCTTGTTGGCAAGCGTCATCCCAAATGAATGAGACACCCTTCTTCATTAACTTAGCGAAGGGTTGGCATCTTCCGGAGAGATTTGAAATAAACCTGCGGATGTACGCCAATCATCCCTGAATCCCCTGAGTTCTTTGAGATTTCTCGGGGGTTGCATCTCCTAGATGGCACGAACCTTTTTCGGGTCCAAGTGAATTCCGGTGGATGTTACAACAAATCCTAAGAATTTGCCACTGGCCACCCCCAGGAAGGACTTTGTGGGATTCATCTTCAATTGATGAGCCCGCATGATGTCGAAGACCACCTTCAGGTCTGCTATGTGATCACCTTTAGTGCGGCTCTTTACCGCGATGTCATCAACATAACATTCCACCGTTTTGCGTATTTGCTGATGGAAAATGGCGTTCATGGCCCTTTGGTATGTTGCCCCTGCATTTTTCAGTCCGAAGGGCATGACGGTGTAGCAATATACCCCTAGAGGTGTCCTGAAGGAGGTATGCTTTTCGTCATCAGGATACATTTTGATTTGATTGTATCCTAAGAATCCTTCCATGAAGGACATTCGTTCGAATCCACAAGTATTGTCAATCATGACATCTGTGATCGGCAATGGGAATTCGTCCTTGGGGCAGGCCTCGTTTAGATCACGGAAGTCGATGCAGATCCGGATCTTCCCGTTCTTCTTGGCGACGGGGACGATGTTGGCTACCCAGTCGGGATGTTGTTCTTTCCTGATGAAGCCAGAATCAATAAGTTTTCTGACTTCTGATTGAATTGCCTCCATTATTTCTGGACGAAACTGTCGCTGCTGTTGTTTGACGGGTTTTGCGTCCGAATTGACGTTGAGGCGGTGCATAGCCACTTGAGGATCGAGTCCTCGCATGTCCTCATAATTCCAGGCGAAGATGTCTATATACTCTTGTACAAGAGATATTAGATCCTTTTTCTCCGAAGGTGACAGGCCGTCACTTATGAAGATGGGCTTAGGGTTAGCCTCATCTCCTAGGTTGACTTGAACAACCTTGTCTTCTGTGGATGGCTCGCGCTGTTCAAAGCGAGTGTCCCAAAGAGCATTTAAATGTTTGATCCAAGGATCTGTATCAGATTGGATCATTTCTTCATTTCCATCTTCTAGGTGGCTTGTCGAAACCATGTTCACTGAAAGTTCCTTGAAGATATTGCCGACACTGACATCTGACTCCCAAGATGATGTGTCTGAAGAGTAATCGTTGCTCAACAATTCTTGAGAATCGGAGGCTGATGGGACCGGAGTTGATACATAGCCCAACCCCCGGCGCGTCCGATGATAATAATCGGGGGCCTTCCCTTTCGGCACAAAGGATCGAAGCAGCGTCCTCCTTTCTTTGCCGAAGTTTAACCCGGGTCTGTTGGTCAGGTCGTACCCCATGCATCTCATCATTTTTAGTGCTTTTGGTTCATAATGACCGAACTGAGGGGATTCCTCCTCGCCTTCCGATTCTTCGTGGGGCGTTGGTTCAGACGAGATTCGCCCAAAAAGAATTTGTTTTTGGCCTTCCCGTCTTGCTGGAACCATAAATATAGATTCTTGCGCATTACCATTATCTTGGTATGTCTCGAAGGATGACTTCACTGGTACATGCAACGATGCCAAAGCATCTATTGCCGACCAGGGGTCATCGTCTACTTCGGTGCTAGTGTCTGATGGTACTGAATCAGAAGCAAACACAGAAAAATACGCAAAATCTAAATCTTCATTAATATACCAACCGCCTACATCGTCGGTGGTATTATCATCATCGAGCTTATTAGTGCTCTTTACAAGTGGTTCTAACTCCCACAGGCACTCTTCTTTCTCGGGCTCGGTGTTAGCTTCGTTACCAGAGTCTGGCTCCTCTGGTCGCGGGACTTCATCCGCCTCCACCGGATCTTGGTACAGCAAAGAGTCGGTGAAATAATTCTCGACCCCTTTGAACGGATACCTTTCGGCGATCAACGTCTGCACCTTTCCACTCCCGTCAATGTATTTCATGACTTGGTTGAGAGTGGAGGGAACGATGGAGTTGCGGTGAATCCACGGTCGTCCCAGCAATAGATTGTAGGAAGTGACGGCGTCGATGACGTAGCATGTCACTTCCGACTTGAGGCTTCCAATCTGGCATTTGAGCTTGATTTTCCCCATCGGACGGGTCTGGTTGGCATTGAACCCATAGATAGTTGTCTGAGTAGGGCTCAAGCGATGAGTAGGAATGCCCAGATGTTGCATGACCCGGCGAGGCATGATGCTCAACGCGGACCCTGGATCTACCTGAATGCGGTTCACCTCAGACGATCTGATATACCCTGTGAAATACAGGGGTCGATCATGCTTCCCTTTAACCTGCATGTCATCTGTTGTGAAGGTAATACAGGGAGCATTCTGGGAGGTGTGGAGACAATTCTCTACATCTTCCTCCTTTGGCACCTGGGTCATGAAGACCTCAGCATTTGCCAGAGCCTCTTGTAGAGCTTCTCTGGTCGACTTTGATAGTCTAAGAAGTTCATACAAGGTAATACGTGCCGGGATGTTGGCTAGTTGAGCCAGGACATCAAAGCGGTAAGGTGTCGTGGATCCTTCTGCCATACCTTTCAAAAGAACTCGAGAAAATCGAGTTTCTTTCTGTTTCTCCACAGGTTGTCTTGTGGAGGGCTTGGTTGGCTCTGCAGCTAGTTGTGGAGGAGTTGCCGCCGTTTCACCATACTGCTTCAAGTACGGCTGTCCCGAACGGGTTCCCGCCATCGGTTGGTTGGGCTCTGCGGCCAAGACTATTGTTTCTTCCTCTGAGTCGGTTAACGAGGGAACATCAGTCTCGGCTTCTCGAGAGGAGGAACCCACCACATTGCAGGATGAGGCTTTTGCCTTGCCTTTGGATTTCCTGTTGGTCACAGTAGTCCATTGCTGTTCATTAACAAGGTCAGGGTGGACCCACATGATTTCCCCTTGAGGTGTAGGGACGGGTACCAGGCCTTTCTCTTGCTGCTGGTGAGGGTCTGTGTTGACCACTCTCAGCTTTCCTCTTGGAACAAGGACCACCCCCGCAGGCGTTGGGGGTTGTCTTCCAAACTGGAGAACTGACGTCACATTAGCCGTCACCTTCTTCTGCTCTGGTCGGAGCTTTAACACCTCCGCGTCAATCAGAGCTTGAAGGATATCCTTGAAGACATAGCAGCTCTTAGTAGGGTGCCCCAGCATCCTGTGGTACAAGCAATAGGTGGGATTGTCGGTCTTGCCGACTTCCTCGGGGCGCCTAGCTTCAGGGAGCTTCAGTCGGTTGCTCTTGTTGAGTAGTTTAAAGAGTGAATCGACATGTTCCTCCTTGAAGGAATATTGCTTGTTGGTGTGTGGCTGGCTTGAAGAGCCACTCGCCTTGCCTGATTGAGGTTTGGCGGGAGATTTGGTCTCCGTTGCCAAATTATCCTTCCGCTTTGTTTGGAGGGATGTGTCTGGCGCACGCCTTGTCGACCTTTCCGGCCTAGGCTTACCTTCCTCCGCTCTGACGCGGGCGACAATCTCCTCAGCCTATTCACCTTGTTGGACTAATTACTTCCAGGTGCGGCTTTCAGCAACTCCTATTTGAGCAAGGAGTGAGGTTTGGAGATTGTGGCGGCATATTTCCACCAGGGTGGCCTGGGTCATACCGCTTGGACACCGGAGTGCCACGTTCCGAAACCTTTCCACGAAAGATTTGACGGACTCCCCTTTTCGCTGTTTGGTAGCCAAAAGAGTGGGCATCGTGACTTCGGAGTCATCCTCGAAGAAGCGTGTTAAGAACAACTTCTCCAAATCGCCCCAGTTCTTGATAGAACCTTCTGGGAGCTTCATAAACCATTCAAAGGCCAACCCTTTCAGGGTGCCGATGAACAGGCGCGCCAGGATGGCATCATTATCTACTACATTCCCGATTTGGGATTTGAAGTAGTAGATGTGCTGGTTGGGTGACCCCTTCCCATCAAAGGCTTGGAGAGTTGGAGCTTTGAACTTAGGCGGGTACGGAACCAAGTCCCATTCAGCCGGGTAGGGCCGGACCACTCCTACTTCTTGGAGGTCTTTGCGATTGGCAAGGGCCTCGAGGCGTCGCTCCAGTTGACTCATTCTTTTAGCATGAGCCTTCCCCGGATCTTGGTCGCCCTTTGCTTGCGACGAGGACTTGGACGAGCCAGAAGTAGATCGCCGCGTCTCCTCAGAAGGTTCGGAAGATGAACTTTCTCCCTTTCTCCCTTTGCCCTTTGACTTTTTAGGAGGAGACCTCCTCCTGTCTTCGAGCAGCTGTGCAATTGCATGCTTGAGGGAGTTGATAGATTCCTGCTGAGAAAGAATCATATCCATTTGTGCCTTCTGGATTTGTTCTAAACGTTTAGCCGTCTCCTCAGGAGTGCCTGTCATGTAGGCAGAGGTCTCCTTCTTGACGGAAGAGTTTGAAGCCCTCGATTCCGCTACGACGGAGTGAGAATCAACCACTTTAATGCCATGGGCTAAGCATCATAGTCAATTGGGGGATGGCCCCAGTCCGGATGCGAGTGTGTCGGTACACTCCTTCCGGTTCAGAGTCAGACTCGTCAGAGCTGACTGCAGGTTGTTTTTCCTTACTCCTGCTCGTCATATTCGCAGTGAGCTCCGGGTACTCAACGTCAGAGAAGGTTCTCCTTCTGTGGGAGCGTCTTCTTTTAGCTGATGGGGGAATCAGGGTCAGCTGTCTAACTAAAGACTACTGGTGCACGCCTGATCCGCAACGGCACTCAGAGAGCATATGGATGAGCCGTTGGCAGCAACATGACAAAGTGGCCTGATTGGCACTTCTTTTCTTCGTCAAATAATCCCTCAAGTCCATGGGAGGGGGATTGAAAAGATTAGCCTCGCAACGTCGAAGATGGGAGGCATCCATGTGCCGTACAGCCTGGACGCAGGCTTCAGGGACGCGGTTCTCGCGCCGCAGCTGTTTAGCGCGCGTCTGGCGTCTCAGTTGAGATAAGACGCGCCTGTCGCATTGCTGCTTAGTGTGTCGGGGCAGAGACACTTGAGAGAGAGTGGGCTGCTGGGCCCCATGTCCATAGGCGCGTGCCTCTTGTGCTCGACAAGGCACAGAGGCTTCACCTTGGCGTTTGGTGAGTTGGTCCTCAGAGGACCTAACTGAAGGAATCTCGCGTTTGAGCCGCCAAACGCGGACTTCGCGGGGCGCGAGCAAGGCGCCAGTTTATATGCTGCGTCCAGCTTCAGTCAGACAACCAGAGGTTCCAACTTGCAGCTGGCGCGCACGTCTCCTCTGTCGACGCTCAGCGTTCCGGTTGCGTCGCGGAGGTGGAGAGAGACCAACAACATCCTGATGCTGAACATCAGAGATTTTAACCACGCGGGTCTCCTGAGAGACGCTGACGCGGGTGTTCTGTGCGACGCGGTTGGTCGCAAGGGCAGTTGTTCCTGGGGCCACGCGGGCCTTCTGAGAGGCGCTGGCGCGTGCACCTTGCTTGGCACAGTTGGCAGTAGGGGCGCCCGAGAGAGCCACAGATCGGGCTTCGGGGCCATTTCCCTCGAGACCCGGTGGCAGACGCGGGTCTTTGGGATCTTGGAGCCGGAAGAGAGAAACTCTTCGTACTTCGCCTGGTCGAACTCGACAATAAGTGATTCGACCATCTTCCCCTTACGGAGGACGTCATCCTGCGCCACGATTTGCTCATCAGTGACAAATGTAGTCCCCAGCGGAGTCGCCATCTCTTGTACGCGCCGGAAAAAAGGGAAAGAAGCCTTTACTGTAAAATTTTTCTTGAATCAGATGAAAAAATTACAACAAAACTGCTTTTTCCTTCCAGTTACAAGGGAGGGAAGATGTTGAGTCTTGAATCCTCCCTTTGTTTAAGGCTGGGTTCTTCGTGTGGCGGTGGAGAGTGAATCTTGTTCTCCGTTGACCGGATGACCGTCGGGATCGTCAGGGAATATTCTCTTTGGCTGGTAGAGGGAGTAGCACAGCTCTGTCTACCAAAACTCTCAAAGAGAAGGTAGGCAAAGAGCAGCTTGTACGCAGCAAGCTTGACGAAGAGTTGAGCTCTCTCCTGTCTCGGTCTGTCTCTCTCTGTGATCTTCTGATGCTAGATGCCTTTCTGATCGCCCTTGTGTCTATCCCCCCTCTTCTCTGATTGCCCGACCTCATAGCAAACGAAGCTATTTATCGAGGTCCTAGGGGGTGAACGTGCCCCCTAAAAAAATGCTCCACGATGAGGGGCCAACTTCCCCACTTCCCCGCTATGTGGGCGGTGACTGGCCCAATAACCATGGCGGTTATAACCGAGGCGCGAGACGCGGGTGTCGAGCCCACGCGCCTTGAGGCTGAGACGCGGGTGTCGAGTCCACGCGCCTTGAGGTTGAGACGCGGGTGTCGAGCCAACGCGCCTTGATGCTGAGACGCGGGTGTCGAGCCAACGCGCCTTGATGCTGAGACGCGGGTGTCGAGCCAACGCGCCTTGAAGTTGAGACGCGGGTGTCGAGCCAACCCGCCTTGAAGTTGAGACGCGGGTGTCGAGCCAACGCGCCTTGAAGCTGAGATGCGGGTGTCGAGCCAACGCGCCTTGAAGCTGAGACGCGGGTGTCGAGCCCACGCGCCTTTAAGCTGAAACTCTGCCTTTTAATGGCTTGTCTATTAGTGATTTTTAGACAGCCTACAGTGATCGATCGACATCAAGGGTTAGTTCAAATATTTGGACTACCAGTCGACCGGCTGGTCGACTGAAGTTCTGTCAAAGCTACAACAATGGCTAGTTTTTGAAAATCTATTTTTTTAACTTTTTTCTATTGGATATATTTTCTCTTTTTGGGTCTAATCTCTCTCCTAATAACCTGATAGGCTCTACTAATAGTGTTTTATCATTTGCCTATATAATAGGGTTCATTTGTAGCGGATTACTTATAATTCTTTTAGGAAAATATTTGAAATTCAAGTTTACTCAAAAGAAAAGATTTCAAGTTTCCTTACTACAAGTGCTCTCACTTTAAAACCAATTTTTGTAAGTTTTCAGCTCTTAAATTAATTCATCTCAACTGATTTATTTTTTTCACAAATTTCTTAAGCTTCGTCTCATATCAAATAGTATAGAAAGTTGTAAAAGGGATTGTTTGTGATCTTTGTGGTCACCAAGAGCTTGTAAATCTCATTGGTTATGTGCTACCTCTTGTGTAGAGAATTGAGAGTTAGAGTTGTGTACTCCGGTCTTGTGTAGACCATTATAGTTTCTTTGTGGAGGCCCTTTTGTGAAAAGATAGTGGATAGTGAAATCCTTTACGTGGTGAAGGCGAGGACGTAGAGCTTGTACTCGTACCTCGAAACAAATCATTTGTACTTGCTATTACTTTTCTCGCTTGCTCTACTCTACTTGCATTGCTTATACTTGTATTTTACATTCATTTCCAATTACTATCCATTTCTAACATCATATTTACTTGTCATTTTTCACTGTCTAAATCAAGAAGGAAATTGAGCACCTTAACTCATTATCTAGAGGAAATAGAGGAGAAGTTTTAGAGCCCTTCAAAGGGATCCTGCTTGACTTCTTGATTTGAATTGACCGCGTAGATCATTCATTTTATTAATTCTTGCATTTTCGCATTATTATATTAGCATTACACCAATTCAACCCCCTAGGTGCACTTTCAAAAATATCCCTCAGGCTTAAGGAGTCGAGTAAGCAAGGCGACAAAATTAATAATTTTTTTTGTTTTACAGTTAGAAATGAATAATTATACTTGTTGAGGTATAATTTGTTGGCCCAATGGCCTTCCACTCTAGTTTTGATGATGATCAACACTCATGTAGTTATGTTTACTAATATTCTTGTGTTTCTAAGTTTCAGATCAATTAACAGGATATTAGGTTGGTGATTAGCTTCAACAAGATGATTAGAAGCTATTCATGATGATTCCGGTGCCAAAGCTTAAAGATCATACCTTTGCACTTGGAGAATCACGGAGTTTGGACCGAGTCTACTTGAAGATGAAGATCGTCAAGAAGACTTAGGTATCTAGTTTAGAGTTTGTGTTTTAGATCCATATTTGTAAAGCTTAGTTTAGTTGATATGCTCAAGTGCACAAAACACACACGTTTCATGATTTGGTTTTTGGTTTTCATGAATAATAGATCAAAACAAGTTTACCTTATACCTATGTATATTAGATATGTTCTAAATATACATACATGCTTTAAACTTGCTAGACAAACTTATTTTGACTATCCTATTTATGTTTTGAAAAATTCTAGTTTGATAAAATACAAGTTTTGTTTTTGATAAAATTGGCAAGACACAAAATTGAATTGATATGATTGATATATGTCTTGAAATTTTTATCATATGTTTATGTTTCAACATAAAATGATAAAACAAGTTTTATGGAATTTTCAGAAATGATAAAAGGTTTTTATAAAATATTTTTCCAAAATTTTCTGACCTTGTTTTGTGCTTACAGGCTGGTCGGTCGACCGTGACGGTCGACCGCACCAAGTGCCGGTCGACCGACGTGCACAGACGTGCACGTCTGTTAGGCACAGACACGGTCGACCAGGACGGTCGACCGAGTTGAGAGCTCTGCTCTCGGGTTTTATCGGTCGACCGGGCCGGTCGACCGCTATTGCCCAACGGTCACATTTTTGACCGTTGGCGGTCGACCGGACCGGTCGACCGGCAGTCTGTCAGACTGCCAACTCAGCCTAACGGCTAGTTTTGTATAGGGGCTATATAAACCCCATCTCTTTGGGGATTTTAGCCAAGTTTTCTAAGAGAAAAATTTCCAGTTTTCTGAAGTGTTTAAAAGAGTTTTAAAAGAGTTTTTGGGGCTTTTAAACTTCTCATCTTTATTTGTTTTGGGTTTTTGAAAAATCAAAGAAAACTAGGTTTTGGGATTTTGATTTGGTATTTCATTTTCTATCATATACAAGAGATTTCCCAAGTAGTTTTTCTTTGTTGCTTGTTTCCAAAAACACTTTGATTCCACACTTGAGCTATCTTCTATCCTAAACTATTAGGATCTTTGTTTTTGTGGAAAAAGAAAGAAAAAGAGAGTTTGTGGTTTTTGAACCACTTGTTGTAAACCCTCCTTTATTTGTTGTATCCCTCTTCGGTAGAGGTGATCGGAGTGGTATTGGTTTGCTCCCTCTTCGGTAGAGGTGGAGTTTGGTTGTGAGCCTCTTCGGTAGAGGTGTGTGGATTGGTTGTTGTATTGGCTACGGGCCAAACCCCTCGGTTGTGAGGAGGTTGTTGTTGAGAGAGGAGTTTGGTACTCCTAGAGTTGTAAGAAATCCTCTTCGGTAGAGGTTCCCTCGGTGGGAGTTGAGATAGTGGAAATCCTACACGGTGGTGTAGGCGGGGATGTAGAGCAAGGTGCTCGAACCTCGAAACAAATCTTGGTGTTTGCGATTGCTCCCATTGTCTCTCTAACTCTCTCTCATTTACTTTGTGCAAAGCATCATACTTCATCTCATATCATACTTGCTTGTGTTGAGCATATTTCTTATTGCCTTGCATTAATTCATATTGATTTATCCTTGATTGCTTGGCTTGATTGTGTGTGTGCACATATTTCATATTGCTTGGATTGCTTGTGTGTGTGTGCCTAACTTGTACTCATCCAACAAGAGCTTCACATAGCGCCTCAACCCATTTCAAGGGGAATCAAGGGGAGTTAGTCCAGAGCCTCGCAAGGGGAATTCGGCTACACTTGTTGTATTGTATTAGTTTGTGCATAATTTGCATTAGCTTCCGCATTTAGCGCACTTAGTTTGCATTAAGTTTCTTAGATTAGCAATTACACCTATTCACCCCCCCTCTAGGTATTTTTCAATTGGTATCAGAGCTAGTGCTCCTGATACTTAGGCTTAACATCCTAGGAGTGAGATCCATTTGCTTGCTAATCTCATTTGCATTTGTTTGTTTGCACATTCATAGTTTACCATGGACTTCATGACCCCTCCTAATTTTGACCCTTCCAACATTGATGTTTGGAAGTATAGGATGTCCATGTACCTAAAGACCCTAGGTTTGCATGTCTTCCTTGCCGCCACCAAGAGATGTTATCTTGGTGATTGTAATCATATAGGGGCCAATGCACAAGCCCTAGAGGCCATTAGAAGCACTTTATCTAAAGATTATCTTTTATGTGTTTCTAACTTTGATTCCGCTTTTGTAGTGTGGAACAAATTGACAACCACCAACACCTCCGAGCTTCAAGTACAAATTCAAGAAGAGGAATCTAGTGGAGAATCCAACTCTATATGCTACATGGTCCAAGGGAATGACTCTCTTGAGGTACATTCGGAATCTCAACTAGATAGTAATGATTGTGCTAGTTCTTCAAATGATTATGTTGATCCCCATGCCTTAAATGAAGAACTTTCTATTGTTTGTGAAAAATTAATAGAAAAATATAATTTGATGAAAAAGAAAAGTCTTGAAATTGAAAAAGAAAATAAGAGTTTACAATCTAGACTTGATGTTGTTTTGCAAGAGAAAGAGGAGATTGCTAATGAAAGGGATTCATTAAAATCTCAACTTGGTCTTGCACTTAAAGAAAATGAGTTTTTGAAAAATAAAAATGATTGCCATGTTCTTTTGAAGAAAAATGAAAACTTGTCTTCTAGAGTTGATTTTGTTTTAAAAGAGAATATTGTTTTGAAAAACAAAATCATTTCTATTTCCAATGATTTAAATGTTTGCTTAGAGAAAAATATTGTTTTGCAAATAAGATTGATTCTCATGTTTGCCATGCTAGGGTAGTTTCACCTAAATCACCCATTGCATGTTCCACTTCTTCTATGCTCGAAAATGATATAAATTTGTTAAAGAAGAAAATGGATTGTTTGGGCTCCACTATGAGCCAATGTGCCATGAACCACTCACGATTGGAAACCTTGGTTCGAAAGAAACAAGTTCCAACTTCTATGCATGCACACCCTCCACGGCATACACATGCTCCTCACGGACACCATCAACACATGTATGCTCATGTGTACTCATGTACACATTGTGGACGTAAGGGCCACCTTGCTAAATTTTGTTATGATAGATTACATACTCCTAATTTAGCAAAGAATTTTGTTTGGGTTAGAGAAGGTACTAACCCCCATGGACCCAAAAGAGTATGGGTACCAAAGACCACCCCTCCTAAAGTTTTTGATGTAGGTGTGGGCTCTCACATGACGTGAGAGTGTTAGCACCTTGGAGTGGATGCGTTCCGGACTTCATGGAAATCAAATGGATGCATCACTTTCAAGGGAAGATTTGGTGGAGATAACCACCATGTTTTGGAGACAAGGAGAGTTGCTTTTTCGGTTTTGGTAACAATCCTTTACTCCCATTTATTATGTTTACATGCTTTCCACTTTATTGTTTATAGCATGTTTTGATAGTTTATAGCATATTTTTTTTTGATGTCTATGGATTAGTATGTTCATTCCATGTTTATTAGATCCTTGACATACATGTATAGTATTTGAGACACATATGCTTATATGAACCCATATTTAGTGTTCTCACTTTTGTTTAAACTATAATGTACATCATGAATCTAATACATGTGAATTTACATAGTAATCATGTTTTAGTTTTATCATGATGACTTTTATATTTGTTTTGATGCTTCATGTTTTGAATATATGTTTAGATGTTTGTTTTCATTAAGACTAGTTATAAATTTGTACATAGAGTGGGCTACAAATAAATCTATATATGTTGAGCTTGATTGCTTATTTGAACCCATTAGATGTGCTAGTATAGTCTAGTTTTGATGATTCATACATTTCAAACTTGTATTCCATTTTTGGATTTGTTTTATGATTGTGTGTTTCACTTCATGTATATGTTTGTATTGCCAAACTTTAAGGTATACATGTATACCCCTTGAGTCATTTGCCTTTCATGCAAATCTATATTTGGACTCAAGTGTGTTTAAGGGATATGTATGTATACTTCTTGTGTTGACAATTCATACATATACCTCGAAATAAAATTTGTTATGATGAAAATTTAGTTTTTCATGTTTCATGTATTTATGTTTAACTTCATATATATGTCTATCTAGTTCAAACTAATCTTATACATATACATCTTTTTGAGCCACGTGCCTTCATGCATATATCCTTGTGGACTCGTTTGTATCTTGGATATGTATGTATACTTTAGTTTGTATTAGACATACATATGCCGTAAAGATTAGATAGTTTTGATGATTTCGTGTTTTTAAGGAATAATTGAGCTCAATGAAATATTTTTCATGATTATGATCTTCACATATTATTTGTACACTCATATCTATTACTCATGTTTTGTTTCTCATGAGTTATGCCTTATTGGTTAGAGTGATGATTATCATGTGAATTTCATTTTTGTTTTATTCCTTGCTTGAAGGATTTCGTGCTAGTTAACAAGTTTTCCATTTAACTAGTTGCGGTATTCTTCATATGGTAGAGATTTTCAAACAAAACTACATTTTCAAATCTATTTTTGAAAACCCCTACCATCCAAGGGCGGTAGGATGGGAGATCATGTTCATGTATGCCCTAAATTGAAAATCTTTAAAACTTGAATTATGATTGGGTGGTAGATAATATGATGTATACACTTGAACTTATTGTTATGTCAATTGGTATCATTGAACTCTTTCAATTGGTATCATTTTGATCTTCTTGTATACTCATATATGTTTTGTATGTATGTATGCTTTAAATTCCAAGTATATCAATTTCTATTGGTATCTATCTTTCATACATATATATGTTTGTGTTTATGCTAGTGCTTGAGTTTCAATTTTGTTTAAATTGATTACTTTTAAATTGTTATCAAGACTATGCATGTCTTTAGTTTGTTTTTCATAAAGGGGGAGAAAATTTGATTTTGTATTTCAATTGGTATTTGTACTCCCACTCTTTATGATTAAAAGTTGTTATTTTGAACATATGATATCAACATCAAATTTGTTTATATATTTTCAAAATGAAATATATTCTTACAATTGGTATCAAAATTTGTGCTTAGACATTCAAAATTTGTTATGTTGTTTTACAATTGGTAATTTGTTATGTTTAATTACAATTGGTATATCAAAATGTTGTTTAAAGAAAATATTCAAAGTTTTGATTTGTATTTCCTATATGCAAGGAGAGCTTAACATCTCTCTTACATATAGATTCATGTTAAGTATATTATAAATTGAGGAGCTTGACAACTCTTCTTTATATGATATACGTGTGTAGGGGGAGCTTCACATCTCCTCTTATGCATTACATAATATGTATTATGTGAATTGGGGCTTGTCATCCCTTCTTCATGTAATGCATATGTGTAGGGAAGCTAACTTAGCGTCTTCCTCTTCATGAATGTATATAGCATATAACATATATTGATCCTTGTTTATTGGTATCAAGATACTTCATTGACATATTTTTTAATTGATATCATGTTTGTAGTCACCCCTTATTGCTTTTTTTTGTTTTAGACAAAAAGGGGGAGAACATTGTCTGCATTGTTTTGATTGACAAAAAGGGGGAGAAAGATTTTTACCCCTCATTTTATCTATGGTTTTGATTGTTTACCCTTTTGTTGATGATTGACAAAAAGGGGAGAATTATTTGAGAGTTTAACAAGCATATATAAAACTCAAATACTTCTATGCATGATTGGTACATGTTTTTTATATGCATGCTTATGTTTATGCATATATTATGTTTTAATCTCAAGAATCTAGAGCTTATTTGATTTAATTGATTTATAGAGTTTGCTTTGTAATTGGTATCTAGAGCTTATTTTGCTTTAAATATTCCATTTGATATCTAGAACCATTTATTGTTTATGCATATGCATGTTTCATGTTTAATATTCATTGCATATATTTATTGTTTATCCCTATGCATGAGTTAAGGGGGAGCTTCCTTGAAGCTTATCTTTAATCCATGCATATATAACTCCATGAGTTTTGTCATCATAAAAAAGGGGGAGATTGTTGGCCCAATGGCCTTCCACTCTAGTTTTGATGATGATCAACACTCATGTAGTTATGTTTACTAATATTCTTGTGTTTCTAAGTTTCAGATCAATTAACAGGATATTAGGTTGGTGATTAGCTTCAACAAGATGATTAGAAGCTATTCATGATGATTCCGGTGCCAAAGCTTAAAGATCATACCTTTGCACTTGGAGAATCACGGAGTTTGGACCGAGTCTACTTGAAGATGAAGATCGTCAAGAAGACTTAGGTATCTAGTTTAGAGTTTGTGTTTTAGATCCATATTTGTAAAGCTTAGTTTAGTTGATATGCTCAAGTGCACAAAACACACACGTTTCATGATTTGGTTTTTGGTTTTCATGAATAATAGATCAAAACAAGTTTACCTTATACCTATGTATATTAGATATGTTCTAGATGTACATACATGCTTTAAACTTGCTAGACAAACTTATTTTGACTATCCTATTCATGTTTTGGAAAATTCTAGTTTGATAAAATACAAGTTTTGTTTTTGATAAAATTGGCAAGACACAAAATTGAATTGATATGATTGATATATGTCTTGAAATTTTTATCATATGTTTATGTTTCAACATAAAATGATAAAACAAGTTTTATGGAATTTCAGAAATGATAAAAGGTTTTTATAAAATATTTTTTCAAAATTTTCTGACCTTGTTTTGTGCTGACAGGCTGGTCGGTCGACCGTGACGGTCGACCGCACCAAGTGCCGGTCGACCGTTCCGGTCGACCGACGTGCACAGACGTGCACGTCTGTTAGGCACACACACGGTCGACCGGGACGGTCGACCGAGTTGAGAGCGCTGCTCTCGGGTTTTATTGGTCGACCGGGCCGGTCGACCGCTATTGCCTAACGGTCACATTTTTGACCGTTGGCGGTCGACCGGACCGGTCGACCGGCAGTCTGTCAGACTGCCAACTCAGCCTAACGGCTAGTTTTGTATAGGGGCTATATAAACCCCATCTCTTTGGGGATTTTAGCCAAGTTTTCTAAGAGAAAAATTTCCAGTTTTCTGAAGTGTTTAAAAGAGTTTTAAAAAGAGTTTTTGGGGCTTTAAAACTTCTCATCTTTATTTGTTTTGGGTTTTTGGAAAATCAAAGAAAACTAGGTTTTGGGATTTTGATTTGGTATTTCATTTTCTATCATATACAAGAGATTTCCCAAGTAGTTTTTCTTTGTTGCTTGTTTCCAAAAGCACTTTACTTCCACACTTGAGCTATCTTCTATCCTAAACTATTAGGATCTTTGTTTTTGTGGAAAAAGAAAGAAAAAGAGAGTTTGTGGTTTTTGAACCACTTGTTGTAAACCCTCCTTTATTTGTTGTATCCCTCTTCGGTAGAGGTGATCGGAGTGGTATTGGTTTGCTCCCTCTTCGGTAGAGGTGGAGTTTGGTTGTGAGCCTCTTCGGTAGAGGTTTGTGGATTGGTTGTTGTATTAGCTACGGGCCTAACCCCTCGGTTGTGAGGAGGTTGTTGTTGAGAGAGGAGTTTGGTACTCCTAGAGTTGTAAGAAATCCTCTTCGGTAGAGGTTCCCTCGGTGGGAGTTGAGATAGTGGAAATCCTACACGGTGGTGTAGGCGGGGATGTAGAGCAAGGTGCTCGAACCTCGAAACAAATCTTGGTGTTTGCGATTGCTCCCATTGTCTCTCTAACTCTCTCTCATTTACTTCGTGCAAAGCATCATACTTCATCTCATATCATACTTGCTTGTGTTGAGCATATTTCTTATTGCCTTGCATTAATTCATATTGATTTATCCTTGATTGCTTGGCTTGATTGTGTGTGTGCACATATTTCATATTGCTTGGATTGCTTGTGTGTGTGTGCCTAAGTTGTACTCATCCAACAAGAGCTTCACATAGCGCCTCAACCCATTTCAAGGGGAATCAAGGGGAGTTAGTCCAGAGCCTCGCAAGGGGAATTCGGCTACACTTGTTGTATTGTATTAGTTTGTGCATAATTTGCATTAGCTTCCGCATTTAGCGCACTTAGTTTGCATTAAGTTTCTTAGATTAGCAATTACACCTATTCACCCCCCCTCTAGGTGTTTTTCATAATTATCCAGCTTTAATAAGTAATTTTTATTCATATTTTTATTTATTTATGGCATTTTAAATCTTTGTTTCAATCCCAAAAATATGTAAGTGTTTGAGTGCATATTTCTCAGGCAAAAACTTCAAGATCAAATTATCTTTCCAATCTATCTTTTTTAACCAAAAAATTAAATAAAATTCATTATTTTGACTAGGCTTAAGAAGTCATAATTTTAGGTTTCTTAATCCCTAAGATCAACTTAATATTCTTAAAAATAGATCAAAATTTTTTCTCTTATTTCAAAATATTTTTTTAAGAAAGGAAAAATCCTTTACAAGAGAGAAAATCCTAAAAAGAAAGTAAAAACTAAGTTAGTCAAACCCTCATGCTTTGTTCTCAATGCAGCATAAATGTTGTATGCATGAAAATAGAGAGGGAAGACAAATTCACCTCATAGTGGTGGTTCTGGTGGAGGTCTGATTGGTGTAAGCGTTGTTGCCCAATTCAGTGGATTTGGAGTTCGCCGGAACTCACCATTGACCATTATCCCATTATGACCCAGTAATAGAATGTGAAAGTTTAAGATTTTATTTAGAAGATTATCCCCTTCTAACTTCTAACTTTGAAAAATTATCTCGGAGTTATTTTTTTCTACACCGTTATCCGACAATTAAGTGTGATTATGAACGATGATTGATTTGGGCTCAAAAGATACAGGAACCAATATTGATTCAGAGGCTTGATTTGGATCAAGTAGAGGTTCTGAAGTTGAAATTGGTTCAAAAATTGGGTCCAAACCAAAAATTAAGGTATCTTACACTTCCCATCAACGGAATATGATTTTTAAAGACTGGTGATTTAATTTTAAAATTTATCGATACAGGATTCAATTCGACTCTGGAATGTGGTTTAAATTGGGTAAAGATACCGGAGTTAACATTGATTCAAAAAGTAAAATTGAATGACCAAATTGAGGTTCAGGTTCACATTCACGTTCAAGTTCAATTTCAGGAAAATAATAACTAGCCAAATTGTCAATGTGATTCTCAAAATTTTGATTTTGGTCAAGTTTTAGAAGGGAATGATGAAATTGTATCTTAACTTCGAAAACAATATGAATCCTACGCCAGATCGATAGGGTTAGGATATCAGGATTGGTCAAAGATTGATAATGGAGAGTTTCCTTATTCTTATAAGCATTGACCAATCATCTCATTTGTGTGTTTAACCTATGGATGGACTGAGTAACAAAATTTTGAGTTAAATCATGTCTTCCATACTTTTTTCTAAGTCACTCGATTCTTCTTGAAAAGGTGAGTATGAAAGTTGGTTTTGAATTTTTTGTTGATATTATGAGTCCATCAGATTTTGAATTTGTTGTTCGTACTCAAGCAAGATTTCAATACTCTTTTCTAAGTCGACTAGTTTTTCAATTTGTTGATGTGAGACTTAAAAGGGTGAGTATAAATCTTGGAAGTTCTGTGTAAATTCGGAGTCCAACATGTCTTGGAATTGTCATTCAGACTCATGGAAAGCTTTTAGACTCTTTTCTATCTCAGAATTTTTTTTCAATCGGCTGTTCTGAAAAAGGAGTATATGAAGCAAAAATATGGGAAGGACTGTGAATAATGTAGTGGAAAATGTGGTTCAGGAGAAGTGAATCCCCATTGACTCTGTGAAAACTTGACGGTATTTTGACAATTTTGATAATAAGATTGAGGATATGGGCTACATTGAGTCAGATAAATCCAATCTGACTTATTTGATTGGGTCATGTTATACAAAGTCGGGCAGGAGTTATCCAAGTCAAATGAGATCAGGGTGAAAAACAGATTCATATTAAAGTTGAAAAAAATTCAGTTATAATTCATTTCACAACAAAAACATTAACAAAAAGCAAACAAACAAACAGAGAAAAAGAAAAAGTTAAACAAGTCTATACTCGGGTTAAACTGGGACCTAGATGACTCCTAACTGGGCGACTGTCCAGGAGAGGGATATTGCAATAATTTGACCACGAGCTAATCGGCCAGCTAGCAGTAAAATTCAGTGGGACGCATCAGTGCATAAGCAATGGACCTTAATTACGCCAAACCACTAAATCTTCGAGGCTTAACCTCTTAATTCCTAATCCTTAGACATCAATTTGGCAAGGTTCTGATACTTACAACTTCCTTCTGAACTCTATCTCTTAATAAGTCTGAGATCTCCTAAGGGGCCAACGTCTAGCAAGTTTATTTAGGCTTAAGTTGTGTGAGTGAAAAGGTGATTTTGGGCCAAGGGAGTGTAATGACTTCCCTACCTTATGTTATGTTTGGATTTGCCCTTAATTTCAATTCGTTCAAGTGTGCAATATAAGCGAGAATAAATGCTCAAAGCGAGTAAATCACTCACATGTTTGTCCTAAACTATATGCAATGCAATATGTAAACCTCAGTCCAGTACTCAACAACAAAACAAATGTAGTACTATTGAATTAAAATTGACATGTGCCTAAAGTGTAAATGTCTAAACTATTTTTTAACAATTCAATTACTAATTTTTATTATTTTTATTGCAGTGTGTAGGCAAACAATATAGGAAAATTATTACAAAACAAGATTTTTGTCTAAACCCTAAAGCAACTGCAAAACCAGGGTTCCAGAAACCCTAGTCTTGCCGTGCATCTGTGGCAAATGTCGCGTTTGTGTGGTAATATTGGGGAATCAGATCCCCTGCTTTCGAGAGCAGGGGCTACAGGCAATATATATCTTCTGTAATAGCATTTTTATTTAGATTATATCTTCTGTAATAGCATTTTATTTAGATCTTGACCTAGAAACAGAGAAGAGAATGTTAACAAAATCGTGAACAAACCGTTCCCATCCCCAACAACGCTGTCAAATTTTTACTCGATGTGAAATGTTGCATAGAAATGTGTATTTTAAAACAAGAGTAAGTGCTTGTGATATTTTAGCTTCCTTGATACTCCGCGATAGCAATAGTGCCTATGTGGGTCGAATTCATAAGGACGAGAGGTGATAAAAACTTTACAGTGATTCACGAAATATGTTAACGAGTTCTACTTTTTGGTTGAAAATAATCAAAGAAAAAGAAAAGAAAATAAGAAGTAGAAGAGAGAAAGAAGAAGATGAAAACAATGATAAAAACATAGTGTTGTGATTTGGAAAATAGTTTTGAAAACTAAAACATAAGAGAAGAAAACCCATGGATCACTCGCTACCAATTGTACCCACAAACAATACTAACCTCTTATGGTGATTAATCCCTCAAGATATCATTGTCACTCATAGGCTTGTTCTTCAAGAAGCTTTTCAAAGCATGACCCCATAAGAAGTGGTTAGTTATCCGACTCAACAAACAAGGAGCAAGTAACAGTTAATCCATCAAAACAACAATAAAGTAAGCATGAATTAAAGTAGACATTACAAGTTAGTTTGTTAGTAAGTTAGTAGTTAGAGACCCTTCATCATGAGCCATCAATGGCTCATGCAAAAGCAAGGCCTATTTTAAGCTTATTAGATTCATGTAGATCATAATCAACAAAGTATTAATGAGTTAGTGAGTTGATTGAGGAAAACTTGTCCACAAAAATACATGAAAAACACCTAGAGGGGGGTGAATAGGTGTAAGTGCTAATCTAGTGAACTAAATGCGCTAAATGCGGAAGCTAATACAAATTATTGCAACACACTTAATACAACACACAAGTGTAGCCGAATTCCCCGTGAAGGGCTCTGGACTAACTCCTCTTGATTCCCCTTGAATGGATTGAGGTGCTATGTGAAGCTCTTGAGGTTAAGTACAAGTGAGGCACACACACAAGCAAGCCAAGAAAATAAGGATGAATAGCAATATGAATATATGCAAGGCAACACAAGCAAATATGAATATGAATGATGAATGATGCTTTGCACAAAATAAAGAGAGAGAGAGTTGAGAGATAATGGATCAAACGCAAACACAAGGATATGTTACGAGGTTCGAGCCCCTAGCTCTACATCCCCGCCTACACCACCGTGTAGGATTTCCAATCCACTATAGGAGTACCGAACTCCTCTCTCAACCTTACAAAGCCACCGAGGCTATACAACCACAATCCACCTCTACCGAAGAGGGATAAGGCCCGTAGCCAATACAAACACAATCACCTCTACCAAAGAGGGATCCAAACCAATACCACTCCGATCAACCTCTACCAAAGAGGGATACACAAATAAGGAGGGTTTACAACTTTGGAGGCTTAACCTCAAACACTTCTCTTTTTCTCTCTTTTCCATAAAACAAAGATCCTAAATAGATTAGGATAGAAGATAGCTCAAGTGTGGAATCAAGGTGTTTTTGGAAACAAGCAACAAAGAAAAACTACTTGGAAAATCTCTTGTAGATGATAGAAATAAAAGACCAAATCAATATCCCAAAACCTAGTTTTCTTTGATTTTCCAAAAACCCAAAACAATCAAGATGAAATCTTTTTAGCACAAAAACTATTTTGAAAACTTGTTTAAACACTAGAGAAACACTGAAATTTTTCTTCTTAAAACTCTTATCAAAACTCCCCAAGAGATGGGGTATTTATAGCCCAAACAGAAAACTAGCCGTTAGGCTGATGTGGCAGCCTGACAGGCTTAGCGGTCGACCGGGCTGATGTGGCAGCCTGACAGGCTTAGCGGTCGACCGCCAACGGTCATATTTATGACCGTTGGGCAAACCCGGTCGACCGGCACGGTCGACCCAAACAAACAGAGAGCAGAGCTCTCAGACCCGGTCGACCCTGACGGTCGACCGTCCCAGTGTCTGCCAAACGTGCACAGATCTGTGCACGTCAGTCGACCGACCCGGTCGACCGACTTCATCCCAAGTCGACTAGGCCAGTTGACTAGTCGACTGGTTGAAGCCTGGAACAGAAATCTGAGTCAGAAAAACAGTTTAAAAATATTTTGAAAAATCTTTTAAGTCTTCTAAAAATTCACAAAACTTGTTTTAACATTTTATATTGAAACACAAATAAGTGATAAAAATTTCAAGACATATAACAATCATATCAATTTATTTTTGTGTCTTGCAAATTTTATCAAAACCAACACTTGTATTTTTATCAAACTTGATTTTTCAATACATGAATAGGAAAGTCAAAATAAGTTTGTTTAAGATGTTTAAGCATGTATGTATAACTAGAATACATCTATTATACATATAAACCATGTAAACTTGTTTTGATTAATCATTCATGAAAACCAATTCCAAAACATGAAAACGTGTGTGTTTGTGTACTTGAGCATATCAACTATACTAAGCTTTACAAATGGATCTAAGACACACTAAACTAAATTAGGATACCTAAGTCTTCTTGACGATCTCCATCTTCAAGTAGACCCGATCTAAAACTTCATCCATGGGCTAGGCAAGGTGTGATCTTAAAGCTTTGGCCCTGGAATCACCATGAAAAGCTTCTAAACACCTTTGTTGAAGCTAATCACCAACTAATATCTTGCTAATGATCTGAAAACTTAAAATTACAAGAATATTAGTAAACATAACTACATGAGTTAATCATCATCAAACCTAGGGTGGAAGGCCTTTGTGCCAACAATCTCCCCCTTTTTGATAATGACAAAACTCATGGAGTTATCTATGCATAGATTAAAGTTAAGCTTCAAAGAAGCTCCCCCTTAACTCATGCATAAAACAAATAAACATAAATATGCATGAATGACAATGCATAAACAAGATGCTCTAGATATCAAATGAAATATTCAAAACAAAACATGTTCTAGAGATCAATTAACATTAAACTAAATTAAACTTAATATATGCAAAAACATAACTATGCATATATAAATCATGAACAAATCATTTTGAGTTATAAGATTTGTATAATGCATGTTAAACTCACAAATAATTCTCTCTCTTTTTGTCAATCATCAACAAAGGGGTAAACAGTCAAAACAATAAAATGAGGGCTAAAAATCTTTCTCCCCTTTTTGTCAATCAAAACAATAAAACAATATTCTCCCCCTTTTTGTCTTAAAAAAAAGTCAATAAGGGGTGACTATAAAAACATGATATCAATTAAAAATATGTCAAAGTAGCATCTTGATACCAATTGAAAGTAAACAAAGATCAATAAATGTTATATGCTATATACATTCATGAAGAGGAAGACGCTAAGTTAGCTTCCCTACACATATGCATTACATGAAGGAGGGATGTTAAGTCCTAATTCACATAACACACATTATGTAATGCATAAGAGGAGATGTGAAGCTCCCCTACACACGTGTACCACATATAGAAGAGATGTTAAGCTCTTCAATATAAGATACACTCATCATGAATCTATATGTAGAAAAGATGTTAAGCTCTCCTTGCATATAGTCAATATAAATCAAAACTTTTGTATTTTTCTTTAAACAAATTTTTTAGATACCAATTTAAAACACAAGACATCTTTATATCACAAGATAGTATTTTTTTTAAGCCAAATAGACAATCGAGATGACTATTTTCTATCATAAAGTAAGGGAGTGGAAATACAAGTACCAATTGAAATATGAAAAACGAATTTTCTCCCCCTTTATGAAATACTAACAAAAACTATGCGTAGGCTTGTAATAAGATACCAATTGAAAACTAAATCAATTGAAATAAAGTTGAAGCTCAAGCTCTAGCATAAACAAAATTTATGCTCAAGATATAGAAAATAATAGCACAAATAAAATAAGTATATGTGTATGAAATAGAATGAGTACCAATCACTAATAGATGATACCAATTGAAAATATACATACACAATAATCATATGAGTATACAAAAAGATCAAAATGATACCAATTGAAAGAGTTCAATGATACCAATTGAAAGAGTTCAATGATACCAATTGACATAACAATAAGTTCAAGTTTATACATCATATTACTATACCTCCCAATCATGGTTCAAGTTTTAAATGATTTTCATTTTAAAGCATACATGAACATGATCTCCCATCCATCCTCCTATAAAGGGTAGGGGTTTTCAAAAATAGATTTGAAAAATAAGCTTTGTTTGAAAAACTCTACCAAAATGAAGAATATCGTAACTAGTTAAATGAAAAATCTTTAAACTAGTACGAAATCCTTCAAGCAAGGAATACAACAAAATAGTTTTTCATAAAACATGAAATCTACAGGATAATCAACACTCTAATTCAATTAGGCATAAATATGACTCATGAAAACAAAACATGAGCAAAATATAAATATGAGTGTATAAATAAAATGTGTAGATCATAATCATGAAAATTTTTCAATAAGCTCAATTATTCCTTAAACATGAAAACATGAAAACATAAAAATCATCTAAACTATTTAATCTTCAAGGCATATGTATGTCTAATACAAACTAAAGTATACATACATATCCAAAACATAAAGAGTCCACAAATTATATATGTATGAGAGCACGAGGCTCAAATGGATAAACATGTATATCTAATAGTTTGGACAAGATAGACATATACATGAAGTTAAACACACAATCATAAAACAAATCCAAAAATAAGAATACAAGTTTAAAATGCATGAATTATCAAAACTAGACTATACTAGTACATCTAATGGGTTCAAATAAGCGTTCAAGCTCAAACATATATAGATTTATTTGTGGCCCACTATATGTACAAGTATAAATCCTAGTCTTAATGAAAACTAACATTTAAACATATATTCAAAACATGAAGCATCAAAAAACAAGATAAAAATCAACATGATAAGCAAAAACATGATTATTATGAATGTCCACATGTTATTAGAAATATGATATACGCAATAGCAACCATATAGTGAGAACACAAAAGAATTTATCCATATTAAACATGGGTGTCTCAAAATAACTAAACATGTATATCAAGAATATAATTAACATGGCATTTTCATACTAATCACTAAACAATAAAACATGCTATAAACAATGAATATGAAAGCATGTAAACAAAAAAAATAGGAGTTAGGAATCATTACCAAAACTTAGAAGGCAACTTTCCTTGTCTCCAAAACATGGTGGTCCTCTCCACCAAACCTTCCCTTGAAAGTGATGCATCCAATTGATTTCCATGAAGCTCGGAACGCATCCACTCCAAGGTACGGCAACTCTCACGTCATGTGAGAGCCCACACCTACATCAAAAACTCGAGGGGTGGTCTTTGGTACCCACATCTTTTTGGGTCCATGGGGGTTAGTACCTTCTCTAATCCAAACAAATTTATTTGCTAAATTAGAAACATGTATACGATCATAACAAAATTTAGCAAGATGGCCCTTACGTCCACAATGTATACAAGTGTACACATGAGCATACATTGTGTGATGGTGTCCGTGAGGAGCATGTGTATGCCGTGATGGGTGTGCATGCATAGAAGATGGAACTTGTTTCTTTCGAATCAAGGATTCCAAGCGTGTATGGTTCATGGCACATTGGCTCATAGTGGAGCCCAAACAATCCACTTTCTTCTTCAACATACAAATATCATCATTAATCTTAGAAGAAGAGGTACATGCATTAGGTAGACTAGATGAAGAAGCTACACTAGCATGACAAACATGAGAATCCAAATCATTTTTCAAAGATTTATTTTTCTTTAAACAAATTTCTAATTCTTTTGAAATAAATTCAATTTCATTTTTCAAAGAATGGTTACTTTTTAAAACAAAATCAAGTTTTGAAGTTAAAGATTCATTTTTCTTCAAAACATCTTCACAATCATTTTTATTTTTCAAAATTTTATTTTCATTTAAAGCAAGATTAAGTTGAGATTTAATGAGTCCCTTTCATTAGCAATCTCATCCTTCTCTTGCAAAATAACATCAAGTCTAGAAATCAAATTTTTATTTTTATTGTTAATGCCTAGACTCTTCTTTTTCAAACCATTATATTTTTCAATAAGTTTTTCACACACAATAGAGAGTTCTTCATTTAAAGCATGGGGATCAACATAATCATTACATGAAGAACTAGCACAATCATTACTATCTAGTTGAGATTCTAAAAGTACCTCAAGGGAGTCATTCCCTTGGATCATATAGCATTGTGAATCGGATTCTCCACTAGTCTCCTCTTCTTGTTGAATAGGCGTTTGAAGTTTGGAGGTGGTGGTTGTTGTCAATTTGTTCCACACTGCAAAGGCGGAATCAATGTTAGAAACACGCAAAAGATATTCTTTAGGAAGTGTGCTTCTAATGGCCTCAAGGGCTTGTGCATTGGCCCCTATATGCTTGCGGTCACAAAGATAACATCTCTTGGTAGCGGCAAGGAAAAATGCAAACCTAGGGTCTTTAGGTATGTGGACATCCTATACTTCCAAACAACAATGTTGGAAGGGTCAAAACTAGGTGGGGTCATGAAGTCCGTGGTAAAAACTATATGTGTGCAAACATGCAAATGCAAACAAGATTAGCAAACAAGGATCTCACTCCTATGATGTTAAGCCTAAGTATCAGGAGCACTAGCTCTGATACCAATTGAAAAACACCTAGAGGGGGGGGGGTGAATAGGTGTAAGTGCTAATCTAGTGAACTAAATGCGCTAAATGCGGAAGCTAATGCAAATTATTGCAACACACTTAATACAACACACAAGTGTAGCCGAATTCCCCGTGAAGGGCTCTGGACTAACTCCTCTTGATTCCCCTTGAATGGGTGAGGTGCTATGTGAAGCTCTTGTGGTTAAGTACAAGTGAGGCACACACACAAGCAAGCCAAGCAAATAAGGATGAATAGCAATATGAATATATGCAAGGCAACACAAGCAAATATGAATATGAATGATGAATGATGCTTTACACAAAATAAAGAGAGAGAGAGAGAGAGTTGAGAGATATTGGATCAAACACAAACACAAGGATATGTTACGAGGTTCGAGCCCCTAGCTCTACATCCCTGCCTACACCACCGTGTAGGATTTTCAATCCACTATAGGAGTACCAAACTCCTCTCTCAACCTTACAAAGCCACCGAGGCTATACAACCACAATCCACCTCTACCGAAGAGGGATAAGGCCCGTAGCCAATACAAACACAATCACCTCTACCAAAGAGGGATCCAAACCAATACCACTCCGATCAACCTCTACCAAAGAGGAATACACAAATAAGGAGGGTTTACAACTTTGGAGGCTTAACCTCAAACACTTCTCTTTTTCTCTCTTTTCCACAAAACAAAGATCCTAAATAGATTAGGATAGAAGATAGCTCAAGTGTGGAATCAAGGTGTTTTTGGAAACAAGCAACAAAGAAAAACTACTTGAGAAATCTCTTGTAGATGATAGAAATAAAAGACCAAATCAATATGCCAAAAACCTAGTTTTCTTTGATTTTCCAAAAACCCAAAACAATCAAGATGAAATCTTTTAGTACAAAAACTATTTTGAAAACTTGTTTAAACACTAGAGAAACACTGAAATTTTTCGTCTTAAAACTCTTATCAAAACTCCCCAAGAGATGGGGTATTTATAGCCCAAACAGAAAACTAGCCGTTAGGCTGATGTGGCAGCCTGACAGGCTTGGCGGTCGACCGCCCGGTCGACCGCCAACGGTCATATTTATGACCGTTGGGCAAACCCGGTCGACCGGCACGGTCGACCCAAACAAACAGAGAGCAGAGCTCTCAGACCCGGTCGACCCTGACGGTCGACCGTCCCAGTGTCTGCCAAACGTGCACAGATCTGTGCACGTCGGTCGACCGACCCGGTCGACCGACTTCATCCCAAGTTGACTAGGCCAGTTGACTAGTCGACTGGTTGAAGCCTGGAACAGAAATCTGAGTCAGAAAAACAGTTTAAAAATATTTTGAAAAATCTTTTAAGTCTTCTAAAAATCCACAAAACTTGTTTTAACATTTTATATTGAAACACAAACAAGTGATAAAAATTTCAAGACATATAACAATCATATCAATTTATTTTTGTATCTTGCAAATTTTATCAAAACCAACGCTTGTATTTTTATCAAACTTGATTTTTCAATACATGAATAGGAAAGTCAAAATAAGTTTGTTTAAGATGTTTAAGCATGTATGTATAACTAGAATACATCTATTATACATATAAACCATGTAAACTTGTTTTGATCAATCATTCATGAAAACCAATTCCAAAACATGAAAACGTGTGTGTTTGTGCACTTGAGCATATCAACTATACTAAGCTTTACAAATGGATCTAAAACACACTAAACTAAAATAGGATACCTAAGTCTTCTTGACGATCTCCATCTTCAAGTAGACCCGATCCAAAACTCCATCCATTGGCTAGGCAAGGTGTGATCTTGAAGCTTTGGCCCTGGAATCACCATGAAAAGCTTCTAAACACCTTTGTTGAAGCTAATCACCAACTAATATCTTGCTAATGATCTGAAAACTTAAAATCACAAGAATATTAGTAAACATAACTACATGAGTTAATCATCATCAAAACTAGGGTGGAAGACCTTTGGGCCAACAATACAGAGTTTAGAAATGAAGAATATAAGTGTGCGAGTTTAGAATAATGCAAGGTGCTCAATTCTATCGCTATAGTAAGTGGTTAAGCGAATCGTAATCCACAAGAAGGGACTTGCGATAAAAACGTGTTGTAAGTTCTCTCTTAGAGTTTACTGAAGTTAGTTAAAAGTTCTTCTTTGTTTTTACAAGAAAAGAGAATAATCTATAGTTAAGCTAGGAAGAAAGTGGGAAATAGAAGATGTAGGTGTTGGTGTTTTAAAAGAAAGAAAAACTAAGTTAAAAAGAACCAAGTAAAAAAGAAATAAAGAAATAGTGGTTTTTAAAGTAGGATTCTAAACTATGAAATGAAAATAAAGAAAAGCTAAATAAAACACTTACCTCTTTGGCGCTTGCTTACATTTGATCCTTTGCAACGATTTAGAATGGCTTGAAGGCGATCGAAATATGGCGTATAGGATCTTTCCCATTACCATTCTAAAAGAAGAAATTAAGGTGCAACCTAAAACTAATTTAGAAATGACAATCCATCACCATAAGCCATCAATGACACTTGAAAGGGCCAGACAAATTCGAAGCTATCGGAGTCGTTTGTATTCACAAGCTCCTCAAAGGAAAGTAGAAAGAAAAACAAAAATGAAGAACAAGAATGTAACTTTTGATTAAATAAAGTAACGATGAAGGAAAAGAAGAAAACTTACACCAGTGTTACTCTCAATATAGCCTTCACTCTCATTCTCTCATGAAACACATTTTTCCTCTAAGTTACATAAATAAATCTGAAAATTGCCTTAAAAGAAAAACAAGAACCTACACTAAACTAGAATAAAACTAACCTAAAAACTATCTCTGCTCAATGATGCCTCTTTATCTTCAGAAATGCGGGTATTTATAGTCTTCAATGGATAAGAAAGAGCGTATGATGATAGGGTCAAAATCTTTTGCTCAACAGAAAAGATCTTGATAAGATTGGAGATAAATTTTATTTTATCCCTTAATCTTTAGTTCGATTGTATCTTATCTCTCTAAATCTTCTAAATGTACATAAGAATCCTTAAGATATCCCTTTGTATATTAATAAGGTTGCCTTAGGACTTCTGGATTTGCCTCTATCTCCCTGATTCTTCAAGCAAACCAAAATTATTCTTCTAAATTCGATTTTTAACTGCATTTATTTGGCTTTATCTTCAGTTAACCAAATAAATCCAATTAAATTATAATTTAACTTTCTTTCATTTGGTATTATCTTCTCTCCATTCATCAAGACAAACCTGCAAAATAAGAAATTAAGACAAGAAATTAGCAGAATTTATTACAAGATAGATGTAAGAATGTAATAATAAATATATAATAAATGTGCACAATCACACCCCATACCTATATTTTGCTCGTCCTTGAGCAAAATAAAGAAAAATAGAGCTAATTTGATCTAACGCACTTTCGAAGGAATGACAGTTGCACTTAGCATGTGCAATAAGACATTAAACCTATAGGTTACCCCTAGAGAGCGAGTTTTGTCTCGTCAGGATTTTTAGTTGATTACACCCACAAAATCCATCAAGAAAGAGAAATAAAGTGTTAGTATTTTGAAAACACTTTTTGAAAAGACTTGAAAATATTTGAAGTATTATTGTAAAAATTCGAGTAATCTATAAGTCATAGGAACACCAAACTATTATTCCTAAACTTAATCGCTATTCAAAAATGTAAGTACACCTAGAGCAGGGGTGAATAGGTGTACGGCTAATCTAATGAACAATAATGCGAAATTTAAAAACTAAATAGCAACACACTTAATGTAACCAACAAGTGCAGCCAAATTCCCGGTGAAGGGCTCTGGACTAACTCCTCTTGATTCCTCTGAATAAGAGTTGAGGTGCTATATGAAGCTCTCGTGGTTAAACACAAGTGAGGCACACAAACAATCACAACCAAGCATATAATAGTGATATGACAATATGAATGATGCAAGGCACAAAGTAATAGGAGAGAGTTTAGAGAAAATGGATCAAACACAAACATAAAGATTTGTTTCGAGGTTCGAGCACCCAGCTCTACGTCCCCCGCCTTCACACAGAAGAATTTCCACTAACTTGTCCATACAGGACTCCCACACAGGGAACCTCCACTAAGGATTTGGGGCAATACAACCGGGAGTACACAACTCCTCTCTCAATTACAAACACAACCTCTACACTTAGAGGCTAGGCACAAAGCCACTCAAACACAATCACCTCACACTTGAGGGATGGGCACAAAGCTAAACAACCAATCAACCTCTCACTTGAGGGATAGGGCACAAAGCCACCACTCCAAAAATCAACCTCTACATAAGAGGGATAACACAAAGTAGGAGGGTTTACAACTTAGTGATCAAAAGACCACAAATCAATTCTTTTCCCACAAAAATAAAGATCCTATTGATAGGATAGAATGATAGCTCAAGTGTGAAAAACAAAGAGTTTGAAAATCAAAACTTAAAGAAAAACTCTAGGAAAAAACTCTAGATAAAATTGAAAATGAAGATCAAACCAATTCCCAAAGAATTTTCTTTTCAATGATTTTCCAACCCTTTAAAAAATAAAATAAAGATCAAATCTTTAAAGCCAAAAAACTCTCTTAAAAACTTGCTTTTAAACACTTGAGAATGGGAGAAATTTGCTCTTGAAAAGTTATTAAGAAACATCTCTAAAATGGGGTATATATAGCCCATTACAAAATCTGCCCGTTGGCAGGCACAAAGGTCGCCAACGGTCAAAAAATCGACCATTGAGCCTGTCGGTCGACCGCCCGGTCGACCGCGCCTAGAACCAGAGAGCAATGGCTCTCTGGCAGGTCTACCGCCCGGTCGACGGGCTAACCCGAGAGTGGGTTGTCCGGTCGATCGACCACTGGTCCAGGTCCCGGTCGACCGCCAGGGCCTGGTAGAACTGATTTTCAAAACTTGAAAACTGGGTTTTTATTATCCTATTAAATACCATAAAATCTCTCAAAATCCACAAAAATAAGTTCTTGTATTATCTTTGATATACAAACATATTTGAGTAAAAATCAAACAATGTTACAAACATTTTGAACTCTTTTTGTGTTATGGAAATTTTGCCGAAAACCAAAAACGGTATTTTCCAGGAACCAAACTTCTAAAGAAAATACGATTTTTCTATAAACTTGTATAAATACAAAAACATGATATTTAAACAACATTTAAGCATGTTGTATATGGATATAATCTAATATACATGAAATAGATATATATCAATGTTTTTGACATTAAATCTAAAAATAAGTTTTGTTAAAATACCGAAACTCCAAACTTATGAAATAGACTATTAAACTAAGTTTGTTTAAATAGTTCAAGCATAGATGTATATAGAATAAATCTAATATACATTAAACTATGTAAACTTGTTTTGATTCTATCTATCCATGAAAACCAAGATCGGTTAAACCAAAAACCGAAAACCGAAACACGAAACTTAAACAAGTGTGTGTATATGAACTTGAGCATATCACACTATCTAATATTTAACAAATGAATCTAAACTATAAACTAAACAATGTACCGAAGTCTTCTTGTAGAGCGCCGTCTCCAAGTCGACTCGATCCAAACGTGGTCCACCGAGCTTGACTCCAACGAGTGCTAGATATGAACTTGACGCTCGGGCTCTTGAATCACCATGTGAAAGCTCCAAAACATCTATGTTGAAGCTAATCACCTACTAATATCTTGGTTAAGTATCTGAAACTAAACATCACAAGATTATTAGTAAACTATAACTACATGAGTTAATCATCATCAAAACTAGAGTAGAAGGCCTCTGGGCCAACAAAAATTTGTTATCAATTAAGCTTAGGAGTTAAACTATATTTCTCATTTAGTCCCCTAAGTCACATGCATCTTGTGACCATGAAACTTTGACTCGGGGTTCTTAAACTCTAACTCTTATGTCTTATTTTTACAAATTTGTTTTTGGTGGTACTACCTCCTTAGTACTATTAGGCATTCTAATCTGTCCATGTAACGAGCCTTAGGTCAGTGACTCGCAAATCGGACGGTTTTAGGGCACCATGTGAGAAAACACCCAAGGACTTAAGGACTCGAGCAAAAAAGGCCACAAAACTTAAGGATTTTATTAATTATATGGACCACTTTTAAGCGTGAATACTTATGCTTTATGAGACACAAATACCTAGCATAATCAGAGGATTTTTTATCTGTATATATAAATTTTTTCTTTTTTCTCTTTCTTTTATTATAAGGTATAAGAATCTTTATTTTTGAACTCTAAGTGTGTTAGTGTATAAAGTTTTCATATTTTATCAAGGTAAAAATCAAGGCTAAATTATTTTTTTCAATTTTCTTCTTAATCCTAGAAATCAAACAAATAATCTTATTTTGAGCAAATATAAGAAATCTTAATTATGATTCTCCTATTCCTTAAAATTAACTTAATTTCTTACAAAAAAATAGGTCAAAATATTGTCTCTTTTCGAAAACCTTTTAAAAGTAAAGAAAATATTTATTTTTTATAATTAAAAGAAAAACCTATGTTATGTTTGAACTTCCCCCACACCTATCTCATACATTGTTCTCAATGTATGAATGAATGTATATATGCATGAAAAAGAAGAAAGGGAAGGAAACATGTTACCTCAAGTGGTAGTTTCGGTGGTGGTCAGACTGGGCCAACCGTTTCTGCCCAATCTAAATGATGTAGATTATCTTGAAACCAACCTTTGATGACCTCTTTTATTTAAATATTATTATCCCCTTTATGAATATGATTATGGAAGATCCGGCAATGAAATTTATCCCGATTATATGACCAATTTTAAAATAGTATCACTAAGTCATAATTGTCTTTATCTTAGTCCAACAATAAAATGTGACATTGTGGAATGGATGATTTGAGCTCTTGAATGATAAGAATGGGAACCAACACTAACCCGAGTATATGATTTAAATCAAGTTTAGGTTCAAGTCACAGTTTTGGTTTAAAAGTTGAGTCCAAATCAAGGAATTGAGATTCACACTCTTTTCCCATCAATGGATTGTGATTATAAAAAATAAGTGAAAAATTTTCAAGATTTGTGGGTATGGGATTCGATTTTGGCTCGAGAATGGGATTCGATTTTGAAAACAAATCTCCCAGATCAGCCTAACGGCTAGTTTTCTGTTTGGCCTATATAAACCCCATTTCTTTGGGATTTGGTTAAGGTTTTTACAAGAGAAAAATTACTGTTTCCCTAGAGTTAAAAACAAGTTTTCAAAAGTGTTTTGGGCTTTAAACTTCCAATCTTATTGGTTTTAGGTCTTTGGAAAAATCAAAGAAAATAGTATTTTGGGAGATTTGTGTTTGTTCTTCATTTCCATTATCTTCGAGAGTTTTCCCAAGATTATTTCTTTGAGTCCTTGTTTTCCAAACACCTAGTTTTCCACACTTGAGCTATATCTTCTATCCTAATCTATTAGGATCTTTGTTTTGTGGAAAGAGATTGTTTGAGGTTGTTGTAGCCTCCAAGTTGTACACCCTTGCTTTTGTTGTATCCCTCTTTGGTAGAGGTTGATCGGGTGATTGGTTTGCTCCCTCTTTGGTAGAATTGAGTTGGTTGGTTTGCTCCCTCAAGTGAGAGGTGGAGTTTTGATTTGTAACCCTCTTCGGTAGAGGTGTTTGTGGTTGTATTGGCTACGGGCCTACCCCTCGGTTGTGAGGCGGTGTTTGAGAGAGGAGTTCGGTACTCCTATTGTTGTAACAAATCCTCCTCAGTGGAGGTTCCCTCGGTGGGAGATAGTGGATTGGAAATCCTTCACGGTGGTGAAGGCGGGGATGTAGAGCTAGGGGCTCGAACCTCGAAACATTATCTTGTCTTTGCGTTTGATCCATTGTCTCTTAACTCTCTCTCTCTTTTTAATTGCATAGCATCTTTCATATCATCATATCATATTTGCTTGTGTTGCCTTGCATCTTTCATATTGTTGTATATCCATTATATGCTTGGCTTGCTTGTGTGTGCGCCTCACTTATACTTAACCACAAGAGCTTCATATAGCACCTCAACCCATATTTAGGGGAATCAAGAGGAGTTAGTCCAGAGCCCTTCACGGGGAATTCGGCTACACTTGTTGGTTGTATTAAGTGTGTTGCAAATTTGTCTTAGCTTCCGCATTTAGCGCATCTAGTTTCTAGATTAGCATAATCACCTATTCACCCCCCCTCTAGGTGTTTTTCAATTAGTATCAGAGCCAACGCTCCTGATACTTTAGGCTTAACATCCTACGAGTGAGATCTTGGTTTGCTAGTCTACATTTGCATTTGCTTGTTTGCACATTTAGTTACATCCATGGACTTCATGACCCCACCTATGTTGACCCTTCCAACATTCTTGTTTGGAAGACTAGGATGTCCATATACCTTCAAACCCTTGGATATAAGGCTCACCTTACCATTACCAAGGAATCTTACCTTAGTGATAGCAACCATATAGGGGCCAATGCACAAGCCCTTAAGGCCATTAGAAGCACACACTTCCTAAAGAATATCTTTTGCTTGCTTCTAACTTTGATTCCGCATTTGCAGTGTGGAATATGTTGACAACCACCACCACCTCCAAGCTTCAATTGCAAATCCAACCGGAGGAGTCTAGTGGAGATGAATTCGAACCACAACAATGTTATATGATCCAAGGGAATGACTCCCTTGAGGTACATTCGGAATCTCAACTAGATAGTGATAATGCTAATTCTTCATGTGATGATAATATTGATCCCCATGCTTTGAATGAAGAACTTTCTATAGTCTGTGAAAAATTGATAGAAAAGTATAAAATTTTGAAAAAGAAGACTTGTGCTTTAACTAAAGAAAATGAAAAATTGTATTCTAAACTTGATTGTGTTTTGCAAGAGAAAGTGGAGATCTATAATGAAAGGGATTCATTAAGGTCTCAACTTGATCTTGTACTAAAAGAAAATAAAGTTTTAAAATCTAAAAATGATTGTGAAACTCTTTAAAGAATAATGATGTTTTATCTTCAAAAGTTGAATTTGTTTTAAGAGAAAATGATTCTTTGAAAAGAGATTGATTTTATTTCAAAAGAATAAATATTTGTTTAAAAAAAATAAATCTTTGAAAAATAATATTTCTTCTCATGTTTGCCATGCTAGGGTAGTATCTCACACTTCACCCATTGCATGTACCTCTTCTTCTAGGATTAATGATGATATTTGTTTGCTTAAGAAGAGTGTAGATGTTTGGGCTCCACTTTGAGCCAATGTGTAGTGGGTCATACACGTTTGGAAACTTTGTTTCGAAAGAAACAAGTTTCATCTTTTCATGCACACCCTCCACGGCATACACATGCTCCTCACGGACACCATCACACTATGTATGCTCATGTGTACACTTGTACACATTGTGGACGTAAGGGCCACCTTGCTAAATTTTGCTATGATCGTATACATGTTTCAAATTAGCAAATAAATTTGTTTGGGTTAGAAATGATACTAACCCCCATGGACCCAATAAGATATGGGTACCAAAGACCACCCCTCTTATGTTTGATGTAGGTGTGGGCTCTCACATGACGTGAGAGTAGCGGTACCTTGGAGTGGATGCGTTCCGTGCCTAAAGATTACTATTTGGATGCATCACTTTCAAGGATGTTTGGTGGAAAGGACCACCATGTTTTGGAGACAAGGAGAGTTGCCTTCTACGTTTTGGTAACGATTTCTAACTCCTTATTATTGTTTAGCATGCTTTCCATGTTTATCATTTATAGCATGTTTTATTGTTTGTAGATTATTATGAAAATGCCATGTTTATTAGATCCTTGACATGCATGTATAGCCCTTTGAGACACCCATGTTGAATATGGACTATTATTTTGTGTTCTCACCTTTGTTTAGCTATCATGTTATCATAGGTTTAATAACATGTGAATTTGCATAATAATCATATTTTTTCTTATCATGATGAATTTTGTTTGTTAATGCTTCATGTCTTGATTACTAGTTTAAATATTAGTTTTCATTAAGACTACGTATATATTTGTGCATATAGTGGGCCACAAATAAATCTATATATGTTTGAGCTTGAATGCTTATTTGAACCCATTAGATGTGCTAGTATAGTCTAGTTTTGATGATCCATGCATTTTAAACTTGTATTCTCATTCTTGATTTGTTTTATGTTTTTTGTTTAACTTCATGTATATGTCTACTTTATCCAAACTATTGTTATACATATACATCCTTTGAACCACGTGCCTTCATGCATATATCTTTGTGGACTCGTTGTGTTTGGATATGTATGTATACCTTAGTTTGTATAGGACATACATATACCTTGAAGATTAAATAAGTTTTGATGTTTTCATGTTTCAAGGAATTTTGAGCTTGAATGTCAATCTTCATGATTATGATCTTCACATTGTATTTGTACACTCACATTTATTTTTACTCATGTGTTTGTTTTCATGAGTCATATTTATGCTTAATTGATTATGAGTGTTGACTATTTTGTGAATTTTATATTTCATGAAAATAATTTTGTTTTATTCCTTACTTGAAGGATTTCGTACTAGTTTACAATTTTTCATATAACTAGTTACGGTATTCTTCATATGGTAGAGTTTTTCAAACATACTTCAATTTCTAAACCTATTTTTGAAAACCCCTACCGTCACGGGCAGACGGATGGGAGATCATGCTCATGTATGCCTTATATTGAAAATCATTTTAACTTGAACATGGTTTGGGTGGTAGTTATATGATGTATACACTTGACCATTATTGCTGTTTCAATTGGTATCATTGAAATTCTTTCAATTGGTATCAATTTGATTTTTCCTGTATACTCATATATGTTTGTATGTATGTATGTCTTCAATTTTAATAGTATCAATTTCGATTGGTATTAAATTTTTCATACATATATATTTATTTATGCTAAGCTTGAGCTTCAACTTTGTTTCAATTGATTCAATTTTTAATTGGTTTCTTATACAAGCTTATGCATGGGTTTTGTTGGTATTTCATAAAGGGGGAGAAAATTCGATTTTCATATTTCAATTGGTATTTGTATTTCCACTCCTTACTTTATGATAAACGATAATAATTTCAATTTGGTATCACATGTTTAAAAAGCATAGTACTTTTATTGGTATCAAATTGTTTTATTGAGAAAATTCAAAATTTTGTTTAAAGATAAATACAAAAGTTTTGATATGTATTGCCTATATGCAAGGAGAGCTTAACATCTCTTCTACATATAGATTCATGATGAGTATCTTGTATTGAAGAGCTTGACAATCTCTTCTTTATGTGATCCACGTGTGTAGGGGGAGCTTACATCTCCTCTAATGCATTGCATAGTGTGTTGGCCCAAAGGCCTATCACCCTAGTTTTGATGATGATCAACTCATGAAGTTATGATTACTAATGATCTTGTGTTTAATTAGTGACAGATTCATTATCAAGATCTTAGTAGGTGTGGAGCTTCAACAAAGGATTTAAAGACAAGTTGGAAGCTAGCACCGGTTGATTCACGAGCCTATGCATCAAGAACACATCTAGAGATGAGCTCGGTGGATTGCATTTGGACCAAGTCAAGAAGATGAGAAGCTTCAAGGGAAGACTTCAAGAAGTTGAAGACTTGTGTCTAGGTATAAGATTTTTATTTGTTTTAGATAAAAATGTAAAGGATAGAATAGATTGGTGGATTGCTCAAGTCTATATCACACACACACTCTTGATAGAACTCTTGATAGAATGATTTTCATAAAAGATTTCCTAGTTAAGAAAAGATTTTTATTTGTGATAAAATACAATTTGGTTTTTGGTATTTCATAGTTTACATATCTTATATCCAAAACCATGCTTAGAGCCTATTGTCAAAAACTAGATATTTCATCTTGATTGTGTAGTGGATCATATCCATACACACTATGCTTTTAGAGTATATCTTGTTTTTGTATTTGATGAAAATTTGGAAAAACATGTTGTTTTAGAAAAACAGTTTTTATTATGAGCCAATATTTCCAAGTTACAAAAATAGTCAAATCTTCAATAACATGCCTTGATTTTGTGCAAGCATGTTTCTATCTCATAAAACTATTTTTGTAGAATTTCTAAGTATTTATGGGATTTTTATTAAGCCAAAAAGACCTATCCTTAATCCCAAATTTTCAGGTTCTGGCAGTTCTGATTTTTCAGAACTGACAGTGGCCGGTCGACCGGGTCGGTCGACCGGACGTGCACAGCGTGCACGCCTGTGTGCACTGGAGGACGGTCGACCGAGACCGGTCGACCGCTTAAGAGAGCTTTGCTCTCGGGAATTATCGGTCGACCGGGCCGGTCGACCGACAGAGAATTTTCTCCCTTCTCCAGTTGCGCGGTCGACCGGGCCGGTCGACCGGAGGCTGCAACGGTCGGATTTTTGACCGTTGCCGGTCGACCGGTAGCTCTGACAGAACCCCAACGGCTCTATTTCTGTCAGCCTATAAAAGGGGGTCTTGTCAACTGTTTTTGGTAGAAGATTTTAGAGACTCTTGAGCAGTTTTTCTGATACTTTTAGAAGAGTTTTCTCACAAAATTAGTGCAAATACTTCCCATCTTAAAGGGATTTTATCAAGAGAGTGTAAAAGTGATTTCTTGTGTTTTTCACCATAGCTTTCTTTCCTTGATTTCTCACACTTCACTTGAGCATCCATAGACATATCTATCCTATAGGAAAGTGTTGTAGTGAGCTTTTGTAATGGTGATCAAGTGTTAGATCACCAAAGAGATTTCCATTGTATTTTGAGGAGACGGGCAAGTGTGCTCGTGTGGTAGAGTTCTTGTGTGAACTCGGTGGTTTGAGGTGCGCCCTCATTGAGCGGTGGGCTTGTGGTGTACGGACAAGGGAGTCCGAGAGCTTGTAGGTGTTGCGGCACCAAGGAGAGATCCGTTGGGGATCTTGCATAGTGGAAATCCTTCGTGTGTCGAAGGCGGGGATGTAGAGCAAGTGTGCTCGAACCTCGAAACAAACCCTTTGTGTTTGCGATTGCTCACTCTTGCTCTCTTTCTCTTTTTGTCTCTATTTTATATCTTGCATTCTATTTATTGTGTTCATCTTATATTTGCATGATATATTCCCTTGTGCTCATAATTGATATACATACTTGCTTGGGATTGTTGTTAACACTAGTATTCAACCAAGAGAGCCAACGCGGCACCTCAACCCATTCAAGGGAATCTAGAGGAGCTTGTCCAGAGCCTCGCAAGGGGAATTCGGCAACACTCTTGTGTTATACATAAGTGTTTGATTAAAGTAGTTTAATTTGGTCAACTTAGTTTTAATTCCGCATTATTTGTTCATAAGTGACCATTAGATTAGCCATCACCTATTCACCCCCCCTCTAGGTGATCTTACAATTGGTATCAGAGCTAGTGCTCTTGATATTGGGTCTAACAACCTAAGAGTTAAAGATCCTCTTTTGGGCTAATCACTATATTTTTGTACACACACACCTCACCATGGACTTCATGTCACCACCCACCTTTGACATTCTTACATCCAAATTTGGAAGGTTAAGATGTCTTTGTTCCTCAAAGGACTTGGCCTTAGTGTATATCTTGCCTCTACTAATAAAGATATTGCTTAAATGGTAAGAACATTGAGGCTAATGCAAAAGCCCTACATGCTTTAGTATCTAGCTTAGATAATGATTATTTGTCTAAGATGACTAACCTTGATTCGGCTTTTGTAGTATGGAACACCCTCATCTCCCTTGGCGAGAAAGATCAATACTATGCGGGGAGCGATTCGGACGTTAGAAGCGACATCTCCAACGTGTGCTATATGGTCCAAGGGGATAACCCCTTGAGGTAAACACCGAATCCGATGATGAGGATGTAGACATGTCATATGATGAGCTTGCTACCTTTTGTCATCTTATGCTGAATAATATATGACATGATTAAAAAGAAAAATAAAAATTTGAAAAAGGAACTTGATTGCATGCATGTAGAACATGACTCTTTTAGAAGTAACATTGCATGTTTAGAAAAAGATAATAAAATTTTGAAAAAGAATTTTGATGCCATACTTAATGATAAAGATTCTCTAGAAAATAAAATGGCATGCTTAGAAAAAGAAAATGAAGATTTGAAAAATGAGAATATTTTCTTAATGTCTAAATTGAATATTTTATGTGAAGGAAATATGATTTTGAAAAATAAGATTGATTTGGTAGAAAAACAAAAGGAAGATGTTTTTCAAGAAAATAAATCTTTGAAAAGAAAAATTTGTGAAAAAGAAAAGGATTTTGTTTCACAAAAGAAAAAGAAAAATGATCATATATCTCATCATGCTTCTCATGCTCACATTGATCAAAATGAGATTAAAAATTTGAAAAATAAAATTGATAATTTGAGCTCTAATTTGAGCTCATGTGCATTCAATCATACTAGATTGGAATCCTTGTTTCAAAAGAAACAAGTTCCTCATACTCATGCACATCATCATCATGACCATGCTTATGATGCACATCATGCTCACACTCCCACTCATAAGTATGCTAAGGTGTACATATGTACACATTGTGGCCACAAAGGCCATCTAAGAAAATTTTGTTATGAAAGGTTAAATGTTCTTATTTTTGATAAAAATAAAAATACTTGGGTTCCTTACAAGATTAACCCCATAGGACCCAAGAAAATATGGGTACCAAAACCCCCACCTTTTGCTTGTGATGTAGGTGAGGGCTCTCACAAAACGTGAGAGGGATGGTACCTTGGTAGTGGATGCACTTGGACATGATGGATATACTTTTGGGTTGCATTGATATCAAGAGCTTTGGTGGATCAACCACCATGCTAGGAGCTTTGGAGTTGGTAACAATTTCTAACTCCTATTTTATTTATGTACATGCTTTTATTTTCATAATATCATTCATAGCATGTTCATGTTTTAAGATTTTATGTGCTTCATGTGGCATTTACATGCTTAAATGTAGAATGCGTCAAAACTTACATTTATACATATATGTATAGTGAACTACAATTGACTCATATATATTTGGACTTCATGCTCATTTGTATCCACTATATGCATGTGTATAGGCTAGTTTTGATGATTCGGTCATTTATACTTGTTATGCCTATCTTTGATTTTACTTCATGTATATGTGTGTTTAATTCAAATCTAATAAATATACATGTATACCCTTGAGTCATTTGCCTTCATGCAATATATATTGGACTCTTTTAGATTTGGGATATGTATGCATATTGTTGAATTGGATAAATCATACATATACCATGAAGATTAGTATTTTAAAATAATAATAAAAAATTGATGATTTTTCATGTTTTTGATTTGTATTAAAGATTAAAACATGTATAAAACAAAATGTGATTTATGATCTTTTGAGCTTGAATGACTACTTTCATGAAATGCTATTTACATAACCTTTGAACACTCATCTTTTATTCAAAAATATATTTATGAGCTTTATGGACTATGAGTGCTTGGATTTTTTATGTACTTAGTTTCATTCATGAAAACATATGATTTGACATATTTGAAGGATCTTTAACTAGTTTTCAAAAACAATTTATACTAGTTATGTATTCTTCAAATAGTTTTTGAGATTGTCACATGATTCAATTTTTCTTAAAATTTAATGCTTCATGATTTGAATATTAGTTTATATGTTAGTTTTTGTCAACACTAGGATTTATACTTGAACATATCATGGACCTCAAAAAGATCTATTAGTAAGTGTGCTTAAATGCTTATTTGAACCCTTGAAATGTACTTGTATTGCTTACTTTTTGATGATTCATACATATTTAAACTTATGTTCACCTTTTGGATTTGATTTATGATCATGTGCCTTTTATTTCATGTATATGTGTATTTTTTGCCAAACCTTAAAATATACATGTATAACTCTTGAGTCTTTTGCCTTCAATGCAAATCCATTCATATAGACTCACTTGAGTTTAAGAGATATGTATGTATATTCATGTATTGTCAAAACATACATATATCGTGACATATAGATTTTGTTTCAATGATTTAATAAAAAAATGTGAGATGATTTTGATGTTTTGATTTTCTAAGAAATATTGTACCTTATTGCCATTTTCATGATGCCATGTTTCACATAAATTAGTACACTCACTTCTTTTGAAACTATTTGGACTTTATAGATTAGAGTGTTTGAGTGTTTTGTGTTTCATTGCTATTTCATGAAAATCCTTAGATTTATTCCTTGATAGAAGGATTTCGTACTAGTTGTTAAACACTCTCATTTAACTAGTTCGAATTCTTCATGGGTTGTTAATGCTAAGCTTAATTCAAATCTTATTTTTCAAGCTTATGCATTAGATTTAAAATGGTATCATATTTTTTATTTGATATCAAAGAGAAAATTCAAAATTTGTTTTGATAAAATAGAATTAATGATTTTGTTTGATGAGAAAAATTCAAAATTTTTGATTTGTATTGCCCCTCTTGACTTCTTTATTTTTGGACATAAAGGGGAGAAAATTGGTGATTTGATTTTACTTTGAACCTTTGTTGATGATTGACAAAAGGGGGAGAAGTATTGTGTTTTTGTTTTGATATATATGCATGATTCCTTGCTTAAGGGGGAGAAGTATTTTGTCCTTCTTACTTAAGGGGAATTAAGATTTGTATTTTGCATATGTGTTTTGATTTATGCAAATAGGAGTAAAAAGATTTTGATTTATGCTTGTTGCATCTCCATATTTGCATCTATATTCATGTGCTCATGATCATATTTATTATTTATTTGTATGCATGAGTTAAGGGGGAGCTTCTTGAAGCCTTACTTTAATCCATGCATATATAACGTCATGAGTTTTGTCATCATCAAAAAGGGGGAGATTGTTGGCCCAAAGGCCTATCACCCTAGTTTGATGATGATCAACTCATGAAGTTATGATACTAATGATCTTGTGTTTAATTAGTGACAGATTCCCTATCAAGATCTTAGTAGGTGTGGAGCTTCAACAAAGGATTTAAGTCAAGTTGGAAGCTAGCACCGGTCGATTCACGAGCCTATGCATCAAGACCACATCTAGAGATGAGCTCGGTGGATTGCATTTGGACCAAGTCAAGAAGATGAGAAGCCTTCAAGTGAAGACTTCAAGAGGATGAAGACTTGTGTCTAGGTATAAGATTTTATTTTTGTTTAGAGTAAAATGTAAAGGATAGATAGTTGGTGGATTGCTCAAGTATACCATGCACACACACTCTTGATAGAATTGTTTTCATAAAAGAATTTTTGTTTTAGAAAAGAATTTAACCAAAAACAAATTGTATTTAAGTGGTTTTGATTTTGGTATTTCATAGTTTACATATCTTATATCCAAAACCATGCTTAGAGCCTATTGTCAAAAACTAGATATGTCATCTTGATTGGTAGTGGATCATATCCACACACACTATGCTTTAAAGTGTATCTTGTTTTGTATTTGATGGAAATTTGGAAAAACATGTTGTTTTAGAAAAACGTTTTATTATGAGCTAATATTTCCAAGTTACAAAAATAGACCAAAACATCTATAACATGTCTTGTTTTTGTGCAAGCATGTTTGTTCTTCATAGTATTGGTAAAACTATTTTTGTAGAATTTCTATGTATTTTTAGGATTTTATAAAAAGATTTTAAATCCTGTTTTCAGACCTGGACATTGGCTGACAGGCCAAGTCGGTCGACCGGACCGGTCGACTGATGTGCACAGCCTTGTGCACACTGCCAGCACAGTGGCCGGTCGACCGGGTCGGTCGACCGACCAGGAGAGCTTTTGCTCTCTGGAAATATCAGTCGACCGAGCGGTCGACCGATAGAGAAATTTGCTCTCTGCTCCAGGAAGTCGGTCGACAGGGCCGGTCGACCGGAGGCTGCAACGGTCGGATTTTTGACCGTTGCCGGTCGACCGGGCCGGTCGACGGTAGCTCTGACAGAACCCCAACGGCTCTATTTCTTGTCAGCCTATAAAAGGGGGTCTTGTCAACTGTTTTTGGTAGAAGATTTTAGAGACTCTTGAGCCAGTTTTCTGATACTTTTAGAAGAGTTTTCTCCACAAAATAGAGTGCAAATACTTCCCATCTAAAGGGATTTTATCAAGAGAGTGTAAAAGTGATTTCTTGTGTTTTTCACCATAGCTTTCTTTCCTTGATTTCTCACACTTCACTTGAGCATCCATAGACATATCTATCCTATAGGAAAGTGTTGTAGTGAGTTTTTGTAATTGGTGATCAAGTGTTAGATCACCAAAGAGATTTCCATTGTATTTTGAGGAGACGGGCAGTGTGCTCGTGTGGTAGAGTTCTTGTGTGAACTCGGTGGTTTGAGGTGCGCCCTCATTGAGCCGGTGGGCTTGTGGTGTACGGATAAGGGAGTCCGAGAGCTTGTAGGTGTTGCGGCACCAAGGAGAGATCCGTTGGGATCTTGCATAGTGGAAATCCTTCGTGTGTCGAAGGCGGGGATGTAGAGCAAGTGTGCTCGAACCTCGAAACAAACCCTTTGTGTTTGCGATTGCTCACTCTTGCTCTCTTTCTCTTTTGTCTCTATTTTATATCTTGCATTCAATTTATTGTGTTCATCTTATATATGCATGATATATCCCTTGTGCTCATAATTGATATACATACTTGCTTGGGATGTTGTTAACACTAGTATTCAACCAAGAGAGCCAACGCGGCACCTCAACCCATTCAAGGGGAATCTAGAGGAGCTTATCCAGAGCCTCGCAAGGGGAATTCGGCAACACTCTTGTGTTATACATAAGTGTTTAATTAAAAGAAGTTTAATTTGGTCAACTTAGTTTTAATTCCGCATTATTTGTTCATAAGTGACCATTAGATTAGCCATCACCTATTCACCCCCCCCCTCTAGGTGATCTTACATGCTCCTCAAGCTCCTTTTTGAGGGAAACAAGTTTCTCCTCATTTAGCGCAAGAACAGCTTCCGCCTTGGCGATAATATCCCGAGTTCTGAGGATGACTTGCTCCGTGCTCTGCACACTAAGCTCAGATTCCCTCGAATCTCCGGCTAATTTCTGAAATTCAGCCTTGGAATATTCAAGGTCGCGGATCTCGGCAGCGATTTGTGCCTCCGCCTCCTGTCGCTCCCGTTCCTGATCAGCTAGGAGCCTAGTCAAGGTGGCCTGGCTTCATCAAAGAGCCAGCATCTTCCAAAGATTCCAGCTCCCGCAGGTTATCTCCAAGTTGCTCTACCACCCGCAGGCATGCCCTGGCAAGTGAAGGGCCTCCGCCAATTCAACGCTCACGACCATATTTTCAAGAAGCCTCTGGGCGAACTGGAAGGTGCTGTGTCCACGGAAGATGAGATCAATACATGATCCCATCGAGGTGAAGAATTGTTGCACCATCTGACGTGCCAGCTCCCCCATGTCTTCACCACTAAGAAGCTTCCCGACCCTTTTTCTGTCACGGGATAAGGGATATAGGCGGGTCTTCTCGCACAAGAGCGTGCCGGCCGTCGATGTGGCAAGAGCAAGACTACCCACTGGCGCTTCCTGGAGCGCTGCCTCTGCAGGAGCTTCCACGACCAATGAAGGAGTTGTAAGCACAACCTCTTCAGAAATTCCACCGAGAATTGAGCTGTGTGGCCTTCTGGAAGGGTGCCGATCGTCGGACTCCCCACCTGAGCCCCTCAGTCAGAGCTGCCTTACTAGGTTCGAGGTCCAGAGGCGTCGAGTCCTGTAGAATGGGAGTCTCCCCAGCTTCAGCAGTAGCCTCCTCCACCGGCGGAGTGAGAGCCTCCTCAGCCTCAATGGTTGTTTCCCCTCCTGGCAAAGGGGAGGGCTCCCCAACTTCAACAGCTACCCCCTCCGAGGTTATCTCAGCGGTCGAAGCCTCAATCCCCTTGGGCTGGGTCAACTCTGTTTCCATCGCCTCAACATGCGAGGAAGTTGTACCTTCAGCAGGGATTATCGCCAGCGGTAACGCAGTCGATGATTCGCCCCGTATATTTTCTCCTCCGAGATGTGTGAGAACTTACTCGGGTCAGGAAAAGCGGGTTCATGGCCGTAGTCGACTTTATCTTTAAAGTCGCTTTCCGTATCAGACGCGGAAGACGACAGTTCAACGCAAAGGTCCTCGGTGACCGGGGCCTTGCCACCAATCACCCCAGTGGTAGGACTAGGGTCGATTATCCGAGCGCTGGAAATGAAGACGCTAGGAGGTCCTGACCGCTGTGCCTTGTCTCTCCTTCACGAGCAGAAGAAGGCTCGGGCCGAGCTGAGAACCCTGGAATCTGGACATTCCCTCCCACGAGCTGTTCTTCCTCGTCAGCTATAGTGGGTTTGTCAACCAATTCCCCCTCTTCCGCAATCTTACAGGTCCCTCTGTGCGACCTAGGAGCACGGATTAAACTGGGGAGATCTCTATGCTCTGGCGGTTCCTCACCATGACAAAGAGGTCTTCAGGACAGTCCTCAACTCCAGCAGAAATGTCTTCTGAGGAGAGACTTCCGTTGCTAAGTCCCTCCGAGCCCTCTTCGAAACAGGACCAGCAGTTGAAGTGGGACCCCGACGGCGCTTACTCACCATTCTTGAGCCTTGGCGGTAGAGGGCCCCTCCTGTGGCCCTAGCTTGGTTCTACTCCGGGTTACTCGGAGCTCCTCTCTTGAGCCTCCCTCAGCTTCTCTCTGAGATGCTCTCTCCAACTCTTTCTGGACCTTTAAATACTGGGTGATCATGTGCGAGCATTTGCCAGACTCCGACTGTGTTTGAGATAGGCATTAATGCCCTCAATACCCGTATACCGGGGGCAAAATCCGGTGACTGGTTTACCGAGAATACCAGGTGCAGAAAGTGAAGCTGGTAAGGTTCTTCGGCTCCTCGACGGGCAAACGGAAAGTTGCCTCTGTCCCCTCAGCCACGCTATAGTACCAGGCTCGAGCACCTTCGCACAAATTCCCATTGAAGGCAAGTTGTGTATTCGGATTGCCGACATAAAGCTGAGCATAGCCAAACTGTCGGGCAAAACGACTTGGCATATACGGTTCGATAGTGCAGGAAGTCCCTTGGCGAAACAGCACATATCCTGGTCGTATGTTGATCAACCACCGGAAGACTCCCGCGGACAGTTGGGTGAGGTCATCCCGACCTATAGAATCAGTGAATTGCTCACCAAAAGATGCACCAGGAATCCCAACGAAGCAGCGGTTGAGCTGGTAATTGGCGGCATTTGAGAGACGTCTCCGAATATAATATATATAGGTGTCACTCCAATCCGAGTTTTCCAGCCGCCTCACAAAAGGGACAGGACTCGTACTCCCACGCGCCGTTGTCATCAAAGAAGGGCAATGCATCACGTACCAGGCCATGAGATACGTGTAAGGCAACTCGATTCGGGGGTTGGGACGCCTTGCCGTCGGGTTTCCCTCTGAGTCAACATACGGCTTGCCTTGAGAGTCGACAGTCCTTGGAGCCTCGCATAGTTTCTTGGCTAACGCCCGCAACCGCTCTGAATGCCAGCCGCCACGGCCGAAAGAAGGGCTATAGGACGGCCATAGGCCAGGAGCACTGCTGGGTACACCACGTCGGCAATAATGACTTCATGTGGCCGTGTAGGTACCACACAACGCTTCAACCACAGCATCAAGAAGCCTGCCAACAGCGCTCGACTAGAGATAGAAGCCCGGGCCCGATGATGATAGCTTTCGAAAAGCGTATCAGGTTCGAAGCCGTCCTCGTTCGACCCAGTGGTGTAAAAGCCCTCAGAAGCTTGTGCGACCATGTCGTCAACTCCCTGTTCAGAGAGGGGAGCCAGTCGAGTTATCGAATGATCCTTCTTGCTGACGTTGCTGAATAAGTAATTGGCCAGGATAGATGCCTAACTCCATGCGTCCTCCAACCGGTTACCTGACCACAAATATGGAAGTGGCACATCACTTCCCAATAGGTCTCGTACACCTCAGGGGAATCCTTCTTTATAAGGTCAAGCTCCCTAGCAGTCGGGACATATTCTTCATAAGGAACTCCCCCATCACCAGCCCCGAGACCTCATGCAACTCATGCAGTGCAAGGTCCATTTCTCCAACCGGGGTAAAGAATGTCCCCGTCTGAGGGTTGTAGCGCTCCAAGATCCCGAAGAAGTTGTGAGAGCTCATTGGGATGCCCCATTGTACGACCCTGACTGCTGAGTATAATCCCACGTGCTCAAGCAGATCTCCAAGATCGGAGAGGGCGAAACCCACCATCCTGCCCCACCAAGAATTCTCCGTGGAGTGGACCCATCCTGGCAAACGGAACTTGGCCGGATAATCACCCTCTGCTTCTATGAACGAATTGAGGAAGGTGGTGGCAAGCCGCGGGCTCTCTCCGACTGGAAGCTCAGACTTGCGTGACCCGGGAAACAAGCCGAGGACCGCCCGGTCATGACAATCATGACGGTATACGTTCTGGGATTTGAAATTACCAAGGGTAATCTCAGAGATATCCCGGGACACGTCCCACTTCATCTTCCGAAGGACGGACAGATGTTGGAGATAAGACAACGGGAGCATCCTCTCCATGGCTGGAAGGAAGTATCTCCTCTCCCCTATCTGACGGAGCCACCTGTAATTCCCGTCATACATTGGGTTGCCACCGTCGCTGACATGATCTCCAAGAAGAAAAAGCAGGCTTCTCCAGCTTGATGTGGGTATCCTTTGCAAAGAATGCATCGGTCATGAGCACCCGAGAAGTCCTCTCATTTACATGGGCAATCATTTCCCTACGAACTGGCGACCTGTCAGCAGTCACAGGTATGGTCCTTCGCAGTGCAAAAGTCAGACGGTGGTCGGCACCACCCACGCGTCCAAAGTGGTGCATCTTGGCAAGTGAACCTGAAACATGCGGCACTGCAAAAGAAAAGACACTTGGTCAGATACTTTGCCAAAAATAAGGGAAGACGCTAAGTGTTCATAATTCAAAACGCAGCCGAGACACTGGACGCAGGAGTTATCATCTGCGTCCAGACCTGCGAAACTTGCACCAAAACGCAGAAGAGATACTGGACGCAGGAATTTTTCGAATCCGCGTCCAGACCTGCAAAGCCGCGTTCTGCAAACCAAGACTTATGAAAATTCTAAGTACTTGGACTCAAACGCCAGATTCTACAAAATCGGCGGTTGAAGACACAGAACGCAAGGATCAAATCCGCGTTCTGCAAACCAAGACTTGTGAAATTTCAAAGTGCTTGGACTCAGACGCCAGATTCATCAAATCGGCGCCTGATGGCACAAAACGCGGCACAGAACGCATGGATCAAATCCGCGTTCTGCAAATCGCGTCCAGAGACCTTTACAATTAGAAATATTCTAAGTGAAGGATCCAGAATGCAGAGTTCACCAGCGTCGGATCATCAGGCCCGCGCCCCGGTTATCATCTCAAGGACAGCGTCCGAGAATCAAACACGATCTTGTGTTAAAGGTTCTTAGGGTTCTATGAACATGTTTTAATGGCGGAACCCACGCCGAAGGTACATTTTTACTCGGAAAACACCCTCCTGCGCAGAGGAAGCATCTCTCTCAGCCTCGGCGACGGTCGCCCTTGAGGATGATGCAGTCGGTTTCGTCTTGGGAGCCATCGATGTTCAGAAATCCGAGTTCGAAGATGGACAGACGAACAAACAAGAGGAGGGAAGCTCTCTTTTCTCAGCAAATGCGTTCGGAGAAGAAGATGTGTCTCTCTAACTGTTGCCTTTTATAGGCACAGAGATTCGCGAAGATACGCAGCGTTTGGCCCAATAAACGCTGCAGCGAATCGCTGCCTGACGCGTGGAGCCAAATCATTGTTTGAACAGGGAAGATCATGCGTCGCGACCCCGCCACAAGTCAGAAGTTGACACGTGAGCAGTTCATTTAATGAACCGGGAGATCCGCGCGCCAAAAGGCGAAATCTCGCCGTTTTCCCAGGCCAGCTGGCGGCGTAATCATGACATGGCACAGATGCGCGCCCCAAAGTATGCGGCTCTTCGGTGGACATGCCCCGTCAGCATCATCATAATGCACCCAGAAAATCGCGTTTGCATTTCAAGAGATGCGTCTCTCCAAAGTCCGCGTCCCCTCAAACGGGCCAAACATCGCGTCTACCCCATGGAAGTCGCGTCTTTAAAGCGGTCTCTGCTTTTTCAAAAAGGAACCTGCGTCCAGTCTCCTGCTTCTGCAAGTCAGTTCAACAGTACACTGACGCAAACAGACAACCGACTACTCCCGGCCAAAAGCGCACCCGTGACAGACTAAAAGCAATCGGGGAGGTCTAGACTGTGTATCTAGACACTCAACACGATCAACTCTGACGGCTTCAAAGAGTTCAACAGTACACTCACGAAGACCAATTCCAGATAAGATCAAGCCCGAAGCATCAACAGTCCAGTCATAAAGGCGAACACGGCTAAGATCCAAAGTATTCCGAAATCCGTCCCATTCAACTGCGGAATATCAGAAACTTTGGAGGGGGTTCTGTAGGCTGTCTAAAAATGACTAACAAACAAGCCATTAAGGAAGCAGAGTCTCAAGCTCCAGACGCGTCGGCCCGAAGCCCGCGTCTCAGCATCAAGGCGCGTCGGCCCGAAGCCCGCGTCTCAGCATCAAGGCGCGTCGGCCCGACGCCCGCGCCTCAGCGTCCAGACGTGAAGGCCGAAGCCCGCGTCTCAGCATTAAGGCGCGTTGGCTCGACGCCCGCGTCTCAACTTCAGGGCGCGTTTGGCTCGACGCCCGCGTCTCAAACTTCAAGGCGCGTTTGGCTCAACGCCCGCGTCTCAGTTGCAACTGCCCTGATTGCGGGGCCAGTCACCGCGCATGTAGCGGGTAGTGGCCCCTCATTCGGGAGCGTTTTCAGGAGGCACCTTCACCCCCTGAGACCCCTATAAATAGCCTTGTTTGCTATGAAGAGGGGATCGGAGCTTTGGAAAGGTCGAGAATTAAGAAGGTCAAGGCATCATCAAGATCGATCGAATCCAGGCAAGAGGATCATCAAGAGGGAAGCACGACTTCAACAACAGACAGAGGGAGGAGACTCTTCAGCGAGCTTACTGAGTACTAGCCGCTCTTCGCCTACCCTCCTCTTTGAGAGTTTTGGTAGACGGAGCTGAGTTACTCTTTCTACCGACCGAAGAGAAGACCCCCGACGGTATAGGACGGTCATCTGGTCAACGGAGAACAAGATTCACTCTCCACCGCCACACGAAGAACCCAGCATTAAACAAAGGGGGGATTCAAGCTTCAACATCCTCCCTCCCTTGTAACTGGAAGGAAAAGTCTTGTTGTAATCTTTTCATCTGATTCAAAGAAATCTTTACAGCAATTCCCTCTTTCTTTTTCCGGCGCAAACAAGAGATTATAGAAAATTTAACATTGTTTCAAAGTAACAGTGTCATGAACTATAAACCAGCAAGCCAACTTATCAAAACATTTAAGAATACTTTTGTGACTGGGCATAATAGCTTCTGGAATAATTTGCCCACCAAGTCCTACAGCTTCTACATGGGAACGTAGACGGCATACACTGTATAGTTATAGATAATTGCTCATAATTTGATTGTGCATCTTAAACATCATTTGAAGAAATTGCAGTAGATTGTATGACCATGCCACTATTTTTGCACCAAAATGTGGTTAAATATCAGACTGTCACCAGCAAGCTAATTTATCGAACATTTAAGAATATGGCAACTACTAAGGAAAAATTAGACATAGAAAATGGTGTTGGACTCATCTCTTTTCAATTAATTTTAAGAGAGCCTCAATTGCAAATTTATTTATGCCTTAGACTCAATCCACATCAGCATAAATTAATTCCTTTCAATTATTATTTTTTTCTTATATATTTTCATTTTCTCTTTTACCCTTCTTCGCTGCTCTTGACATTGCCCTCGCCTCAACTCTGATCCCGACGCAAAGCAATTCGGGATCGACCTTTTGCAAATCTCGTTTGTTCATGCTCTGATGAGTTGTTTGTGTTTGTGATCGATGTGATATTTAGATCTGCATTGTATATTGGTCACTACTGCAGTCGAAGTTCTCACAAAGTCCTTACATAAAGATTGCAACATTGAGTTTTTGATTTGTTTTCTGCTGGATGATGACGATGTTGAAATGTAAAGAATCCCTTTTATGTGAGAACTGTGACGCGAGGAATGCGACTCATGACCTGATTTCGATTTTGGGTGAGCTAGAATTTAGAGGGGAGTAACACATTGAGAGAAGAGAGGACTGCGACTATGATAGCAGTCTTTATTATTATGAATATCTGTCCTCATAAAAGGACTGCAATTATGATCACAGTCCTTAATATGAGAAGCAGTCCTCATAAAAAGGACTGCGACCATGAGGGCTGCAACCAGACAATTCTCACAAAGTCGCAGTTGCGGAGCGCTTTTCAGTTGCGGTCATGATCCAGATTAAAAGTTTAAACATGATATTAATTTAGTCTTTTTTCATTTCGTGATTAAATCTCGTTAGACACGTGTCTGCAGTTTAGAGCCCGCTAAGAAAAATGAGCTCCAAGCAAAAAAAATTATAATTGAGATTTTTGCTAATTAAGTTTTAATAAAGGAGATGCAGCCGAAAACCCCAAATAAACCAGGCTGTTGTCTCCCAAATGGAGAGTTGTTAGTGACAGATAGTAACATAATCTTGAAGAGAAACATTGCCTGTGAAGGAAAAATTTCCTGAAAGTGACTGATAAAGGTAACGATACTAGAATCTAAATGATACTAGAATCTAAATGACAGATAACATTGATATTTGATGGTAATATGAACCAGTGGGTTAGCCTGCTGGTCGCACCCCTCTCCTAAAGGGGGAGGTGTCAGTTTCAATCTCACTGTTGTCGAACACGGGATTCAGTGGGTGAAAAATAAAAATTAATAATAATACTACTATGCATGCTTAACATGCATTGATGAAATAAATTTATTTCTGGAGTATCATATAAAAAGATTCACTTATTTTTTTCCTCAACTGCAATTACTGCAATTATGACAGAGCATTACTAGAGGAAATTGAATTAAAAACAAAAATTTGAAAATGTAATTCTTTACACTAATTCAAATACTCTGCCGATGACTCAATCGAAAAAACCTAGAGGCAGTGGTGGCGCAAGATTTTTTTCAGTATAGACATAATAGAGACTATAGGATTAACTTTTATTGTATGATATGTAGTACAATAAACATTAAATGTTTAAAATTTAAATCAAAAACTTTAAAATATATTTTTTCAAATATATTTAGATATTGAATTGATAAACTATGTTATTATTAAACATATTAAAATATAATAAAAAGTATTAGTTATAGCTCTTATATCTTTAAATTAAAAATTCATGATACTAATCCTAAATAGTAATATGTTAAAAATTTTAAATTATTCAATATATTCTAATTCTCTTCAGAATTAATTTCCATAAATTAAGCATTACTACTAATTGTGTGTAGGTTTCTCCGCTGAGTGTAAAACATACCCTTCAATCATATTATTGAACAAAAAACTAAATTACCCATCAATTCAAGAGATGAAGTTGGCTAGGTTTCTCTCAAGTCCTATACTGTATATTACAAGTGGGTTGCATTGGTAACAAGCCACCTTCTGGAAACCTTGATCTTTGTCATGCTCCTTTGAATTGATGAATAATTTGAATATCATCTCCAACACACTGCACTTCGGGTTGTTTTCATGGATATTGTTCCTTTCCCCCTTTTGACCTGTACTCTCATCTCATCCGCATGAGGTCTTTGTTGTGTCCTCCAGAGACCCAGAACCAACTATTAGAGCTGTCGACAACGATCACAATTGCACGGACAAAGAACAAAATAAAAAACACAAGATTTAACAAGATTTGACAATTTGCCTACGTCTTTGAGGCAGAAGAGATATCTTATAATCAAATCACCAATACAAGTTACAAATAGAGTATAATACTCCTCAATATATAGTCAGAGAAACAACAAATAAAAGAAAACCCAAATTCAGGTCGAAATCCACTTCAAAAATAGAAACTTGAATCTAACTTGAATTGCACAGCATACGACTTGTGGTCGACCGGCTCCATGTAACGGACGACCGCATGGTCGATCGACTACAAATCTCCTGTTTCAAGCTTCGGGCCAGTCGACCAAGCAGTCCGATCGCCCTGTTTTCTTTTGTCCAACGTGCACACTATGCACATGCGATTGACCGAGTGGTGGACCGCCCTGCTCTTTATCTGCTATTTCCAATGAGTTTTAAAAACTCTTCCAAGCTTTTATCCACATCTTCTCCCTACAATTTGATGTTGAGTTGCATGTCGAACACATGCTCTCAGACATGAGGGTGATCTTGGATATATAAGAATTTGGACAACTCCACATAGAAGACTAGTCTTTTAAATGGTGTCCCAATTCCTTGCACCTTTCTACGGTGTTCTAACAATACACGTGGTTCTTTCCTTGCTCTCTTTAGAACAAGGATGGGATGAACACGGAACTGAAAGATATTTGGTGGCAATGATTTTGTTTAGTTATTCATTTTGAGAAATAGGTTTGGTAGATATTTTTCACGCAAGTTTTATAGATCAAATAAGAAATATCCCAGTTGGGTGGTTTAGGGCCTGTTGCAATTGGTGTTTTTTCTGATTCCTCACATTGTCCGGTCTAGTCCGTTGATTTTGAAATTGGATTTCAAAATCAGCTGTTTGTTTCGCCATGAATTGAGCATGAATTTTGAAATCCACGAATAGGGTTGCTTGTTTGGGTTCAAAATGAAGGCAGTTGATTTTGGTTGATTCTTAAATCCATCTCTTTTTGAGTTTGTTTGAACTTTGATTCCAAGTTTTTTGCTTGTTTGTGGAGATCAAATCCCTCCAAAAATATTTTAAAAATAGTGTCTCAGTGAATCGGATGAAATCGATCATTGAGCCCCGATTTCATAATATAAATTTTGCTGATGTGAGATGATGTCATCAGGGCTTGGAATCCAGCCCAAATGGATCAAATAAATAAGAAATTTTAGAATCCTGATCCAGATTCTACCCCCTGTCAGATCCAATCCATGGATTTCATGAGAATTCATGGAAACAAACAGGCCCTTACAGAAGGGTCAAATCATATAAAGGCTGTGATAAATTGAGCCCTTATGAATTGATAGTGGGGATGTTTTCATCTCTTTCTTTCTGCGACCCTTTAACAGAATAAAATTGTAAATTTTACTGTTATTGTTATTTATGATTGTTGTTTATTTTTAGTATTATCATTTTATAGAATTTTTAAAAAGTTATCTAGAAACAAAATTGTAAGGTTCTCTTTCTGCGACCTCCCCGGTGCTCCCTGGCCCTCCCTCCCCCTCCTCCCCTCCACCCGCCCGCCCCCCTCATCCCTTCCCCAACTGTTCGGCCGAATCCGATCGAACAGCTAGGAGGAGGGGGCGAGCGAGGGGAAGGGGAGATCGAGGGTGGGAGGGACTCCATGGGGAGGAGGAGGTTCGCTGGCGAGGGGGGAAGAGATGTGGGAGGCTGGGGAGGAAGGGGTTCGCCGGAGAGGGGGGAGGCCTGGGGTTGCTGGGGAGGGAGGAGGTCAAGTGGTCGCGGTATGAGAGAGAGAGGAGGGAGAAGAAGAAGAGAATATTTTGACCATTTTTTATTTTTATTTTGCGTGTGCCTTTATCAAATTTGGGGATGCCTAATCCTGGGAGTACTTTCCTCATTCCTAAGGGTGGCAATATCCGCTCCCAAAGAGATTCTAACCTTTCACATATCTACAAATATATAAGTTAAATTAATGTATCCTATGCTGGCAAAGTGAAAATTATAATAGTTATAATGCACCGTCAAGTCTAACTATCAACAAAAAGATCCCCTAGGGTGTGTTTGGTTGCAAAGAAGTGGGCAGAAGTAAGGAAATGGGGAAGTATTATTACTCACTTTCCTATCTATCCAAACACCGAAAAAGAAAAATAAGAAAACCTTTTTTCCGTTTCTCTTTTATACAACCATTTTCTCACTTTCAGAGTACTACAGTTAATTTTGTAGTCATGTAAATCTCATTTGTAATAAGTTGTAGCACAAAACAATTAACTTTTTTATCATGTAAATCTCACTTGCATTCTAATTACCGTTCATCTTTTATTTTTCTTAATTAATTTTTATTTTAATATTATTTTGCGGTCAACTTTTCCACTCCACTTTCACATTACCATCCAAACACCGGAAAAGACATAACATTTTTCAAACCATACTTACCAATAACATCCAAACACCGGAAAACTTACTAATTAATTCTCAAGTTTCAAAGAAAATTATTACCACTTCCACACTTCCACTCTTAACCAAACAGGCCCTTAATCGTGTGTTTGGTATTATTTCTCACTACTGTTCTCATCGCTTCTACAGCAAACAAGTGTTTTTTAATAAATTTAAATGTTTGTTAATCGCTCCTACTAGAAAATTTGTCTACTGTACTATAAAAGTAAAAAAGATCTTCTCTTTTCATGTAATCTCTCATGTAAGTTGACTTGTATTCATATTTTTTTGCTCTATTCTCTACAAATCTCATTTAATTTTTTCTGCCACACGTTTCCTTCTATATGACTTCCTCCAAAATTCATTGTAAATATTTATTTTTTATAAGCACTTAAAATTTTAATGTAACCAAACATATTAGTCACCAAAAAGCTCTTTTTTCAGAAAGCTTTTTTGAATAAATATTTTTGGAAAAGGACTTATCTAAGCAGAAGCAATATCAAATATATTTTTATATTTAATTTTTTTTATTTTTATTTTTGTAAAGGAAGAGTGTAGCTTGGAATCTATCTTTAAGAACTTGATCCAATTACAAGCGCAAGATTCTTTATGAGTTTATATCAATCCAATTACATAGCCCGACCCCACCCATCTAATTTGGGCCGATCATGCTCTCAAAGCCACAAAGCAAGGCCCAGGATAATAAAGCCCAGAGGGCCCTAGATTCTTTCTTTTCTAGTAGGCCATAATAGAGTCACGGTTCCAAGAACTTAACCCAAGCATGGGATTAAAAGAATCAGAAGCTAATCTCAGTGTCCAATCATGCTTTATATTGTTGGAACTCAGATTGATTCCAATCTACATGAGTGAAAGAATATCTCCAAGAAAATGATATATAAGGAATATTGCGCATTATGTGCTAAATTCAATATTGGAGAAGAATATTTGCTTCTTCTTTATCGGAATATGGGTTCATATTACATAATATCTTTGCTAATATAAAATAAAATGATGATTTATTATAAAATTTTGTCACTTTCTTTTGTTTCCCCACGAAGGATACGTATCACACTCCACTTTGGGGTTAAAAAGAGAACAAAAGTAATAAAACAGTAGTGTAAGACTGTAAGTCAACAAAAAAAAAAAAAAAAAGCGTAATCACATGCAGTCTATTTGCTTCTACATTTATTTATTTATTGTTATATTATATAAAAGATTATATTCATAATAAAAAGTATTCCCCGTGAATAAAACAAAATAGTTCAAAAAGTATTCATCGATGCAATTCAACTGGTTAATTAATTAAGGGGCTGTTTAATTTCAAGGAAGAGGGCAGAAGTAAGGAAATGAGAAAGTGACATTTCTCACTTCTCTATCTATCCAAACACCGGCAATGAAAAATGAGAAAGGCTCTTTTTTTTTTTTTTTTTTCACAATTATTTCCTCACTTTCAGAGTTTGCAGTTAATTTTGTGGTCATGTAAATCTCATTTGTAAAACGTTGTAGATCAAAACAGTTAATTTTGTGATCATGTAAACTCACTTGCATTCTAATCACAATCTAATTTTTATTTTCTTAATTAATTTTTATTTTAATATTATTTTACGGACAACTTTTTCACTTTTACTTTCATATTACCATTCAAACACCGGAAAAAGACAAAATATTTTTCAAATCACACTTCTCAACAACATCTAAATACCGAAAAACTTACTCACAAATTCTCAAGTTTTAAAGAGAACTATTACTACTTTCTCACTTCTTCACTTCCGCACTTTCATCCCTAACCAAACAGCCCCAAAATTAGGAGGGACCATTTACATAAACAGGTAAAATCTCCACTTTTATGCTACCTGTTCAAGGGATAAATCTATAAATGTTCTCCTACCATTTAATTTCCGCATAGTTAATGCCATTCAAACCCATTCTTTTACCTTTTTTTCCCCCTTAGCCATTTGAAATTTGGGTGCATGATAAAGAGAAACAACAGTTCTTTTCCTTGCCTAACCGAAGCTCTGAATATTTGTGTTGATGAAAAAGGAAACAGTGATCTGTGATGGTAGAGTCACCCCTCACACTCTAGTGGCAGTGGGTCCTAAAGATGGGGAGTAACATTCGCATGCACAGAATATGTTCGATCATTTGCCTGAGAGAGCCAGAAGCTGGATTCAGACTCTGGAGAACACCGTGACGAGGTTGCATTGACGTAATGGTGGATCCTGAACCTTGATTTCCATGGTAAGCAAACTAACTTGCCATTTACAGAACATTTTCTTAGATTTATTCTCCATTACATCATGCTACATGGATATAACAAGTACACACTAGGGAGAGCATCGAAATATTTCTATACAAGTTTCTTCGCATTTCACTATTTTGCGTGATCAGCGAAACTAATAGAACATCACATGTAAGTTGAACATGTGGCAAAACGCCCTCGAGTGGTATGATACCCTACAAAGAGAGTTCCTCCATAAGCCTTGGCAGCTTGAAATGATGTGGTAGGCTCTAGGAAAACTTAATCTGCACTTTGGGCTCATCCTAACTTGCAACTACTTTGCTAGGCCATTTATCATCTAGAGATTCCATTAGCCAGCATCTCCAACTGTTAAGTAATAGTGACTTCACAATCAAGGTAGGTCTTTCCTTCAATAATGAGATTGTGAAAGTAGATGCTGCAACCTAACTTTTTTTTTTTTGTGGAGAATATGCAACCTAATTTCTAATATACTGAAGAAATTACAGTTGTTAATAGAGCACAAACCACCTAAGAAAATATCTTTTATAAACAATTATTACTGCAAAGAATAAAGTGAGTAAAGAATCTTGGAATGTTGACTGAGTCAACATAAGAGCTCCTATAAGAACCTATGGACACCCTCAAAGTCCTCATCAACTGAGTCATAGTGAATTTCTACTGAAATTGAATGGCTCCTCAAAGCAAAATGCTCAAGATAGGGAATGAAGCCTTTGGCATGCTGGAGGGCTGCTTGGTAAAGAAGGAAAATCCTCCATCTCAACCCTACAGACCAGTAAAGATGAATCAATCAAAGAAGAATGAAGCAGTGATTGATAGCAATCAAGCTGCCAAGCTTTATGGCGGAGCTCTAATAGTGGGATATCGCTCCCAACCAAAAGTGGCTCGTTGGGCATTCTAATGGCTGATCTCCTATAGTGAGCATAGACTATATCTTCCTTTCTGCATGTTTCATATGCTGATTCTCTGTGTTTAATGTCTATCAAGAGGGTCACACTATAGTTTTAGTGTCCTTGCAGTATGAGATGTACTTAAATGCATGATGGGCTTTTGTAAGTTACGTTTTGTAATATATATAGTGCGATGGAGGGCAGTATAAATTTCAGTCTTCTATACCAAGAGGGAAACATGCATAAGGATGCATATACTCCTTTTCCTCTTGTTTCATATGATAAGATATTAACCAAACTTTCTCAGGAGTATAAAGCAGAATTTACACAAGACAAAGCACATCCCTTGTACTTCAAAACAAATATAAATGTCATCATAACTTTTTCCCCCAAGATTAAATTCCAAAAATATTTCTCTGAAGAAGTCCTTCCAAAAAAAAATATTCCAAAAATATTTCTTCCTGAAAATAGGTGCTATTGTTCTGCCAAAACATTTACCGAGCTGCAACAATAAAGGATCAAAATATCCAAGAGCAGTACAATCACCATTTTTCCTACCAATTTGCCTGTTCCATTGGTTGGATCCCTCCATCTTCAAGGTATGATTTTTTCCTTTTCTAACTGAAAGGCAGGGCCAATAGACCACGAAAATGTTCTCTGATTTTTTTTTCCTTTTTAACCTAAAAGGTGGGGCCAATAGACCATGAAAAGTGTTCTCAATATCAGTGGCAACAAGAGTTCAACTATTCTGTTGTCACTAGAATATGGGAAGTGTTATCATTGTGATATGTACAGCATAACTGACCACATCAAAGAAAAAAATAAATAAATAAAACCATGACAATACACCTAATATAGCAACTCTATATGAATCATGATGCACATATATCATTATCTGATCACTAGTTCTTTCTTTTGTTGATTTCTTTGGACTGGTCTCTGGCAGTAGCTTCACCTTGTCCTCCCTTCTTGCTCAAGTACTCTTCTAGGATTTCGAAGGCTTCTTGCCCCACTTTGTTAAGGTGATCTGAATGATTTCCATCAAAGTGTAGTTCTAGACTTCTAATTCTTAATAGCTATTGGGTTCAGTTTGATGAGAGCTCAATGGGGGTGGGTGATTTCTTGTGCCGGCCTCTTATTGACTTCAAGTCAACTTCTCCTCTTATGATCGTACATGAATTAGACTCAGTAGTTCCCTTTCGCTAGTTTGTGCTGTCTCCTGATCCTTTGGAGGAGACAAGTGGATGGTATAGAGGCGAGTATCTAAGTGAAATAGCATAATCAAATAAATACCAAGGAATATATTCCATTGATAGATACAAGTTGGTTTTTTGCTTACATTGTTGTGTAAATATGATTATTCGTTAGAAATCTGAGCTACCAAAGCAAATATTCTGGAATATTAGGATGAGATTTGTGAGGGAAAATTCATTAGACATTAGATAATGTTCTTGTGTCAATCAGCTTGGCTTGAGGTCGAGGTTTATTTAGGTATATCTGTGTGTTACAGATCTGAACCCTGACCTAGATTAACGGGCTTTTCTTAAGCAAAGCATTGAGTATGCTTACTGGAAAATAAATTGCCCCGGCCCAAGGCTAACTACTAAGTTTGCTTTTGTTTATCTTAGCTTGTCTAGAATAATTAGGATCAATGCATTTTCCAGTTAAGATGTTGAGCCCTAGCCCAAGTTAGCACGCTTAAAAGTACGGATACAAGTTTTCCTCAAAATAAAATAAAATAAATAAAATGGTACAACTCCATGTTCTTTCTCAAATTGCAAGGAGGCTTGAAATATTCTTTTATAGTACATATTGATTTTAGAAATATATAGTGCATGCTTCCTCATATGCTGCTTAAGGCAATTATGTTAATCACCAAGATAAATTAATCGGAAAATCGATCTTATGCAGTTATAATATACATTGATCAAGGTTCACCTCCGATCAGAAACTGTGAAGACCTAGAGAGAATCAAGATACATGTTCCACTTTAATCCACATGATCACAACCCTAGGCTTGAATGGGTGGCCTGCATTACAATCGAACTTATTCTGTATATCGTTAAGAGGGTTGGCTTGTTCATCGAGTCCTTTGTGTGTCTTTGAAACTTTGGGATAGTGAAACTAGGTTTTGATTCTTGGAAACTTTGGGATAGTGAAACTAGGTCTCTGATTCTTATGAACCATGCTATGGCGAGCTCTAGAGCACTTGATCTCTACAGGGCTTTCCTAACTTGCAACTGCTTTATAGACATTCAGCATCTGGAGCTTCCATTAACCAGCATCCCAAACTGTTAAATAGCATTAACTTCACAAGAAAAGGCAGATCTTTCCTTCAATAATTTGATTTTAAGGGGTTGTTTGTTTCGCGTAAAAGGCTGCAATTTGTAAATAACTTACAACCCAATTACAATTACGGTGTTTGTTTGGACTGTAATTCGTAAGACTTACGCAACCCAACTACCACTCACTTGCAACGTAATTACCACTCACTTACAATTCACTTACAGTTAATTTTTGAGGTCATGCAAATTTGTATTATTTTTTATATTATTATCATTTTTTTAATATTTAATATTTTTAGTATTTATTTACAATATTTAATTTTTTAAAAATACCAAATAGTTAATTTTGTGGTCAACTTTTGTACTTACGACTTACACATTATGACAACCAAACACTGTAAAAAACAATACACTTTCTCACTTATAACTTTATATTACCAACCAAATACCGTAAAACTTACATGTATGTAACTCATTTACAATTGTAAAAGAGTTCACCAATTACGACTTACGAATTACGACCAATTATGACAACCAAACAGACCCTAAAAGTAGATGCTGCAACCTGACATTTGGTTGGTGAGTACAAACCACACTAACATAATATCTTATATCGGCAATTATTATTGCAAAGAATAAAGTGAGGAAAGAACCTTAGAACGTTGTCTATGTTCATAATTGTTGTTAAACGATCTGTATGCTCTGATACCAATTGCTGGGAAAAATCTGTATGCTCTGATACCAATTGTTATGATTTCAAGGAAGGACGCCCCCACGATCGGATCGACTGGGGCAGCGTAGTGAATACGAACCTCGTGATCTACTAAGACAATTTGAAGAAGAGAAGAAGATAATTCAAAATAGATAGAAAGCCAACGCACAATATAACGTGGTTTCAATCAAACAGATCGTGTGTACGTCCACGGGAGAAGGGGGAAACTTTATTAAAATTTTGGGAGAGTACAATAAGAATTACTTACACCTTACGCTGAGAAGTTACGAGCCCTTGATGGCCGCCAAGAACAGCGAACCCTTGTGGCTAAGCTTCTCTCACGAATTTCTCACCTAGATGAATTACACCCTTAGAAATTACAAATTCATAGGATTCTCTTAGAATACATTGAAGGCCACCCCTAAGAGATTATTTATAACCCATAGAACTTTCTTAGTCCTAATCAAACTCCTTCAATCAGAATAAAGGAAATTTGAAGCCAACTCGGACTCAAAACGCCTTCAATAGAATAAAGAAAACTGGAATCTAACTCGGACTCAAAACAGATCTAGAAAAGGAAACTGTCAAATTCGACATTAATTGACTACCTTCATGACGTATTCACGTCATAATTCTAACAATTTTCCCCTTGACTTGAATACGTCCAAGTCCGAGAATAGCCTCCATGCTTTATGTGCTCGCATCCACGAACAATTGAACAAACTTGACTTCATCTTCATCTCACTCCCTCTTCTCCATAACTCCCTCATGGGGTTCACATCTTGATTAGCTCGAATAAGTCCAAGCCCAACCTGAACTTTATTACCCAATGATATCCTTGATTTACACAAGATGTATGAGAATTTGCTCCACCATAGGAGTAACGATCTGGACTACCTTGTTGCACGCCTAGTCCCAATCTCCCTTCGGGATACAATTGAACATCCGAGCTCGAATCCATCGTAGTCTCCGATTGTTCCACAACTACCGCTTTTGAAGCCGAGAATAACTGCAATCCACCAACTGTGACCTCCGAATTCCGTAACATATACACATTGTCGACACGTTCGGCTTGAAACATCACATGAGCCTCTTTGAAGACTTTCATAAGATCACCTTTCGAACTGAAATAAAACCCTTCTCTATGTAAGACTCCAAGAGAGATGAAATTGTACCTTGATTCGAGAACATGACGAACGCCTTGAAGAGTAATGATACATCCATCATGAGATCGAAACTAGATTGTTTCTTCACCAATCACCTTGCTTGTAGCAGAATTTCCCATGAAGACTTCTCTCTCTTGAACCAAAGTGTAGGAAGAGAACATTTTCTTATTGGAACTAATATGTTGTGAACATGCAGAATTTATGACCCATCTATCTTTGTTACCAACTGATTTGTCTGTAACAGATAGAATGTCATATTGTTCCTCATCTCTTTCAACCAGTTCAGTGATATTAGCATCTAGTTATTTTTTCTTTCGAAGCCAACACTTAGAACTAATGCGCCCCTTCTTGTGAAAATAATTGCACGTCAAATTCTTATATTTTAAGTTACTTGTAAAACTTTCATTATTACTCTTCTCTCTTAAATAATGAACTTGCCCGGATCATGATGAGACTCACCTGTCAACTGGGTGTCAATTTTGTCCTTATTGAGCAGATGCTCCTTGACCTCATTGACCTTGATTGTTGACTTGCCTTTATAGATGACAACTTTCTTAAAGCTCTTATATGAAGAAGGTAAAGAACACAATAATAGAAGTGCTTGATTCTCATCTTTATCTTAACCTCTATCTTATCTAGATCATTGATAATAGAGAAAAATTTGCAATGTGAGACTTAATAGGTGTACCTTCATGCATGCGGAGAAGAAAGAGACGCTGCTTCAGAATCTATCGATTCGCCAATGACTTCTTCAGATAGTGGTTCTGAAGTTACTCTCACAGCGAGGATGCTGTTTTCTCCATAGAAAAATCATCCAACACTTCATTTGCCAAGCAAAACTGAATAGATGTCAAGGCTTTCTCATCCAACTCCTACCAAGTTTTTTCCTTTATGTCTTGAGGCTTTTTCTCCCCCTGAGTAGTGCTTTCTTCAATCCGCTCTGGGTGAGGATGACGTTCATCCTAATCTGTCACCTGCTGAAATTGATGACGCCATCGAATTTTTGAATATCGAACTTAATCTCAGACATCTTCACGTTGACCTTGCACGTCCACGGAGAAGGGGGAGAAACTTTATTAAAACTTTGGGAGAGTACAATAAGAATTACTTACACCTCACGCTGAGAAGTTGCAAGCCCTTGATGGCCGTCAAGAATAGCGAACCCTTGTGGCTAAGTTTCTCTCACAAAATTTTCACCTACATGAATTACACCCTTAGGAATTACAAATTCATAGGATTCTCTTGGAATATTATGAAGGTCACCCTTAATGGGTTATTTATAAATCATAGAACTCTTCTAGTCCTAAACAAACTCCTTCAATCAAAATAAAGGAAACTTACATCCAACTCGGACTTAAAACAATTTCAATTAGAATAAAGGAAACTTGAATCCAACTCGGACTCAAAATAGATTCAGAAAAGAAAACTGTTAAATTTGACATTAATTGACTAACTTCATGACGTATTCACGTCATAATTCTAACAGACGTAAGAGCCCCTATAAGAACCCATGCCTATCCTCAAAGGCCTCATCAACTAAGCCATAGTGAATTTCTACTAAAATTAAATGTCTCCTCAAGGCAAACTGGTCAGGTAGGGAGAGAAGCCTTCAACACACTAAAGGAATACTAGGGCAAGGAAAAGCCTCCATTTCAATCCTACAGACCAATAAAGATCACTCAATCAAAGAAGAATGAGGAAGTGATTGATAGCAATCAAGCTGCCAACACTTACGACGGAGCTCTGATAGTGGGATATCACTTCCAATCAGAAATGTCTCTCTGGGAATTCTGATGGCAAATCTCCTCCTATACCAGCCAAGGATTATATCTTCCTTTCTGCATGTTTCATATGTTAGTCTCTGTTTTCGCTATGTCTATCAAGAAGGGTACATTATAGTTTTAGTATCCTCGAAGTATGAAATGTACTTAATGAATGATCAGGCTTTTGTACCTTTGTGATTTATAGTGCAATAAAGGGCAGCATCCATTTCAGTCACTTACACGGAAATTAAAACATCATAAATTTTAGGGGCCCCTTTCCTCCCCTTGTTGTTTTATATTAAAAGGTCTTAACTGAACTCTCTCAAGAGTAAAAAATACAATATGAACATAAGATAAAAACACAACTCTCATACTTCAAAATAATATTAATTTCACATAACATTTTGTCCCCAAGGATTAAATTCCAAAAATATTTCTCCCCAAACAAATCCTCACAATCAACATATGGAGAGAAAGTGTAAAATCTTTTTGATAGAGTTTATTGACTTATTGGAGAAGATAACCTAGAGTTTGGAGTTCAATGGCATGCCAAGAAGTCAGAATATGGTCGAAGACAATGATCCGGTTAACTGGATGTGCACATTGGGAAAAAAGAGTTATAGCGGTCGCACCTAGTCAACTGCCTAGGGAAGCAGCGACAGCAGAAGACAGTCAATCGACCGACCAGAAGATTATTTTTGGCTCGACACAACTAGCGGTCGACCGGCCGGTTAACTGGCCCATGCGCAGTGTTGAGCCTGTACAACCAGTGGTCGACCGCCCGATCGACCACTCGGTCGACCACACCTCAGTTCTGAGCTGTTTCATATTGGGATTCTTGATTCTTTTTTAATCTAAATTTGGATCTATTGGTTTTCTTTTCTTCATGGATTCTCTGGCTATATAAAGTGGAGGATTGTCCCAGTATTTCAAATCTGAATTGATTGATTAATAAGATCAGTCTGCCTTTCTTCCCTGAGGACGTAAGCAATTGCCGAATCTTATTAAATTTGTATTTTTCTTGCTTTCTCTCTTTGATTTGTTCTTGTTGTGTTTGTGACTACTCTGCGACAAAACTCTGGTGTTTGCATGTAGACATCTGGTGTTAGTTTCTTAACAAGTGATATCAGAGCATCCCATGTTCGATCGGGATCGTGCGTCGATTCCAAGAGCAATATGGTCTGTTCGGCGGAGATTGTGTGTCGATCTCGGAGAGACATTGGTCTGTTCGTGAGATCGTGTGTCGATCTCAGAGCAGAGTCGGTATTGTTCGTTGGGATCGAATTGGGTGGAGCAAATCACTTTGGAAACTTTTCTACGACGTTTGGAGGTAAAGTGATGTAAAACAGGATCACAATCACCTTCGAATACAAATAAAAAGGAAAAACTAGGGTTTTACAAGAAATAAAATGAAAAAAGAGAGATTAGGGTTGGAGAAAGAACCAGATAACTTTGGGCTTCGCACCCTTACGCGGGCTTCACACCCCTTGCACCACGGGCTTCACACCCCAATCTCAAGAACCCAAGAGCTCTGAAATTTTAACTGGAAAAGTTTTATTTAATAATTGTCTACTTTTTCATTGAGTTGAACCTCTTTATATAGGCTCTTACAAAGTGAACTTCTCGGATATAACCGATGTGGTACTAAAGAAAGATAAACAAAACACAACATCTCAAAATAAACTAAGGCATAAAAAGGTAACTGACAACTGACGTGATGTCCTCATCAATTCCCCCGGGGTGGGAGAAACCCGACCCTGTCGAGTGAGGACTTTCCTCATGAAGCATATCAATCGGGCCAAGGTGGTGGTCGTGGCAATATCGCTGGTACGCCGTGTTGATACCATAGTGGCGGAGGTAGAACTGGTCTCCGTGACGGGTTGGCTGTGAAAGAGGACGGCTCGATCAAGACATAGAGAGTAGACCAAGACGCATCATCCCTGCTGAAGACGGAACTAATACCAGGATCTCATGAGCTATCCAACTCGCAAGCAATGGAAGCAATCCTCTTCAGAACCCTATTGAAATCTTTAGGCCAAACGTGCAACTTTCTCACAGCCTCAGAGAGACTCATAACCATCACCTTATTATCAACTGCAAATTCCTACAAAGTATTATATAGGTACGTAGCAAATTTGTGGGTATCATTGCAAATTGCTATCGGTCTAGTGATATCATCAATGTATGCAACAGGAAAATGTAATATAGTAGTCTCAACTATCTCATTCACGTCATCACTGGCACTATTAGACATGTGAATTTCATCAATAACCAGTGTGTCGGCACCAACTGTTGTGTCATACTAACAGTCTTGGGAAGAACATGGACTTCCTCAATAACCTTCGAGACGTCAACTTCATCACTAGACACAATTCTAACATGTTGACTCTCTGAAGGACACTGATAATCATAATGTCCATATCCCTCACATTTATAACACTTAGCCTTAGCATTGACTAACGTTTTGAAAGTCAAGTCCAACTTTAATGCAACATCAAAGGCATCTTCAACAGTGTCTAAGTCATAGGGGCCAGTAATCATAGCACGTTTTATTTTAGGTCGTAAACCCCAAACAAACCTAGTTAGACTCTCAGAAGGGTGCTCTCTCACGTCACTGCGATGGATTAAGTCCTTAAACATGGCATATAATCATGAACGGACATATGACCCTGATGGAGTTTGTGTAGCTGGTCTAAGTGGGGGTCCCTATACTGTTGACTAGTCATGATGACTCAAGCAAACAAGCAGATGTAGTAGAGAACCTTAGAGTTAATTAAACTAAATGTATGCACTAAACAAAAATACCCTAAAGTTTAAGTTCTAAATGCAAAGAAAATGCATTCCTAAAATGATGAAAAAGCGATAAATGCTAATGTAACCACTAGATCGAAGCAAATAACAATTCAACCAACAAATTATAGCAATCCATATAGTAGTTGCAAGTAATCTAACAGTTAACGATTCAGGTCAAGTTAGGATATCACCTCGAGAATGGAGCAAATCAGACGCTAATCGGGGCAGAAAAAAGCTCTGGACTATGGTGCGCTGATCTGCTGAGCTGAATCTGGCAAACGACCGAAGCTTGAACTAGAATATGAAGGCTATAGATGTGTAGTGTTGCTCTCCACGAATCTGCTGCTTCGAAAACGGCTCAAATCGAGCTTGAAACGAGTTCAGAATGGACGAATGTTGGGGCTTTTGGGGGACATGACCAATAACCTGAAGGTTACTGTTCACGTGAACAGTAATCGGTCGATTACTGTTCACTGTGAACAGTAAAGTTTTTTTTCTGTTCTATTTTTTTCTTCTGTTTTTCTGTTTTTTTTTCTGTTTTCTGTTTTTTTTATATTTTCTGTTTTCTCTTCTTTTTTTCTTTTTTTTGCAAAGTAGATCTAAATAAATCTAAATCTAGATTTAGATCTAGATCTAACAATAATCGAATTTTTTTTGCAAAGTAGATCTAGATCTAGAGATCCAGATCTAGATTTAGGATTTGAGGAAGAGAAGAAATTCGAAGAGGATTGAAACAAAGCTCTGATACCAAATTGATGTAAAACAGGATCGCAATCACCTTCGAATATAAATAAAAAGGAAAAACTAGGGTTTTACAAGAAATAAAATGAAAAAAGAGAGATTAGGGTTGGAGAAAGAACCAGATAACTTTGGGCTTCGCACCCCTTACGCGGGCTTCACACCCCTTACACCACGGGCTTCACACCCCAATCTCAAGAACCCAAGAGCTCTGAAATTTTAACTGGAAAAGTTTTATTTAATCATTGTCTACTTATTCATTGAGTTGAGCCTCTTTATATAGGCTCTTACAAAGTGAACTTTTCGGATATAACCGATGTGGTACTAAAAGAAAGATAAACAAAACACAACATCTCAAAATAAACTAAGGTATAAAAGGTAACTGACAACTGACGTGATGTCCTCATCATAAAGATTCCATCTTTATCTATTCATATTTGTTTTCACTATTTTTTTCACATTGCTTTGTTTGAGCTATTGGAGGAGATGACCAAAAATAGTTAATCTGCAGTGAAAATCGTGAACAGTCATCCGTCAAAGATTGACCGGTGAATTTGATGGCACGAACAATCTTGGGATGTGGAGATGCGAGGTTATGAATGCTCTAACTGCGTCAAATCTCGAAGATGCTCTATTTTTGAAAGAAAAGCCAGATAAGACTTCAACAAAGAACTGGATAAGATGAATAAGGCGGTGTGTGATGTCATAAGATCTTGTTTAACACAAGATATCAAGTACCATGTAATGACTGAGCTTCAGTGAAGAAGATATGAGAGATCCTAGAGAGCAAGTACTTGATCGAGAGCATATATAATCGCTTGCAACTAAAGAAGAGGCTTTATTGCTTTCAATTGAAAAGAGGTATCTCGATCGGTGAACACATGAATAACTATATGAAGCTTCTTGCAGATTTAGCTAACATGGATGTGGTGATCGAGGAGGACAAGACATTAATTCTTTTGAGTTTTTTTTTCCTGATGAGGACTACGAGACCTTCGTTCACACCCTAATCAATAATAAACAATCCCTTGGCTATATTGAAGTTTCTTCTACTCTTGTAATTCATGCATTGAAAAGGAAGACAAAGAGTTCTCCAAGAGTATATCAGATGAAGTATTGACGATAAAAGGTAGGAGTTCCATTCGAAAGGGCTAAGGAGATCGTGGTAGATCAAAGTCTAGAGTTAGTTTTAGAGATCCGAAGAAGTTCTAGTGTGCCTTCTGCAAAGAGTTTGGACACTAAAAAGTTGATTATCCAAGGATCAAGGATAAGAAAGAGTCGAAGCCCGAGGTATCTCGCACAGATGGTTGGTACACAAACTGGTACTTCACAGGCAGATGGATCATACTCAAGACTCATCGGTAGTTTTGTTCTCTATCACTACTCCTACTGTTAGCTGCTCAGGTGATTCTGAGTGTAGATACGAGTGCTACCTATCATGTGTGTCTCAATAGGGATTGGTTCTCTAGTTTTGAGAAGCTAGATGGTTGTTTCGTCATCATGGGTGATGATCGTCCGTACAACATAGAAGGGATATGTACAGTTTTTATCAAGATGTTTGATGAGATAGTAAAAGAACTGAAGAAAGTGAGGTATGTACCTCAATTGAAGAAAAATCTTATCTAAGTTGGTGCCTTGAAAACATTGGGTCTGCAGATATGTGATAGAGACGGTGTTCTCAAAATGCTTAGAGGCTCGATGGTTGTGATGAAGGGTGTCCGATGCAATAATCTGTATTATGTGAAAGGTACTATGATTACAGGGCAAGTGACATCTCTATTGGTTCAGATGATGATTGTCCGACTATGACATATGAGACTCGGACATATAGGTGAAAAGTCTTTGCAAGCTCTAACAAAGTAATATTTGTTACAAGTTGCCAAAAATTGCAAATTGAAATTCTGTAAGCATTGTGTTATCGGAAAGAAGACTAAGATGAAATTAGACACTGCAATTTATTGCATCGAGGGGATTCTTTACTATGTTCACATAGGTGTTTGGGAACCTACCAAGATGATATTTATTAGAGGTAACCACTAGTTTTTGTTTTTTATTGATGATTACTCTAGGTGATGTTGGGTATATACTATGAAGCACAAAAAGAAAATCCTAGAGTTGTTTGTGAAGTGAAAAAAGAATATGGAGAAGAAGATGTGAATGAAAATCAAGGTATTCTGTTCAGACAATAGTGAGAAGTACACTAGCAATCTTTTCCTACAGCTATCCCACGATGAGGGCACAGAAATGCACTTCAAAGTGAGAGAAATATCGCAAAAAATGGGGTGACCGAAAGGATGAACATGACCTTACTAGAGAAGGTTCGTTACATATTATCCAATGTCGGATTATCGAAATCTTTTTAGGCTGAAGAATTGGCGTATGCTTGTCATCTCACTAACAGGTTGCCTTCTGCAATAGGAGATAAAATTTCTTTGAAAGTTTAGTCACAAAAAGTTGCTCAAGGCTATGACTCACTTCAGATATTTGGCTGTCCAGCCTATTACCGTGTCAAGGAAGACAAGTTGGGTCCGAGAACGAGGAACGATGCGTTTGTTGGTTTCAAGAAAAGTGTGAAAAGTTATAAAATTTGAGATCTAAAGGACAAAAAGATCATCTTGAACAAGGATGTCAAGTTTGATGAGGTTTCAATAGTAAAACCTACATACTCTCAGCAGATGGAGAGTGAGAAGACCAACATGATATCGCAGAAGGTGGAGAGGTGATGTTACTCCACCACCTACAGATAGAACAATATCATTTGAGATCACACTTGAGATGACACAGAGTGGTGATCATGTAATTTATGAGGATGATCAAGGATCGCTTATGAGTGATGTTCAAGATTCTATTGCAGTTGAAAGAACTCAGAGAAATTCACGTAAGCTCAGTTGGCTCATTATAAACATGATTGTGGCCTATGCTTTTCCAGTCGTTGAGGAAATGATCTCGTCTACATATAGGAAAGCAAAAATTAGTTCGGAATCTAAGATGTGGAAGGATGCCATGATGGAAGAGATGAACTCTCTTTACAAGAACGACACTTGAAAATTAACACAATCACCTAAGAGAAAGAATGCTATTGGTTATAAGTGGGCGTTCGTGAAGAAACAAGAATTCCTATATGGTGATACTGTACGCTATAAGGCCAGATTGGTAGCTAAAAGCTACGCGCAGTAAGACATTGACTACAATGAGGTATTCTCACCTGTTATAAAGCACTCGTCGATTCGGATATTGTTGGCACTAGTGGCACAGTACGAGTTGAAGCTTAATTAGGTCGATGTGAAGACCGCTTTTCTCTATGACGATCTTGATGAGGAGATTTTTATGTCTCAGCTTACAGAGTTCAAGATTGCAGGAAAGAGAATATGGTATGCACGTTGAAGAAATCGCTTTATGGGCTACAACAATCACTAATGCAGTGGTATAAATGTTTGACAGCTTCATGAGAGACAAGAGATGCACAAGAACATCTTACGATCCATGTCTTTATTACAACAAGCTACTGAGTGGAGAGTATATTTATCTACTATTGCTTGTAAACGATATGCTCATTGCTTCTAGAAGTAGATCCATGATTGATAAATTGGAGAAAGACTTATCTTTCAAATTTCAGATGAAGGATCTTGGTAACGCGAAAAAGGTGCTAGACATGGAGATTGAAAGAGACCAGAAAAATGCCAACATTTGCTTGACACAAAAGGAGTATTTGTAGAAGGTACTGCAGAAGTTCAACATCAATGACGATATAAAGTCTGTAAATACACTAATGGCTCTTTATTTCAAGTTAAAAACTGTTATTTCTCCTACTATTGTTGAAAAGCGTGAGTATATGTCTCACGTACCCCATGCTAGCACAATTGATAGTTTAATGTATGCATGCACGATCTCGTCAGTGGTTATTGAGAGGCAGCGAAGTGGATACTACGGTACATCAAATATACCATAGATGTTGATTTGATATTTGAGAGGATAGGTAAGCAAGAGTGTATCGAATATGCCAATTTCAAGTACATTGAAGACCTCGACAAGCGTCGTTCTATAACAGGGTATGTGTTTACATTGTCTTAAGTACCAGTGAGTTAACGCTTTATTTTACAATTTACTGTCGCTTTGTTTATTATAGAGATCGAGTATATGACCATAACGTAGACAATTTAGCTTTAAGACGACTTTGGAATTGACCAAGATCTATTAAAGATCAATTGTGACAGCATGAGTGCTATCTATTTGGTAAAAAAATCAGGTTTATCATGCAAGAATGAAGCGCATTAACGTCAGTTTTCACTTTGTTCAGGAGATTCTTGATGAAATTGGCATCGAGTTACAAAAGATTCACACAAAAGAGAATCCCACCGATGCTTACAAATGTTGATCCAGAGTAAATTTCGCACATTGCAAAGAGTTACTCCATAACCTTTCAGTTGCTTAAGTTTGGTGGAGCTCGTTTGGATGAACTACAAATGACTTGATCCCTTGAGTAGAGGGTACGTAAGTAACCACATTGGTGCGTCTGGTTGAGTCGACATGGTACTTTATTGTGTTTGGCTCAGATTTGAGAAATCTTCACCGAGATGAAGAATTATGAAGAGAGAGTGTAAAATCTTATTGATAGAGTTTTTTAACTCATCGGAAAAGATAGCCCAGAGTTTGGATTTCAACGTCGTGCCAAGAAATTAGAACATGGCTGAAGACAGTGGTCCGATCAACTAGCCGTGCACTGACGCGCACATTGGGAGAAAATAGTTGTAGCGGTCGATCGCCCGGAGGAAGCAGCGACAACAGAAGTCAGTCGGTCGACCGGGCAGTCCACCGACCAGTGCGCAGTATTGAGCCTGCACAGCCAGTGGTCGACCGCTCGGTCGATCACACCTCGGTTCTGCACTATTTTCTATTGGGATTTTGGATTCGTTTCTGATCCGAATTGGATATGTTGGTTTCATTTTTTTATGAATTCTCTGGCTATATAAAGAGGGGTATTGTCCCTAGTATTTATAACACGAATTGATTAATTAATAAGATCTCTCTCCCTCTGTCTCGAGGACGTAGGCAATTGACGAATCTCGTTAAATCTGTATTTTTCTTTCGTTTCTCTCTTTGGTTTATTCTTATTGTGTTCGTGATTATTCTGCGACAAAACTCTGGTTTTTGAACGTAGACCTCCGGTGTTAGTTTCCCAACACAACAGTCAACATACAAACTAATTTTCTGCCAAAACACTTTACCGACCTGCAAGAATAGGCATCTAAATATCCAAGAAGAGTGCAATAACCATGTTTCGTACCGATATTTGCTGTCCCACTGGTCGAAGCTTTCCATCTTCAGGGTACGAGAGCTTTATTAGCTGAAAGGTGGGCCAATCGATCATGGCAATTCTTCTCAATATGTTTTGGTGGAGATAATAGTTGAACTGGTGACATCTCCTCTCCTGTTCACATGTTGTACTAACTCTTCTATCAGTTGCCTTTTTAGAGTATGGGAATTGTTATCATCACTATGCATACAACATAATCATCCACAAAACTGGAAACAGGAATAAGCATGGCAACACACCCGATCTAGCCATCCTATATGAAACAGGATACACATATTACCACTACCTGGTTTGGAGTTCAGCTTATTGCATTAATGTTATGTATATAGATATGCTATTGTACCTGTTTGCATCCCCAAATTGTGCACACATGGTCTAGAGGTGGTTTGCTACATGTCAATTTGCAGATCCCTCAAAGAAGCTAGTTGCATTCCGTGTTAACTAGTTAGTCAAGTCAATCTAAGTTCTGATAGTAAGCAAGGCAATAGTGTGACCTCTCTCTCTACACACACACACACACACACACACACACACACAGACTTGTGTCCTTCTAAAAGAATTTGAGCCTGAATCCTTCCAACTCAAATACAACCCTCCGACATTTAAAATACAAGATCCACTCCGTTAAAGTTAATCTATATTATTCAGGTATCTATAATTAAAAATCAAGTGTTTTGAATACTTTTTATCCATCCATCAGGCGGCGCAAAATGGATGACTGAAAGTAGTGAGTTGGTTAGATCTATGCCTTTAGACATACAAATTTTCGATCTGACCATTTGATTATGATCTAAACATTTAAAAACCCCTACAAACTATTTTTTATTAGGTTTCAAATGTTTTACACTGCTAAACTAACCAACTCACTATTTAAACTGTCCGTTTTTCCCTACTTAATGCATGAGCAAAAAGTATTCAAAACAATTAATTTTTAATTTATAGATACCTGAAATAATATAGATCAACTTCAACGGAGTGGATTTTGTATTCAAATATCAGAAGTTAATATTTGAGTGGGAAGGATTTGGCCTCAAATCCTTTAGAAGAAACAAGTCTCTCCCTATATATATGTGTGTGTGTGTATATATATATATATAGATATATGTATATATATATATATGTGTGTATATATATATATGTGTATGTATATGTGTGTATATATATATATGTATATATATATAAAGAGAGAAAGAGAGTACACATGGCTACTTCTGGAAGGATTTGAGCATGAATCTTTTCCACTCAAGTTTGATATTACAACATTCAAATACAAAATCTTCTGTTGAAGTTGATTTACATTATTTAAGTAATTAAAAATAAAAAATTAATTGTTCTATATTTTTCTTGTGCATGCTCAAGTAGGAACGAAATGAGCAGACAAAAGTAGCATATTATTTAGATCTATGACTTTAGACATACAATTTTTTGATCCGATCATTTGATTATGCTCTAAATATTTAAAAATCCTCAGATACAAATTTTGTCAGGTTTCAAATATTTTACACCATTAAACTGACCAACTCACTATTTCGGTCATTTATTTTTCGCTTGATGAATTAATAGAAAGTATTCAAAAATACTTGAATCTTTGTTTTAATCACTCATAATAATATAGATCAACTCCAACGAAGTGGATCTTCAATTTGAATGGCTTAATATTGAATTTGAATGGAAAAGATTCATCTATATATTATTCCCAAAGGACCCAAGTCTACATATATGTGTGTGTATTGGATTGATGTGGCTGTGAACATGCACAACTTATGCACGTTCAATTAATTATCTAAACTGCCTCCTTTCTATCCTTTCTCCCGCGACAGCCGCCTCCGCATCCGCCCCTGCTCCTTTCCTTTTTGTCTCTCTCGCAACAGCCCCTCAGCCTCCTTCACATCTCTTCTCTGTCTCTCTCACGACGGTTTCCCCCTTCGCTCTTCTCTATATCTTTCTCCCACGACAACTACCCCACCTCCACCCCTTCTCTCCTTTCTTCTCTTCTGTCTCTCTCCTGTGACAGACGCCCCCGCCTTAACCCCTTCTTTCCTCTCCTCTTTTATCTGTCTCTCCTACGGCAATCGCCCCCGCCCTTCCTCTGACCCCTCCTCTCCTCATCCTTGAAGTCTCAGCCGCCTCCGCCCCACATCTATCCACCCCTTTCTCTCGTCCCCCGCCTCTGCCCCTCCTCTCCTCATCCCCAAAGCCTCAACTGTCTCAGCTGCATCTGCCTCCTCGTCCTCGCTTCTCTTCTCCTCTCCTCCTCTCCTCCATGCACGCCCCACCCGCACCACCCTCTTTGTCTTCTATTTCTTTCTTTCTTCTATTTCTTTCTTTCTCACTTGACGTATAAAACCAGCCTCCCTTCTTTTCTTCTCCGAGCACCCAGCGACTCACGCCACCCTCTCATCTGCACCGCGAGAGAGAGGCAAGGGCGGGGCGGGGGCAACTGTTGCGGGAAATAGACAAAGATGAGATGAGGGACGAAGGTGGGGGTGCCTGTCGCGAGAGAGAGGCAGGGTGTCTGCTGCAGGAGAGAGAAAGAGGAAGCGGTTTATAAAGAGGAGAGAAAAAATAGAGAGGACAGAGAGGAGGCAGTTTAGCTAATTAATTGAACATGCATAACTAATTAACTGTGCACGTTCATTGTCACAATAATCCATATTATATATATACAGAAATATGTATATCAGCCGACAGCTGAGAGTCCCTCTCAGCCTGCGGTGACGTGACACATTATGAGTCACATAATTCGACAATCTAAAATAACGTTCCGCTTTTGAAAATAATTAAAATTACTAAAAGCTCCTATCGTTTGGCTTTTCTTAGAATGATGTATTAGTTTTATATTCTTTATTATTATTTTTTCTCCCCTTTTATATGTCTATCTCTCTGTATCTCCTCACGCTGTCAGATCTAGATTTTTAACTTGTAGAGAATGTTGTTCTATAAAAGAAGAGCGGGATCAAATATTAATTTTAGTTGCAGACTTAGATCTCTAGCAGCTATTTTGACAGGTTCATTTTCCCTCGGGATGTCAGCTTCAATATTTTCATCGTGATTCTTCTCTTCTTCTTCTTCTTCCAAAGGAAAGCCTATTTGAAAATTTTCATCATGGAAAATATTGGCTATTTGATTTAAAATCTAAAGACAAAATATAATACACACAAATATATAACCAATCTATCAGAGATGCTACTGAAGTCACAGGAAAAAATTATTTTAAAAGCTGTCCTTTTCATCAGGACTGCGACTTTGGTCGCATTCTTAATAATAAATTGTCAGATAAAATTGAATTTTGTAATCATAGTCGCAGTATAAAATTTCATCTTCAACCATTTATTTTATAAGACAGAGACCAAAGTCGTAGTCCAATTAAATTTATTAATAAAAAGACTGCGACCTTAGTCGCAAAAAAGAAAAATAAGTTATAAAATACTGCGACCAAGGTCGTAGTGTTATCAAATAAAACTTTTCAAAAAGACTGCTATTACATAAGACTGCGACTAATGTCGCAGTCTTCGGTCGCAGTCTTCTAACCATCTTAATTACTTAACTTTTGAGACCTTGTTCACTGCTTCAATTGATTATGTCTCTTGTTTCATAAGAATGCGATCATAGTCGCAGTATTCTATTTAGATTATTTAATAAAAATATTATGACCAAGGTCGCATTGTTATCAAATAAAACATTCTCAAAGAGACTGCTGTTACATAAGACTGCGACCGCAATCTTCTAATCATCTTAATTAATTAACTTACGAGATTATTGTCACTGCTTCAATTGACTGCGACTCTTATTTCATAAGACCGCGACCACGGTCGCAGTATCCTATTTAGCTTAGCAAGGTCAAAAAAATACTTCGACCCTAATCAAAAAAATAAGAAAAAGGCTGCAATACTGCGACCAAAGGTCGCAATGTAAAATAAAATAAATCTAAAAAGTAAAAAATGATATTAAAAATTTTAAATCCAAAATTTTCTTTTCAGAAACTGTGACTTTGATTGCAGTTTCAGAAAACAAAAAATAAAATAAAGTAAACTGTTTCAAGTCGTAGTAATAGATTTTTATTGTGATTAAAACATCTTTCAAAAAAAAACTTGAATATTAATGCGATCATGGTTGCATTCTTTTAAAATAATTATTTTTTTAAATTTAGTAATTAAGATTTGTAATATTTTTGTTTGAAAAACTCAAAATTTTTAGATCTGTAATTTTTTTAGTGAAGGAACAGTTGTAGCCAAGTTAAAAGTGAAACTAAGGGTATTTTAGTCATTGAGCAACGAAAAGTGGTTGAGGGTCTTCTTTTATCGCCTAAAATTTTGACTTCTCTGCGGCTAATATGAAGCCACGTCATGCCGGCTGAGAAACTCTCTCAGCTGTCGGCTGAGGTACAATAACCCCATATATATGTGTGTGTGTGTGTGTGTGGCGAGGATACAATACACCTATGTGTAACTAACTTAAGTTACACACACCTCTCTCTATCACACAAAAATAGTTTTTAAAATAGGTTATTAGAAATTTGTGAGAACCACACATAAAAATTTGTCTGTATTCCACCTTATAAATTTTTGTGTGGTGGAAATTTCTGTGTAACTAAGCTTAGTTACACATAGGTGTCATTGCCTATATATATATATATATATATATATATATTATATATATATATATATATTATATATTATATATATATAGGGGTTACTGTACCTCAGCCTGCAGGCTGAGATAGTTTCTCAGCCGGCAGGACGTGGCTGAATATATGCCACACATCGGCCGCAGTGTGTTGGCGCCAAAAAAATCAAAAAAATCCCGCCTAAACAATCGTGAAACAAATTGACCAAAATACCCTTTTTTAATTCTAAACTGGAATAAAGTCATGAACAAACAAAATTTCAGTTGAATATATCTACAGTTATAAAATTCGTAATTTTAATACATCCAAAAAATTAATTAAAAAAAATTGGATCAATATAACAACTGCCATGGTCGCAGACTTAATACAATATAACAATTGCGACACAGTCGCAGTCACTAGTCGCACTCAAAGTATACAAAACTTCTTATATAACATCTGCGATCCTAATCGCATTCTATCGTACAACAATGCGACCTCCTTCAGTATTGCGACCAAAGTCGCAATCTTCTTTCCCATGCCTTATGCAAAAGATTTTTAATATGCGACTAGGGTGGATTAGGAATGCGACCCTGAGATCAATTCGCGTATATCAAATCTTATAAAAATTATTATATTAATTATACTGAATTAAATGAAGTAATTAATATTCTTTCTACCGTGATACAACAACAGTCTAGGAAAAAGATATGCACTAATGTTAATCTCGAGAAAGGAAAGATGTGCACCATACGTAATCTAAAGGTATAGGCAAACAATTCTATAAAAAGTTAATTTGTACTTCATGTATTAAACCTCTGGAGAAAAAAAGAACTCTTCGGATTCTCCCGCAATAAATCTTCAATTAAATATTTTTTTACCACTTCTTACCATACTCAACCATCACCTGTAACAATTATTATTACTATTCATGTTCTTCCACAAATATTCACCTTTATATAATGCTTGTTACTAATATATTATCTCATACCTAAAAACTATATTTTTGCTCTTCCTTTTCAATTTGATTTCAAAAACTTCCAAAAAAAATTCATTCTTGAATCATGTCTTCCCCATCTTCTTTCTCTGAACACTTAGATTTCAACTTCAATCGTTCCCCCACCGGTCCTTTGTCTTCAAGATATTCTAGTGAATCTGATACCAGTCTGGACTTCACTCCTTTTGACTATCTCACTACATCAAATAATGTATTAACTGATCCTCCTATTCATGATGATAATGAAGTTTTCATGTGGGTTAGTGAAGAAGACATTATTCCTCTGCCACTTGACGGAGACATGCTTGATGAAAGCATGTCCTCTGATGCTGTAGGCTCGCTTCCTATCAACGGGTCAGATGAAGAGCTTGATAGAGACGATCCATTCTGGGAGTTCATCGGTGAAACAAAAAAACCTCAAAAACAGTAAGATGATGAGGAAATAAGTGATGAAGAGGAAGAGTAAAAGAATGAAGACGATGAATCTGCTTATGATGGGGATAATGACGAGGATTAGGATTTCCTGATCTTCTGATATTCAATTATATTTTGTCTTCTTTTAAAAGCTTTTAATTCTATTTTTTTGTAAGGTCTCTTTCTTACTATATTAACTTATAAGCTCTTTTAATTACATATCCAAACTGCGACTGCTGCTCTTAAACACTGCGACCATAGTCGCAATCCTACTACTGATGCAATTTATGGTCGCAGTTAATCATTTATCAGTTCCCAATGCGACTATGGTCGCAATAATGTACTGTTTTGGAGTTCAAAGTAATTTAAACATATAGTGTATTAACTTTTAAACTGTTTTAGATAACTGAACAGTCACCTAGGAAGTACACAATTTTTGGGAAAAGGTAGAAAATAAGTTTGGGAGATATTCACGTAGTTTGAGAGCTTAAACCCTTTGGAATTCCGGGATTAAAAATATATAAAGGGTCGTCAGCAAAAGAATTACAAACATACTAAATTATTTTTGCTCAAACACGTTACTCTCACTGTTCGGTCAATAGACTCAAAAAAATGTCTTCTCCACCGTCTTCACCAGAAAGAAGCCAATCATCTAATGATGATTGGATGTATAGCTCTGAACCGATGCCTCGCTACGGGTCAGAATCTGAGCTTGATACAGACGACCCGTTCTGGGACTTCATTGGTGAACCAAAACACAAACATGAAGAGGAAGAAAGCGAAGATGAGACTGTCGCTGAAGAGAGGAAGAGACGGAAAGCGATACAGAAGACGAAAGCATGACTCTTGACGACGAATCTGATTACGATGGTGATGACGAGGATTAGAAGTTTAAAAAATTATATTTTATTTTTTTTAATATATATAAATCAGTTTTCTAAGGTTAATTGTGTGAATTACATTTTTTACTACTATGTCTTGGCTGAAATGCTGTACAATTGTTACAAACCTTCATTTTAAATATTTTACGCTAAACGAATATACTGCAACCATGGACGCAGTTAATAATTATATTACTTCACCCGTATAAATTTTTAAAATGATAGGTTGCGACTTTGGTCGCAGTTGCAGGACGCAGATTTAATAAATAAACTGCGACCTTGGTCGCATTTGCTGGTCTTTAATCTTAATCAACAACAACACTGCTACCTTGGTCGCAGTTGCTAACCGTAGTCTTAATAAAATACAAAGCGACCTTGGTCGCAGTTGCTGGTTTTTGGACTTAATAAAATACACTGCAACCTTGGTCGCAATCGCTGGTCTTTATTTTTAATCAACAACAACACTGCGACCTTGGTCGCAGTTGCTGGCCGCAGTCTTAAAAAAATAATCTGCGACCTTGGTCGCAGCTGCTGGTCTTTAGTCTTAATCAACAACACTGCGACGAGGTGACACGTCACCGCAGAAGTTGCTTAGTCGCAGTCTTTGGTCGAAGTGTCGACCTTGGTCGCAGTTGTTTTCTGTTTGCAATGTAGTCTTATGCGACCTTGGTCGCAGTGTCGTCTCTGGTCCAAGTTGTTTTGTTTGCAATGCATGACTGCGACCAACGTCGTAGTTTATTAAAAACAAATATGATTTTATTTATGTCCAGGCATTTATCTCCAGGCATGTGAAAATGATACAAAACGCTCTCTTATACAATAAGATTGAGTGTTACAATACAGCAATACAAAGAAGACTAAACATCAAAAGACGCTCTCTTATACAATAAGGTTGAGTGTTACAATACAGCAGTACAAATAAGACTAAACATCAAAAGACGCTCTCTTATACAATAAGATTGAGTGTTACAATACAGCAGTACAAATAAGATTAAACATCAAAAGACGCTCTCTTATACAATAAGATTGAGTGTTACAATACAGCAGTACAAAGAAGACTAAACATCAAAAAGAGCTCTTGTTGACTAAGAGCAGTGGTGTTATTGAGGTTTGGTGGCAGCAGAATCTCCGAATCCACCTGACCCTCCAAAGTGGCGGGATACGATCCTTCGTTTATGAACATCTCTTCCACCAGAAGGTTATCCAGTTAGCATGGAATTTCCTCGATGTCACTTCTGGGGTAAGAGAGGAGGTTTTTAGACCTCACAGGGTATGCTACCCACCACTATATGCACCACATCCCCCGCCGCCATACCACTCTGACCATCCCTTGCCAGCAAGCTTGACTGGTGCATCAAGTCCGAGGAGATCTTGGTGAGGGTTAAGTTCTCGCCAGGGATCATGACTTCTTCCCTTGTGAACGACGAGGACCATGACTTCTTCCCTTGTGGACGATGAGGTCTATGACTTCTTCCCTTTTGGACGAACATCGATCAAGTTTGTCCATAGGGTCATCTTCATCCATGGAGGCAGGCCCCTGTTAGAGACTCTGAAGAAGGCGGAAATTCTCAGAGCAATTGCTCTCGAAAATAAAACAGTCTAATTATGGGCTGTTAAAGGGAGAGGGTGAGCCCTATTTATAGGCAGCCCATAATAACCATAATTAATGGTTCATTAATCAGAACCGTCGGCTTTAATGGTCTCCAACCGCCAGCGCCGGTTTGGCATTAAAAGACATTAACGCCTAAACCCAATGAAGAGCCGACGCGTAGACAACGTAGACTTGACGTTTAAAAGATCTCATAAAATCTTTATGACAGGCCGCGTCTCTCGGAGTGACTCCAAGTCGCGTCCCCTCAGCAAACTTTTCATTTTTCATTTAGATTCAAAAAATGACTTAATCCAAAACAACACTTATAAAACAACACTGCGACCTTGGTCGCTATGCATGTTAATATAAAGGAAACACTTACTTAACGTACTGCGACCTAAGTCGCAGTCCATGTAATGCAACCCTAGATTGCAGTTGCTGGCCATCTTTATCAATAACAACACTGCGACCTTGGTCGCAATTAACCATGTACACTGCGACCAAAGTCTCTGACTAAGGTCGCAGTTTAAATGTACACAGCGACCAAAGTCTCTGACTAAGGTCGCAGTTTAAATTAACTATAAAGTAGAATTTTATCGCAGGCTGAAAAAATTGATCTGAAAAGATTTTATATTTTGAAGAAAAATTTTATCGCAGGCTGAAAAGTAGAAACTAGATCTTTCATAAAAGAGGTAAAGAAATAGGGCGAAAAGTAATTTATATACAATAACCTAAATCCTATAAAGAGCGGCAAAAAAGGGGAAAAAAATAATAATAAACAATAAGAAAAGTTATCGAAAAGGGGTATTTGGTAATTTAACTTCTTCCTAAAAGCGGGCCGCAAGTTAGTTGGGTGACAAAATTGAGCCACGTCACCGCAGGCTGATATACATTTTTCTCATATATATATATATATATATATATATATATATATATATATATATATATATATATATATAATATATATATATATATGAGAAAAATGTATATCAGCCCGCGGGTTGAGAGTATTCTCTCAGCCTGCGGTGACGTGGCTCAATTTGTCACCTCACTGACTTGCGGCCCGCTTTTAGGTAGAAGTTAAATTACCAAATACCCCTTATGATAACTTTTCCTTATTGTTTATTATTATTTTTCCCCCTTTTATTTTTTGCCGCTCTTTATATGATATAAATTACTTTTCACCCTATTTCCTGACCTCTTTTTGAAAGATCTAGTTTCACCTTTTCAGTCTGCGATAAACTTTTTTCTGAAAATATAAAATCTTTTGAGATCAATTTTTTTTGCAAAATATTTAATGTCGACGTCTGAGCAGTATACCGGCGATCTTAATATGGAAGATATTGCATCTGGTTCTACTTTCTCTCAGAATATTGAAAATCTTGAAGGGTTGACATCTCTGCATGCCGATCAACAGGTTTTAATTGTTTATATCTATTTTAAAAACAATTTCTTAAATATTTAATGTTTTCTCTTTAGACTATGAGGTACTGCGACCGTTTTAATATTCGGTCGCAATCTTATTTGAAAATAATCTCCGGCTGTGAATTCTTTTTTTCTAGGGTATGCGTCTTAGGTCGCAGTCTTTAGTAAGGAGTAATATATATTTCTTCACATACGGATAACTGCGACTTAGGTCATAGTCTTTAGTAAGGAGTAATATAGATTTCTTCACATGCGGATAACTGCGACTTAGATCGCAGTCTTTAGTAAGGAATAATATAGATTTATTCAGATACTGATTACTGCGACTTAGGTCGCAGTCTTCAATAAGGAGTATTATAGATTTCATGCCGTATGTGAAATCTTATTTTTATTTACTGCGACTTAGGTCGCAGTCTTTAGTAAGAAGTAATATAGATTTCTTCTCATACGGATAACTGCGACCTTGGTCGCAACAGCTGATAAGAAGTAAATTGTTTTCATCTCTTATGCGACCTTGGTCGCATTTATATAACTTATATTTTAGAATACAGTGATATCTAAAAAATATTTATATTCATTTAATTCGTGTAAATTCTTTTTGTAGGATATGAATGCACATGCAGAAATGTCTGGAAGCTCAGATAAGTTTATAGGGAAACAGTTCCTGTCGCATATGGAAGCATACAATTTCTACAATTGTTTTGCAAGGAATAGAGGTTTTAGCGTGAGAAGAAAAAGTACAGATAAGTCACGGAAGCCTCCTCATGAGATTATTTGCAGAAGATTTTGCTGCAACAAGGAAGGGCTGAAGAAGTTGTGTGACAAAAGACAAGAGGGGCTTACAGTGCATCGTCGAGTTAACACTAGAGTATCTTGTCCTGCTGAGATGCATATCCGTCTTCGTTTATTGTTGGACTCAACTCGATATTGGGTTATCACAAAATTTGTTGATACTCATTCACATGAATTGTCTAGCCCGGATAAGGTACATCACCATTACTCTCACCAGACTCATCGTTCAACAATTAGCAGAAGCATTATGAGCAATCTGGTTGATGTTGGAATGCGGCCTTCAAATATTTCCCGCGTTGTTAATGCAATGAGCCAGGGAGAAGGCTGTGAAGAAGTGCGCCCTCAACAAGTTATTGATTTCACTCGTCAACGTAGAAATAACTGCGGTCATGAGTTTATTGCTATTATCAAATATTTTCAAGAGAAAGCCGAGACCGATCCAGAATTCTTCTTTTCAAGTGAAGTTGATAACGCGGGCACACTTAGAAGCATTTTTTGGGCTGATGGAAGAGCTATTTCCTCGTATCTGAGCTTCTGTGATGTGATCGTTTTTGACACCACATACAGGACTAATCACTTGAGCTTGCCATTTGCTCCATTCACTGGAGTAAATCATCACCGGCAGTCAATTTTGTTCGGCTGTGCAATGCTTGCTGATGAGCAGAGGGATACTTTTGTTTGGTTATTCCAAAAATGGCTCAAGTGCATGCATGGAGTTGAACCGAAGCTGATTATTACTGATCAGGATGCGCAGATTGGTGAGGCCATCAAGATTGTTTTCCCGACGTCTCGGCACCGTTACTGTTTCTGGCATGTACGGAAACATATTGCCGAGCAACAAATCCCAATGGCTAACAAGTATGGAGAAGATATGGTCTCCGATTTCCATGCTTGGTACACCTCCCGCGATATAAGCACTTGTGAGGAACGATGGCGTCTGATGAGTGAAAAATATCAGTTAGAAGAAGAAGATGGCAGTTGGTTGATGAAGATGTACAGGCTTCGTGGACATTGGGTTAATGCATATCTCAAGGATGTTTTCTCTGCTGGAATGACAACCAGTCAGAGGTCCGAGAGTATTAATTCCTTCTTTGATGGTTTTGTTAACTCAAACACTAAACTAGTGGAATTTGTTCACCAATATGATAAAGCCGTTGCTTCCCGTCGTGCATCTGAATCTCTTCAAGATTTTAGGGGTTTGAATTCTGTGCCCAATTGTACAACCAATCCATATGAGATACAGGTTTCGAAGTTGTATACACCGAAGATTTTTCAGTTGTTCCAAAAGGAATGGGCAGTTGTAATGACACTGTTTTCAGAAGAGGTGGAACAGGACAAACCTGGATCAACATATTTGGTTGGTAATTTTTCAGAATCAAAAGACAGTTGGGAAAAGGTCAGTTATGATAAGCGAGAGGAACTTCATGTTTCTTGCAGTTGCTCGTTATTTGAAACAGAGGGTATCCTATGTAGACATATTCTGTGTATTTTGTGGCGCAATCACGTTACACATATACCGGAATCATATATACTTCAGAGATGGAGGTTGGATGCTCGTTACAAAAACGTTGCAATTGAAAATGGCATGAGGCCTTTTCCCAGCCAAGGCACTCCACGGACGGCTAGATTGTGGACAGTTCGTTCAAAATTTAATGCAATTCTGGACATGGTCGCTGATTCTGATGAAAATATTTCAAAGTTGGAGGGAGTTTTGGAAAGTTTTGCCCAAAATACCACTAGAGAATACAGAGCAATGTCAGGAAATGATCATTCATCACATCCTAAGACTGCCGTTGGTTCCAGTGGATCCGTTGTCATATTGCGAGATGGTGAAGAATTGAATATACGTGATCCAATTGGTCCTGTACCAACCAAGGGGAGACCTAGAGCTGCATCCAGGCTTAAGTCTGGTTTTGAAGATTCTATATATCAGAAGGAAGTTAAGCATCGAAGATGTGGTAACTGCCAAGAGCTGGGCCATTACAGGACTGGTTGTCCGTTAATGGTATATTACATTAAACCTGTTAATCATTTTTTTTATAACGATTAATCTTTAAAATTCTTACTATTTATTTTTTTTATTGGCAGAAGAAGTAGGTTTGGGTTGCCTCCATCTCGAAGGAACAAAGACTTCAATTTTTTATGAAGTGCGACCAGGGTCGCACAGTGTAGAGAGATTAAGTCGCATTCTGACACTGGCGTGTAATTATAATCAGATTTATTATCATTCTTTGATTTCTACTGTATTATTTTTGTATGTACTTGTACTTTAAAGTTCTACTTTATAGTTTAATTTTTTTGTACATAATGTAGTCAGAGACTTTGGTCGCAGTGTACATGATTAATTGCGACCAAGGTCGCAGTGTTGTTATTGATAAAGATGGCCAGCAACTGCAATCTAGGGTCGCACTACATGTACTGCGACTTAGGTCGCAGTACGTTAGGTAGGTGTTTCCTTTATATTAACACGCATAGCGACCAAGGTCGCAGTGTTGTTGTTGATTAAAACATTGCCGCCATCAACTGCGAACAAGGTCGCATTGTATTTTATTAAGACTTCGGCTATCAACTGTCGCAACCTTCTTTTTAAAATTTTGAGGTGGTGAAGACTTAAGTCGCAGTACGTTAGGTATGTGTTTCCTTAATATTAACACGCATAGCAACCAAGGTCGCAGTGTTATTGTTGATTAAAACATTGCCGCCATCAACTGCGACCAAAGTCGCATTGTATTTTACTAAGGCTGCGGCTATCAACTGCGACCAAAGTCGCAACCTTCTTTTTAGATTTTTGAGATGGTGAAGACTTAAGTCGCTGTACGTTAGGTAGGTGTTTCCTTTATATTAACACGCATAGCGACGAAGGTCGCAGTGTTGTTGTTGATTAACACAATTACTGAAGGCATGTTTGTTTCTAACATCAGTACGCAATAGTAAAAGCCAAGTTCTAACAAATGAAGACTGTAAATAATCAATGGAACTTATAATAAATAAATGTATAGAAATGTGTATAAATTAAATCAATACAACAAAAAAATTATGCAATGAATTGCACTTGAAATATTTTTTACATTTATAAAAAAAATTGTGGTATATCAATAATTTGTCAACTATCAGTCTTCATATGTCGTATGTCGTATAATGTCTGTTTCTTCATCCCAACTCTTCTCTACATCTGCAAGTATCATGTATGCAAGCTCACTTCTTAGTTTCTGTACACCATCAACCGTAACAGCATCAGCAGCTGATAGATGATAGCCAGACGCTATGCTTTCCATGTACTTGCATACATATATAGCGCAATCAACACTGAAATTTCCATAGAGCAATCATTAAATGAAATTAGTTTTTGTACTAAAAAAAGTAGAAAATATGAAATGAAATTACATGTCAAAAATTTATATACCTGTTTGATTGTTGGGGGCATTTTGCGTATTTTATTTTATTTTTTCTCATTTTTTTTTGAAATGAATCTCAAAAATCTCTAATAATCTTTCTTTCTGCAATGTCAATAGGAAAAAAATTAGTATTAATCAAATTAATCAAAATATTAAATTTCAACTCACCATTATTCTTGCATCTCTTTGGTAAAGCTGTGTTATACTACTTTTTTTGTCAGCTGGGACCAAAGAGTTGTAAAAAATCCACTCTTCTGTGGTGCAATCGAATACCAGCAAGGTCCAGTGAAATCCCTGCTCGTCGGCACTATGTTTGTGATTGATCGGGAAGAACATGTACTGCACGTCAGCTGTCCAGTTTTTCAACAGCTTCTGCTTGATGAAATGACCTTCCAGATCTTCAATTTTATTTACAACACCGTGCTGCGGACAAGAAGAAAAAAAATTTAAATCAAATTCAAAATGAATTTAAAATATAACAAAAAATTATAAACTGCGACCTTAGTCGCACTATATTATTTAGTCGCAGTATATGAGTTAGTAGCAGTACATTTTAATTATAAACTGCGACCTTGGTCGCAGCTCCGACCTTGGTCGCAGGTCGCAGCTGTTACATTTTGTCGCAGTACCTGAGTTAGTAGCAATACATTTTAATTATAAACTGCGACCTTGGTCGCAGATCCGACCTTGGTCGCAGGTCGCAGCTGTTACATTTTTGTCGCAGTACCTGAGTTAGTAGCAATACATTTTAATTATAAACTGCGACCTTGGTCGCAGCTCCGACCTTGGTCGCAGGTCGCAGCTGTTACATTTTGTCGCAGTACCTGAGTTAGTAGCAATACATTTTAATTATAAATTGCGACCTTAGTCGCAGTACATGTGTTAGTAGCAGTACATTTTAATTATTCACTGCGACCTTAGTCGCAGTACATGATTTATGCCTACACAGAGATAGAGAATATTAGTAATCTGTTCCAGAGTTGATATTACATTAAACCGTAAAGGAGAAAGTAGATTTTTACCCAAGCTTCGCTTCGGAAGAATATGCTTTTTAATCCTTCTCTTTTCTCAAGATGCTGCATGTAGAAATGAATTACATTTGCATCTAAGTCTCTACTGAACATCAGGTCCTCAATGTCATTCCTTGAAATGATGATTGAATTATTGGTATCCTGATACGCAGTAGAACTGCAAGATATTCAAAACAAAGTTAGTAATTTAATTGTTCTTATATAAAGGTATAACAGAAATTTTTTGATATGAATTAACTTACTCAGAGTAGGACTTGTCGAAGAAATGTTTTATAAGAGCTTGTTGATGGGGCTGCAGAATTCTGTATGATGTGGTTTCGGTCAATTCTGTCGATTTTGGCTCAGTGGAGGAAATCTCTTTGTCGCCGAAACCAGCGGTAGAACTCGCAGCCGCAGGCTGTGGAAGAGGATTTTCATTTTTTTTCTTCTTCTGTTTTGGATAAACAAAGTCGGAGTCATCGCGATCTCTTTCAGCGCGCTTTCGTTCTTTGACTCCCCTTTCTATTGTTCCTTTAGAGGTTTCCAAAACAGCTTCTTTTGAGGATTGCTTCTGAGGCGGAGTATGTTCTTGAATTTCTTCTTCAGAAGCTCTATCTCTTTGGATTTCTTGAGTCATTTGAGTTAGATTCAGAGAAAAACTTGGAATATCTTCCCCAGTAATAATTAAAACAGACTCAGAACCCATGATTTTATCCTCTTCCAGTTTTTTCTTCTTCTCCTCTTCAGCCTGCTTCTCCATCTGCTCCTTCATTCTTTTGTTCTCCATCTGCGCCTTCCTCCTCTTCTTCTCATTCTCTTCCTCCTCCCTCCTCCTCCTCTCCTGCCCCTCCTCTTCCCTCCTCCTCTTCTCCTTCTCCTGCTCCTCCTTTTCCCTCCTCTTCTTCTCCTTCTCCTCTTCTTCCCTCATTCTCCTTTCATTCTCCTCCTCTTCCCTTCTTCTATTCTCCTTCTCCTTCTCCTCCACTTCTCTCCTCCTGTTCTCCTTTTCCTTCTCTTCTTCCCTCTTCTTCTCCTTCTCTTTCTCTTCCTCTTCCCTCTTCCTCCTTTCATTCTCCTCCTCTTCCCTTCTTCTATTCTCCTGTTGCCTTTTTTGGTTTTTCTTCTCTCTTTTTTCTCTTCTTTTTAATTTTAATTCAGCCTTGAGTCTTTTCTCAGTCTCCATATTTTCAATCTTTTTTTCAAGCTGAGAAACATAATCTCTCAAGTGCTGATTTGCAGACCTCAATCGTTTTATTTCTGCTGCTTGAACATCCGGTGGAGGTGGCAAATAACCTTCAAAAATTGGTTCTTGCTCACTCGTTTCAGCCGGTTCTGGCTCCTTTTCCGCCGGGATGTCAGCCTCATTACATGTATGGCCTCCTTCATCTCCTTCACTTTGACCTTCTTCTTCTTCTTTTTCTTCACCTTCATCTTCACCTTCATCTTCTGCTACTTCTTCTTCCTCATCCTCTTCCCCTTCAACAGGAAGGCCAACCATATTTTTTTCATCATTAGAGATGTTGGCCATTCGACTCAAAATCTGAAAATAAACAGAAAAAGGTAAGCTAAAAATAAAACAATGAAATAATGATACTGCGACCATGGTCGCAGTTTATTTATGAAATATTTTTGGATAAGAATTCGACCATGGTCGCAGTATGTTTTGTCGTGCATAAATTTATCTGCCAAGACATGCAGCTCAACACTGCGACCATGGTCGCATTTCTGTTGAAAAGGGTATTTTCAAGAGAATGCGACCATGGTCGCACATTATTTGTCAGGCATAAAACGAACTGCGAAAGTTGCAGCTCAATACTGCGACTATGGTCGCATTTTATTTGTACTACACATAAAAAGAAGTTTAACTTACAATATTGCTGTCAATCTTTTTTAGATCAACTTCAAGTAGAGATCTGCCAATATTTTGGAGGTCCCATCTTACTGCGCGTGGGGTTTTTTCCTCCAAACCAGACCTCTGCTCAAAAATAGGTGCCCTCTCACACAGCCAATACTGCAAAAATTAAAAATTAAATTAGTTTCCACAAATTTTCTCAATTTATGGGTAAATTTCATACAATGTTGGCCAAATTTGAGATTTCTACTTACAATAATTTGCACGGAGCATCCTTGCAGCTCGTACGTGGTTTGCCTGAAGATGTCCATTGAGTCAATCAGGAATTGCCAAACAGCTTTTGCCCAGCATATTGTCCTCATTAGTTGCATATTGGCAATCTGTTCCACAATATACCACGGCACCGTGCATTTACTGCCAGAGAAGAAAAGAGTGGCCGACATGTATAGGATGACTAATGTGGTAAAGTCTTGAGCTGCAAGTCTATTTATGTCTCTTATAATTTCCTTCATAGACATTTGCTGCTCAAATTGTTCATCCTGTGTCACATCTAATATATCCCTCCTCCTTCTCTTGACAAGAAGATTATCCAAAGCATCTTCAATAGATACTTTTGTGATCTTCTTTATATTGGGGAAAAAATTTTTATAACCCCTCTATCTTTCAGCGTACATGTCTTATTCATCACAAAATCTACCCCATTGACAGGTAGACCAAAAGTAAGGGCAACATCCTCCACTGTTAACTCAATCTCTTTGCCCCCAATTGTAAAGATCCTTGTATTCCTGTCATACTGGTCTAAAATACGCAGTACGGCAACGTTTGATTTTAGAGCTTTCTCAGCCCCAAATTCTTCATTGTAGAACGCCATGAAGATTGGGCCAAATGGGGTATTCTTCATCGCCTCTACGAAATCAGGCTGTATGTACTTTTTAAATTTCTTCATTAACTGGCACATTGGTTTTATGCTTGATCTCAGAGGACGAACCTGTATCTGTTGTTTACCTACGTAGGAAGAAAAATTAAACACTTTAGACCAATGATTATTTAAAAATTATAAGGGAATAAAAAGCATATTTGTTTTTTAATAAACTGCGACCTCGGTCGCAGTCATGCATTGCAAAAAAAAAAACAACTAGAACCAGGACTACACTGCAATCTAGGGTCGCACTACATGTACTGCGACCAAGGTCGCACTGCGACCAAGGTCGCATAGGACTACAGTGCAATCAGAACAACTGCGACCAGGGCCAACACTGCGACCAAGGTCGCATAAGACTACAGTTCAAAAAGAAACAACTGCGACACAAGTTTGATAAAAACATTTATTTAAAATAAACTGCGACCTTGGTGAAGACTTGAGACTACAACTCTTATTTAAACAACTGCGACCCCATGTCGTCAGTATGTGAGAAAAAAAAGTAAATTTCATATACTGCGACCTACGTCGCATTCATCTACAAGGAAAGGTAAAAAAAAAAATTTCCAAAGTCGCACAGATCTGAACTGCGACACAGTAAAAATAGAAGTAAATAATAAAAACTTTCAAAAAATAGGACCTTTATCGTCTAAAGTTTGAAAATCTCTTTCGTAATTGCGACCATGTTTCCAATATTTAAAAAAAATTTAAAAAAACATGCGACTTCAGAAATAAATCTTGAAAAAATTTAAAACTATTAAAATACACAAAACCCTAAAATTTTTTGAAAATATCAATTTTGTAGTACCTTTTTCGACGGATGATTTCTTAGGCGCCATCAGTTGCAAATATTTTTTTTCAAAAACGGATGAAATTTTTGAAGGAAAAGAACTAATTGGATCAGAACCGCCGGTTGAAGTTTTAGAGCTGTAAATTTTTTTGGAAGACAATTTTTTTACAATAAGGTAAAAGGTTGTGATGGAGGGTATTTTCGGAAAATACAATGTTGAGGTGACTGGCATTAAATTGGGCGGGATTTTACAGGATTTTGTCCGCCAAATTTTTTAACAGATGTGGGGCGGTGATGTTGCCACGCCCGCAGGCTGAGAAAACTCTCTCAGCCCGCAGGCTGAGGTACAGTAAGCCCTATATATATATATATATATATATATATATATATATATATATATATATAGACTTGTATCCTTTCAAAAGGATTTGATCCCGGATCCTTCCCACTCAAATTCAACCCTCCAACATTCGAATACAAGATCCACTCCGTTGAAGTTGATCTATACTATTTCAAGTATTTATAAACCAAAAATCAAGTGTTTTAAATACTTTTTGCCCATCCATCAAGTAGGGGAAAAACAGACGGCCTAAATAGTGAGTTGGTTAGTTTAACGGTGTAGAACATTTGAAATCTAACAAAAATTAGTTTATAGGGGTTTTTAAATGTTTAGATCATAATGAAATGGCCGGATCGAGAATTTGTATGTCTAAAGACATAGATCTAACCAACTCACTACTTTCGGCCGTCCATTTTGCGTCGCTTGATGGATGGGCAAAAAGTATTTAAAACACTTGATTTTTGGTTTATAGATACTTGAAATAGTATAGATCAACTTCAACGGAGTGGATCTTGTATTCGAATGTTGGAGGGTTGAATTTGAGTGGGAAGGATCCGGGATCAAATCCTTTTGAAAGGATACAAGTCTATCTATATATATATATATATATAGAGAGAGAAATGTAAATCAGCTGACACAGGAGGCAACTCCTCCTATGTCGCACTCAAAAATCATATTTCCCGAATGAATTTTCAAGATCCGACCGCACATTATCATCTTCATATTCTATGATATATACATATAAAAAATCAAGTGATTTGAAGTTTGTTTACTACATTTTTTTTGGGTTCAAACATTAACGGTTTTTTAACAATAGAACAAAATAGAACGTTTAGATCAATGAGTAAACGAATTTCAAATCACTTGATTTTTTATATGTGTATATCTTAGAATATGAAGATGATAATGTACGGTCGGATCTTGAAAATTCATTCGGAAAATATGATTTTTGAGTGCGACATAGGACGAATTTGCCTCCTGTGTCAGCTGATTTACATTTCTCTCATATATATATATAGACACACACACACACACACACACACACACACACACACACACACACTTAGGTCATTTGGGAAGGACATGAAGATGAATCCTTCCCATTCAAATTTAATGTTAGACCATTCATTGAGGATGCATTTTGTTGAAGTTAATCTACATTATTGAGATTGCTTAAAAAAATTCAAGTTTTTTGAATATTTTTTGCTAATTCATCAAGTAGGCACAAAATAAACGATCGAAATAGTGAGTTGGTTAATTTAACGATATAGAATAATTAAAATCTAACAAAATTGTGTGTGTGAGTTTTTATATGTTTAGATCATAATCAAATGGTTAGATCGAGAATTTATATGTTTAAAGTCATAAATTTAAGTAACATGTTACTTTCAATTGTCCATTTTGTGCCTTCTTGATGCATGGATAAGAAAATTATAAAATACTTAATTTTAATTTTTTAATTATTTTAAATAACGTAAATCAAATTCAACAGAGTAGATGTTGTATTTGAATGTCGCATTAGCATTGAATTTGAGTGAAATAAATCATGTTCAAATTCTTTCAGAAGTAGTCAAGTCTAGTTTTATATAGAGAGAGACTTTTGTTATTTTGGAAAGATTCGAGTCCGAATTCTTCCCACTCAAATACAATCCGACGACATCTGAATATAAGATCCACTTTATTGAAGTTGATCTACATTATTTGAAGTAAATAAAAATAAAATTTATTTATTTTGAATACTTATTGTCATCCATCAAGTAGACATAAATAGAAGGCCGACATAGTGAGATGGTTAGTTTAACGGTGTAGAATATTTGAAATCAATTAAAAATTAGTGTGTGAGAATTTTTAAATGTTTAGATCATGGTGAAATTGTTAGATCGGGAATTTGTATGTCTAAAGATGTAGATCTGAGCAATGTGCTATTTTCGATCGTCCATTTTGTGTTTACTTGATGGATGGGTAAGTAGTATTCAAAATACAAGATTTTTTATTTTTAATTATTTAAAATAATATAGATCAACTTCAACAGAATGTATTTTGCATTCGAATGTCATGAGATTGTATTTGAGTGGGAAGGATTTAGCCTCGAATCCTTCCGAAATGACACAATATATATATATATATATATATATATATATATATATATATATATATATATATATATGGGCTTACTGTACCTCAGCCCGCGGGCTGAGAGAGTTTTATCAGCCTGCGGGCGTGGCAACATCACCGCCCCACATCTGTAATAATTTTGGCGGGCAAAATCCTGTAAAATCCCGCCCAATTTAATGCCAGTCACCTCAACATTGTAATTTCCAAAAATACCCTCCCTCACAACTTTTTACCGACCTTGGTAGCAGTCCTCAGAAAAAGACTGCGACCTTGGTAGCAGACCTTGGTAGCAGTCCTCAGAAAAAGACTGCGACCTTGGTAGCAGTCCTCAGAAAAAGACTGCGACCTTGGTAGCAGTCCTCAGAAAAAGACCGCGACCATGGTAGCAGACCTTGGTAGCAGTCCTCAGAAAAAGACTACGACCTTGGTAGCAGTCCTCAGAAAAAGACTGCGACCATGGTAGCAGTCCTTAGAAAAGACTGTGGTAGCAGACCTTGGTAGCAGTCCTCAGAAAAAGACTGTGACCTTGGTAGCAGTCCTCAGAAAAAGACTGCGACCATGGTAGCAGTCCTTAGAAAAGACTGCGACCGTGGTAGCAGTTCTCATAAAAATACTGCGACCATGATAGCAGTCCTCAGAAAAAGACTGCGACCTTGGTAGCAGTCCTCAGAAAAAGACTGCGACCTTGGTAGCAGTTCTTAGAAAAGACTGCGACCGTGGTAGCAGTTCTCATAAAAACACTGCGACCTTGGTAGCAGTCCTCAGAAAAAGACTGCGACCTTGGTAGCAGTCCTTAGAAAAGACTGCGACCGTGGTAGCAGTTCTCATAAGTACTGCGACTATATTAAAATCATTAAATATCAAATCAGATAAAAAAAAATTAAAGAAGCAGCATTCACTGTCTTTTACCGAAAAAGTAGCTTTTCATAAGGGGTATTTGGTAATTTAACTTCTTTCGATAAGCGGGCCGCAAGTTAGTGGGATGCAAAATTGAGCCACGTCAGCGCAGGCTGAGAGAGTTCTCTCAGCCCGCGGGCTGATATACATTTTTCTCTATATATATATATATATATATATATATATATATATATATATATATATATATATAGAGAGAGAGAGAGAGAGAGAGAGAGAGAGAGAGAGAGAGAGAGAGAGAGACTTGGGTATATGCGTAAGAATTCGAGCCTCAATCTTTCCCACTCAAATTCAATTTCATGACATTCAAATATAAGATCTACTCCGTTGAAGTTGATCTACATTGTTTAAAGAAACTAAAACAAAAAATCAAGTGTTCTGCATATACTCAAGTCTATCCCATCTCTCTCTCTCTCTCTCTCTCTCTCTCTCTCTCTCTCTGCCTCTCTGCGCGCGCGCGCACACACATATGGGAAACAGGTGTACCCATTTGGATGCTCTCATGATTTGAACTCTGGACATTTTTCCCTTTTTGCTTTCCCCTAAACCAGTTGTAGCAAGGTTCTCTTCATTGTTCTTACATCTTTTATTTGTCCCTGACATAGAAGTTTGTAATACTAAAACTATTTCTAGATTCATGTTGATCTAGTGGGTGTTTGGAAGATGAAATTTGAAGGAAAACCTTAGATTAGCACGGTTTGATCTCAGTGTATTTCCACCTACTGAGGTGGAAAGGGACACAATTTGGGTACCAGTGACTACCAAAAGAAGTCACCATGATAAGCCTAGTCATCATTTCCCCCCCATTTCTATCTCTCTCTTGATTCTGTTTATGAGAGAAAATTAGGCTTCTTCTTCTTCATATTACCATCTTAAGGCGCTGCTGGGTTCAAGCATCTTTGGTGCAGAAAGGTTTGCATCCTGCCTCAACCAAACGCATTCCATGACATCAGAAATAGCTCTTAAACTAGCTTGTTTGGCGTGGTTGCAAGCGTGCATCGCCAAACCTTGTTATGGACAGGAGGTTTTCAATGTGACCAAGTCTGGAGCGATTGCTGACGGGAAACTGACACTAGCAATGTTAGTTTCGCATTCAATATGCCTGGTAGTCTATCAGAACTGCAAGCAGATTTATATTATGTAATATATTTATCAATTGATGTGCATTATATCACATTGATACACGAGGTTTGTTCATGACTGATGTGTTCTGTGTGGTAGGCATTTTCAGATGCTTGGAGTGCTGCATGTGCACATGGAGGATCTACAACCTTTCGGATCCCTGAAGGAACATTCTTTGTTGGCCCAATCATCTTTGCAGGGCCTTGCTCCAACAACACATCTCCAAACGTTGAGATAAAAGGGAAACTACTGGCCCCATCAAGCCCCCGCCTCGTCCCAACAATTGGTTGGATTGAGTTCAGGACTCTTAACAAGCTCGTGATCAAGCGAGGTGGTGTTGTTGACGGTCAGGGTGCCGACTCTTTGAATTTAACCAAATGCAGGCAAAGGAACTGCAACAACCTTCCATTTGTAAGCTTTGTTCAACCTTCAGAATCAGTCACTTCTGTTATGTAGCACAAGCCAATACATATTGCTAGTAGGTTAGTTACGTTTTGCACTATCATATTCTGATCCCACTCATTGGTACAAATTATGTTTCAGTCATTGTTATTCATCAGGATAAAAAATACAACCATCGCAATCTGACTCTGGTTGATAGCAAGGGAGGGGCTTTCACATTGGCATACAGAGGTGCAATTTTGTCAGTCGCTGTGCGGCACCTCAGCATCTCTGCACCTGCAGAAAGCCCGAACACTGATGGCATCCACATTAGTGACTCCAATAATATTGACACTGCAAACCTCACCATTGGCACCGGTGTGATGACTGCATCTCCACCAATGTGTCCCGTCTCTGGCATAGTTTGCGGCCCTGGAAATGGCATCAGGTAAAAGGGAGACAAAGGCCTATCTAGCATTTAGATACTGTTGATTTTGCTAGCATCAACATATTGTAGTGATGATCTGAGTGTTGGGAACGTAGGGAAAGTACATGGACGACAAGGATGTGGTGGGGGTGGGGGTGAAGGTGAAGGTGAAGAACTGCACTATCTCGAATTATTCGAATGGAATTCGGATCAAAACATGGCCTGGTTGTGAGTCTGTTGTGTAGTCCGTCAGTTCCTTGTGAGAATGTGCAGCTTCATAAGATAAGATTGAAGCACACAACTGGTGGTGCCTTCAACATGACCTCTCTTTGCTCCAACGTTAAGGGGCTCATTACAGGAACTCAGCAACCTGGTTCACCCATGCTTCGACAGCCGCTCGGAAAATGTATGTAGCCGTGTAGTGGACATTTTTTGGCCTCCCCCGAGATCACAACATGTGTCTCGTGACAGCTATTCTATCAAAACAGATCTATATTTGTGCATGGGAGTTGGTTATGCCTCTCGAATGAAGCATGTGGTTATGAATAGATGCAAATTTTTCTGTATGAGATCTCCACCAACCATTATATAATTCAGGCGGTTGTCAAGATCTTGCACGTTCAAATCTCGCAATTAAAATCATCCAGAATACTTGCATCCACTACACTCATCAAAGATATAAATATTCTTTCTTCTTCAACAAGAAAGGGAAGGAAAAAAGAAAGGCAACTCTTGAATACTTATAATTACAGTACACTCTACTGTCACTGTAATTCTTTCTAATTACAGTGATCGCTCCTCTTAGGTTTTTCCTGCCTCGAATTTTTCACGTAAATCTTCTTTGTCTGCATGCTCGCTCAATTGCCTTCCGAGATTATTATTTTCCCCCACAAGCCGCATCTGGTTCTAATTTTTGTAGCTTGTAAAAGATGAGAGGCTAGGATTGTGTTAGTACTTGTTCTGTTCTTGTAATTTGCTGGGAGATTTTTATATATATTTGAATGTCCATCTCCGTGATCTTTTCAGAGAGTTTTAATCACAGTTATGTGAATAAATGTTGGAAGTTAAAATAAGTTAGAAGTATTTTATGTTTTCTTTAAGGATATAACTGAAATTGAGATGTGTAATATAAGAGAACTTTGTGGCAGGCAATTATGTGTTAAAAAGAGAGAATAAAACTTTGGAGGTACATGCAAAATGACACTTGACAAAGCTTAATGGTGGACGTGCAAATGGATTTTTCTTGTTCTTTTTAATCTTTTTGGAGCAAAAGCAAATGGAAAGGATAATAAGGATAATATGTAAAATGATACAAGTTTAGATTTGTAAAGGGCATATTGCAAAATGGTACAGTAATTTAATTGGATGAGTACACATAATATTTTATAAAATGCACTATTTTTTTGGAGAAAAAAATCCTAAATATGGGGTGAGCAGAATTTACATTGTCTATTTATTGCCATCGGGATTAATGAGAGGATAAGTCTGTAGATTTTCATCAGTGAAGTGAATCCAAATCTGAAAATTGTGGTAGAGAGGCAGATTGTATTATTTTTTTTTTTTTTCCTTTTTTGAATTAAAATCATTGCCTCGATGTCTCAGTGGCGTAGCGGATTGTAGTTAATTCAGACAATGCTTTAAAAATTAAAAAGGTTTTAATTGTCAGTAAATCGATTTGTAAATTACAAAATTAGAGCCTTAACGAATTGCTAAAAGGAGTGTCCCAGGGGCCTGTCTGAAAAATAAAACTCAGGCCATGGGCCTTGATTACATCAGCCCATTAATTATCATCCTCCTTCCCTAAATTCACCCCCATTTTAATCCCAGCAGCGCCCGCAAGACGAAAACCCCCCACCCCCACAATCCCTTAAAGCCCAATCCATGGCGGCGGTTGCCAGACGCAGCATCACCTCCCTCCTCTCCCGCGCTCTCCTCTCCTCTCCCGCCCTCAAGCCCCCTCGCCTCGCCGTCGCCGCCCTCAACCGGTTCGGGCTCCCCGCCTCGGCTGGCCCGGCCCGGTTCAAGACGACCTCGGGCTCGGGCTACTCGCCGCTGAACGACTCGTCGCCCAACTGGAGCAACAGGCCGCCGAAGGACACGATCATGCTTGATGGCTGCGACTACGAGCACTGGCTGATAGTGATGGAGTTCCCCGCGGACCAGAAGCCCTCGGAGGAGGAGATGGTCAACGCTTATGTTAAAACCCTAGCTACTGTTGTTGGAAGGTAAACGATTTTAATCATCAGACCCGAAAAAGTTTCGATTTTGCAATCAATATGCTATGAAAAATATCATTTTGCCACGAATTGCCTCTCTTGGAATCTCAATTGTTGTATAGCCACACAATAACAGGTAGAAATCTCAACTCAGATGATTGGAAATATTTAGTAAGTTTAGAAATTTGGCTTTCTGTCTTCATTTTTAGATGCGATATTGTGCAACTGACAAAAAAAATGGAACTGCTCTGCTTAGACTTTGATATATATCAAATATGTGACACAAATGGAATTAGAGGACTTGATATGCGCAAAATTTTTAGATTTCAACAGGATTTGTTATGTCAATGTGAAACCATCAGAAGTATTATATGTGCCATTTCCAATTTGATAGGATTGTGAAACTGTGAGATGCAAAAATCAACTTATTGTTGGGTCTATCTTCTAGACATGACAAAGTAATTACGTGGTCAAGAATAAATTAGCAACAACTTTAGTCTACTTTATTAAGATTGTTATATGGCTGGACCGAAATAAATTGCAAGCCCTTTCTTAATTCATCCACTTTCGAGATAACTTTTAGTACCATACTTAATTGCTCACATAATCTATCCAGTGAATGATTTTCCATTGAACCTAAAGGCCCATTGGTAGGTGGGAGAACCTATCTTATTGGTTATTCCATTGAACCTCGTGCAACCATGCTATGAATAATGCTGAATTAAAAGATATCAATTACTGTAGTCAGAATTATGCTGACTTCAGAAACAAAAATTTAAAGTTCAAGACCTGTTAGTTTATAAAGTACATTGGATTGAGATATTTTGAGTGAAACTCCTCTCACCTTTTCTGTCTTTGGATTGTTCAAGTATAATGTTCTCTTGTATTAGTTTGACTTGACAATCATAAATATTGATTTGTTTGGATATATCTATTTCAGAAGTCATAACTTTCACCTTTTAACTTTAAATATTTAGATTTCTAAATTAAAATTTTTTTTCATTTATGAAGAATGATTAAACTGAAAAAAGCAGTACTATGTATCTGACATGAATGTATGTGTTTATGTTTCAGTGAGGAGGAGGCAAAGAAGAAGATCTACTCCGTGTGCACCACAACATACACAGGGTTTGGAGCACTGATATCTGAAGAGCTTTCTTATAAAGTTAAAGGTGTTGGATTAATGTGATTCCATTGTTTTATTTAATAATTTGATTGATTGGAAAATATGTCTGATGTGTGTTGTTTAATGTTGCAGGTTTACCTGGAGTTCTGTGGGTATTGCCTGATTCTTATCTAGATGTCCCCAACAAGGATTATGGAGGTTCGTATAAAAGAAAACATGGGATTTATATATTGTATAGTTTTCTGGGAAGAGTTATTTCAAACTGATTGTCTATTTGTAAATTTCAATTTATTCATGATTCTTTTTTTTTTTGTTTCCTTTCATGTTATATTAAGAACTGGTGGGTTTATATTAGAGCTTCAAATGGGTTACTAATCATATCCATAATGGAATTTATTTGAATTGACTTTTTTTGGGGTTAATTTTCTATTATTGTTATGTTGCTGATGGCAGACAAAGCGGCAGTTATAATTCATTCTCAAGCTATGTGGTAGTATGCTTTGCATTATATTTTTACTCTAGATTTGATTGATATTTTTCACTGATGTTTGCTACATAAGAATACATTCTATTCTTTTGTCAAATCGATATTCTATTGGGTAAACCAGCCATTGCTTACTACAATTTTTTTTTTTTGTTTGCCATACTAGGTGACCTTTTTATAGATGGAAAGGTTATCCACAGGCCACAGTTCCGATTCAGTGAAAGGCAGCAAACCAGAACTCGGCCCCGTCCTCGCTATGATAGGCGCAGAGAAACTATGCAAGTTGAAAGAAGGGAGCCGATGAGAAGGGGATCATGGACACAAGAGGGTCAGGCAGTTCCTGAGCAGAAGTCTGAGAACTGAGAGCAAGCATACCATGTGCCACCAGGGAATTTAGGTTTGTCCAAATTGTGATCTAGGGGATCTTATATATAGTTGTTTGCTGCTATGCCTTTCCTGAATATAATATGTCAAGTCAGTCTGTTAAAACCATGCCCTATCATTTCTTATGATGTTAAGTTGTTGGCTTTTTGTTCAATCTACTGAAAATTTAAATTGCCAATTAATTTGTTCTCCCAGAGAATGAGAGAATGGTGGTCTCTGTGATGGGTTGATTTTCTTATTTTCTCTTGCATTAAAATGACTGAAGTATCCAATTTGCAAGAGTTACTTCTGATCAAGTCTTTTAACACCAGAGGTTCTTCTGACTCTTCAATCATATTTGATAAAGGGTTAGAAAGAGGAGGTTGTGGCCTAAGCGAACATGGTTGAAGTGCAACATGAAGGATTTCCTTTATATGGTGATTTAAAAGTTAACTCTGAAGTTGTTAGTGAAGAAGGCATGGATGTTTATTGTTTATGTCTGTGATTCACATACTTGAATAGAATGTCATGTTTCTAATTGTTCTCATGCCATGAGACAAGGAGTCTGAAACAATGAGGTTCGTGTGCTAATTGGCAACACTGGTGGAAAGACAATAATTTGTTCATCTTGGATTACACTAGAAAAGTGCACGTGCGATGCAATTTTTAGTTTAGCAATCCCTAATTTGATATGGTGATCTATTTTATATTTTTGTTTGAAATATTTATTCAGGAAATTTATAATTATCTATTCAACATAAGATGATATCTATATTCAACAAAAGATAGAGGATAACAATTGAAAGAAGAAAATAATATCCAATAGGAATAAATAATAGAGGAGAAAAGGGAAAGAATAAAAATCTATTAAAAATAAAAAATCTTTAAAAAGGAAAAGAAAGAATTACAAAATAGAACATAATCAGAATAAAAAATAAAAAACAAAAAACAAAAAATATGAAGGAAAATAAAAAAAGAAAAAAGAAAAAGAGAAAATATAGAAACAAAAGAAGTGAAATAATAAGGAAGAAATAAAATAAAAGTTTAAAAAAAAGTAATAATGAAAAAGTTGAATACTATTCGCAAAAAAGAGAGATAATTGAAAAAAGAAAAGAAAAGACAAAAATATAGACAAAAAGGAAACAAATAAAACAAAAGAAATAATATGAACAAAAAATGTCACGCCCCGCTTCCAAGATACATTGAAGCGGAGACGCGACTAGAGTCGGCGACGTATATACGCGAGGAAAATACCCCACGTACATACGCTAAGCCTAAAGTGACCTAAACAAGTCATATAATCAACAATAAAGGCAATAAAGTACTGCAATAATACATATAATTCTCACATATAATAACATATGAGTAAGAAATGAAAAGGTATCTGGATACGATATAGAGAGAATCGGGAAATAACATGAATAAAAGAGCAGGAATATCGATAATCAAGAAGAGAGAGACTCTAGCTTCTCGCAACATGTACAGTCTCATCGAACACCTAAACAATAGAATAAAGCATCCAATCTGGACGTGCAAATCCAGGATCGTTAGAAAGCGACCCAATAAGTGTGTAAAATAAAAGGGAAGATACACGTGCATATAACATGTGAGCATATGATGATAATATATACATGAATAAGACTGAAAAAATGTAAACATAAATGGATAGTAATAAGGACAGTCAGTAACAGAATCAGATGTCCAATTTAGGTCATGTGTACAATCAGGTGTCTATCATAACATGTATATAACAATGTCAATGTAAGATTTAGTTTTGTCATTAATTATGTCAATGAACACCAATTGTCACATGTAATACACGCATCATATATTATGCTTACTATATATGCCAATTGAGGTCCTATGTTATTGAAACTGATCGGTTGGAGACATTGTCTGTGTTTTAAGTGGGTCTCGTACATACCCGGGACTACGGCCTAAACTCCTGGCGCTGAACCAAGCCCTACCGCAAGGTAATCATGTAACATGTATAACAAGTCATGTAACATGTATAACATATATAACATGAATAAGAATTGGAGGAGGACGGGGCGTCAGTCACCCTACAGGAACCCTGCAGTGGAACCTTCTTTCGGCTGCGCAACCTATATCCTATCTACCCAAAAAACAGACGTCTCCTCCAACAATTTTCTCAATCACGGTGTAAGTTGTTTAATATCATGTTATTCAAATTATCAAGATCGATTAATGTACATGTCATCTAAACTATTGGATAATGTTTGGACACATATATTGCATAAATATTATTACATTCCTACATATATTCTGTAATGAATATTGCAAATAACTTGTCTTAATGTCCTAATTCATGCAGGGTATGATAGGGAGAAGATAATCATGAAATTTATCCAATTAAATTCAAAAGTTCAAAAGAAAGGGATCGATTCAAATCCAAAGGTTCTAGAAGCTATCTTATCTGAAAACTGAATATATCAGATAAGATAATATCATCTCATTTCAAAGAAAAAAATGGATTGTTTGAAGACCCTATCTGTTTCGCTGAAGATAAGTGAATATCTTATCAATTCTAGAAGATAAACTGAAAATCAAAGAGGATAAATGAATAGAGAGAAGATCAACGGATGAGATGAAGCAATTTAAATTTGGATTCAGGCTGGATACAGTTTAGCATTTTAATCATAACTTTCACTACGAAGGTCAAATCTGATGATTCAAGATGCTACAGAAAGAAGACTTAAAGGGCTACAATTTTTCTGTCGATCACTCGTTCCAATTCTATCAGTTGATAAGTGATATTCAGCAATCAACACGCCAACAGCCTGCAGATCAGTATTGAATTTCTGGATAAATCAAATCAAGTTTGGAGATAAGGGAAGAATTCAAATTCAGAAATATCCAACTCTTCTTATTTTCATACACCTTCTATCCCCCGGTTTCTCCTATAAATACTTTCATACCTCAAAGGCAGAGCAGCACCATCTCAGAGAGAGCTTTAGTTTAGGTTTTTCTTTTCTTCTTCAATGTAATTTTTATTTTTTTATTTTATTTTTAGGCTAGAAAGAGTTACATGATTAAAAGAGAGGAAGAGTTATTGTAGAGTGACAATATTGTAATCTTTTCTTCAAGAAACTTATATTGAAGGTAACATTCAATGGAGGTTTCTCACTTTTCTTCGTTGTGCTCAATCTCGCTGAAGCCTTTCTTTCCTTTATTCTTTTCTACTACTTTGCTTTACTCGATGCTAAGGTAAATTTCATTTTGATTCAACAGTAGAGGTAAATATTCTTCTTTTATTTCTTTTTATTTTTGATTTTGCATCAACACTTTTCTTTATCTCTTTTTGTTTCTTTTTCTTTTATAATTAAAATAAAACAACACCACCATCTCTTCTTCTACCATCTTCTTCTTAACTTAACTTAATATTTTTATTTTCTTTTTGTAAACTGAGAAGATAAGTGTTAACTAGTTTTCGTAAATTAAAAAAAGAAACTTACATAACGCTTCCATCGCTGTCCCTCCCTGTGGATCACGACCCGTTAGCCCTAGGCTACACGGCAGAATTGAGGACCTCGCACTGTTCTAAATTTCTGTATTTTTTTGTGCAGGTTTGGCTCGATCAAAATTTTAGTGCCGTTGCCGGGGAGGGACAGTAAGTTTTCTTTCTTCTTGATTTACTTTAACAGTTTTACTTTTTTTCTTCTCTGTTTTGATGTACAGAGGCTAATTACAGAAAACTAGGAGTTATAGTGGACATATTGCTGCTCTGTACCTCTGCCCAAGAAGGCAGAGCATCAGAGCCCACAACTGTGGTGAACTACTAACTGTAGTCTCTTGCAGGTTGCTTTACATAGATTAGCTCTCTGCAGTTATTAGTTTATCTGTTTAACTCACTCTGTACATATTTCTAATCAACACTAACTTGTTGCTTTGTAAATGCTAAAAAACGTTTAGACTCTTGCATCTTAGGGCATTTGTCTATTTTGTTTCTTTACATTACTGTTGAAGAGTGCTGGAGCAAAGGTATGTGTGCATTGCATATAGTTTAGGAAACATATTTTGAGTGATTCATATTGCTTGAATGTTACCTCTTGCTTTATACTTGTACACTGCACTAAAAAGACTAAGGGCATATCCTTAAACAAGATAAGGTGGGGAAGTCGTTACCTTTCCTTAGCCCAAAAATCATCTCCTCACTCACTAACCCAGCCTAACATAAATTGAGTAGACGTTGGCCCTAGGGACATCTCGGACTCAAATAAGAATTGACCTAAGGGGAAGTTGTTAGAATTTGACTCTTACCAAATCGATGTCTAAGGTTGGGGATTGAGGGGTGAAACCCCGAAGGCTGGTGGTTTGACATAATTAGGCCCGTTGCTTTGGCACGGATACCTCCCACCAATCTTGCCCCTATCTGGCCGATTAACTTGTGGTCAGATTCTGCAATATACCTCCTGTGGATAATCAACAGTTAGGAGTCATCTAGGTCTATGTTCTACCCTAACATAGGCTAGATTTTTTTATTTTCTTGATTGTTTATTTGTTTGTTCTTGTGAAAATGGATTATAATTATAATTATTCTGATTATAACTCAAATCCATATTTCACCTCAACCTCCTTCAATTTAGATATTACCAACCCGGCATTACATAACTCTAACCAACCAAGTATGCCAGATTGGTCTTATCCGAATCAAAATATGCCCCAATCCCAGTACTATGAACAAGAATGGGATAATCATCACCACTCTTCACCGAGTCAGTGGGGATACAACTCCCCCGTATTTTACTATCAACAACCTTACCAACAAACCGCTTCATATAATCCATACCAAGACCAACCTATAGAAGAGAAATCTTCTTTAGAAAAGACTTTTGAAGCCTTCCTTAAGTCTACACGACAAGTACAAATCATAGCGGACTCAATTCTCTCAAATAATTCCCAAATTCAAGATCTTTACTCTAATTTTCAAGTCCAACCACAACAAAAAGAACCGGTTGACTTAGAAAAGACTATGAAATTCATGATTCAGTCTCAAAATGATATTATTCAATCCCAAATGGATAGTCTCCAATCTATCAATATGCTAGAAGTAAAAGTGAGTCATTTGGTTAACATAATTAATGATAGGAATGAGGAAACTCTACCTAACATATTTTCGATCACTCCTGATTCCCCTAGCCATATTGACGAAGAATCATGGCATCTTGAAGATTTTAACCAAGACTCTATTTCATCACAAAATTTTGAACTTAACCAATATCAACTCATTGATAAATTGGCAAGTTTTCATTTCAATGAGATTGAACTTGAAGATGAATGTGATACCGATTCTCAATATTGTGATTCAGTTTCACTTTTTGAATCTATGTTGACTCCAGTATCCTTACCCGATTCGGACTTAATTCTGAAGCCAACACTGATTCCTATCCCTATAGAGCTTGAACATGAACCACTTATTTTAGATAGTCACATTCCATTATTGGGAAAAGAATGTGAACTTCAATTCTATGATTTGGACAAAACTCATGAACTAACTCTGACTCTTGAATCTAAACTTGATTTGAGTTTTATTCCCGAGTCCGAATCGGTTCCCATTCCCTTATTGTTGAGCCCAAATCATCCATTCCACAAAATCACATTCCATTGTTGGATTAAGATTTAGATCAATATGACTCTGTGATGATATCCCAAGACTGGTCATATAACCGGGAAAATTTTCATGCTAGGATCTTGCATGATCCTATTCATATTGGGGATTATAAAAATGTTAATAAGAAAGAGGTGATGAAAGGTGGGTTCCACGAAAATCCACAGTATCTAGATTGGGCAGAAATGCTTGGCCCAATAAGACCACCACCGGAACCACCACCTTGAGGTGACAATTTTCCTTCCCTTTCTCTTTTTTCATGTATTATTGCATTTCATTCATACATTGAGGACAATGCATGAGTTAAGTGTGGGGGAGAATTTACTAACATGCTAACTTCACTAATCTAAAAAAAAGTTTCTTTAAAACTTTTTGAAAAGTAAAATAATACTTTGACTTATTTTTGTAAAAAATTAAGTTAATTTTAAGGAATAAGAGGATCATAATTAGGATTTCATATACTTGGTCAAAATAAAATTATTTGTTTGATTTTGAGGTTAGGAAGAAAAATTGGAAAAGTAATTTAGTCTTAATTTTTACCTTGATGAAATATGCATACTTTATACACTTACACACTTGGGTTTCTAAAACAAAGACTCTTATGCCTTATATAAAAATATATATATACATATATCAAAAAAAAATCCTCTGATTAAGTTGGGTGTTTGTGCCTCATAAAGCATAAGTATTCACGCTTAAAAGTGGTTCACATAAATAATAATCCTTGGTTTTGTGGCCTTGTTTGCTCGAGTCCTAAGTCCTTGGGGTGCTTTCTCACCCAGTGCCCTAAAACCGTCTGGTTTAAGAGTCACTGACTAAAGCTCGTTACATGGGCGAATTAGAAAGCCTAATAGAGCTAAGGGTGTTGGCCCAAGGTTACAATCACCCATGATTAGTGTATTTTGATGATTACAAAACATATTAGTTATTTGTACTAATAACAATTGTTGTTTAAGTGTGTTTCAGATTTCTATTCATTCTAGAAGTCTTCTCTCACAAATACAAGGATTTGGACTCAAGTCAACTCCAATTGGGCTCAAGGAACAAGTGTTGAAGATTATATGAAGAAGCCTATTGAAGATCTTGAAGTCCTTAGAAACATTGTAAGAAATAGAATGTTAAAGTTTGAGTATATGAAATTTGGCTCTAGGATTTGCACACACACTTGTTTCATATATTTCCTATGTTTGAAAATGGTTATTTCTAAGTTTTATGCCTTAGTTTATATATACATGTACCAAAAGCTTTATATCTTGAAAATCTTGTATAAAACATGTGTATAAACTATTTTCTGCATAATACTTAGCTATATGTATTTTTAAAATATTTCTCAAAATTTTTCTAACTCAAAACCAGCCCAGTTTTCTGTTTCAGGCAACTCCGGCCGACCGGCCCGGTCGACCGGCGATGTGTCTGGACATGCACTGTTTGTGCATGTCTGTCGGTCGACCGGACCGGTCGACCGACGGAGAGCAAATTGCTCACAGGTTTTTTTCGGTCGACCGGACCGGTCGACCGGAAGAAGGAAACTGTGTTTCCTCTTTTGGGACGGTCGACCGAGAGCCAACGGCTCTTTGCAGCTGGCCTTGCGGTCGACCGGACCGGTCGACCGCCAAGCCTGCTATAGCCTAACGGCTCTTTCCTCTTTGGGCTATTCTGAAAAACTGTTTTTGTTTTCAGCTTTAACAGATTTTTGGAGAGTTGTTGGGGAGCTTTTGCAGGTCAAATTAGGTGTAAAGAAATTGTTTTTAACCTATTTTCTAACCCTATAAATAGAGGAGAAGTCTCTCTTGCATATCACCAAGAAAAATCCTCAAGTTTGTGTTGTTTTCAAAAGAGAAAAGAAAAGAGTTTAAAGCTTTCATTCCAATTCTTTTTGAGCTTGTTTTTTCAGTTGTGTTTGATTACTAATATCACTCTACAACTGAAGTTTTTCTCACCACACTTCATAGAGCCAAAAATCCAATACTCATTCTATAGTGAAGTTGTAATTGAAGTGAGAGTGTTTGTAAAAGAGTTTGAGAAATAGTGTAGTGATCTTGTTGTGATCACTTTGTTCTTGTAATCCCTTCCTTGTGGAGCAACCTCTTCGGTAGAGGTCCTTTGTACTCGGTGGAGCTCGGTGCTCGGTCTTCGGTAGACCAAATTGTAAAGGCGTCCTCGGTGGATAGTGGAAACCCTTCACGGAGGTGAAGGCGGGGAGTAGAGCAGTGGCTCGAACCTCGAAACAAATCACTTTGTTTGCGATTGCCTTTGCGTCCAATTCTTGCTTTACTTTTCAATAGTTTCTTATTGCTTTCTATTGCATACTTGTGATATTGTTTAAATCTCTTGTGCTACTATTTGCTTGCTTGTAATTCTTGCCATATATCATTGTGTTTGCATCATTCTTCATATCATCCATTTCATACTTGTGCGTGCCAATCCCGTACTCATCCAACAAGAGCTTTACATAGCGCCTCAACCCATATCAAGGGGAATCAAGAGGAGTTTAGTCCAGAGCCTCGCAAGAGGAATTCGGCTACACTTGTTGAATTGTACTAAGTTGAGCCTCACTTGTTTTAGGTTCCGCATTTAGAGAGTTAAAATTTTTAAGATTAGCAATCACACCTATTCACCCCCCCTCTAGGTGTTTTTTCAATTGGTATCAGAGCTTGGACTCTAGGATTTGGTTTAACAACCTTAGAGAAGATCCTAATTTGCTAATCATTTCATTCATATTCATATAGTAAAAATGGCCGATGGAATTAAGACCCCTCCTAAGTTTGATGGACTTAACTTTCCCATATGGAAAGTTAAGATGACCGTGTTTTTGCAATCTCTAGGTAGCCGAGTTGCAAAAGCCGTGACTAAGTCCTTTAGTGTACCCCCCGGTGACGAATCCACTTGGTCCGAAATAGAGACTAAGGAATTCGATGCCAATGCCAAAGCTCACTATGCACTTCTACAAGCCCTTAATGATGATGACATTTCTAGGGTTATTCATTGCAAATCCGCATATGAGATTTGGTCACACTTGATAGTCACTCATGAGGGGACCTCACAAGTAAAGAAGGCTAAGATTGACCTTCTTCGGTCCCAATATGAAACATTTAGCATGCAAGAAAATGAAACCATAGATTATATGGTTACAAGATTTACCAAGATTACTAATGGACTCTCTTCTTTAGGTGAAGATATCAACAATGATCAAAGAGTAAGGAAGATCATCCGTGCACTTCCTCCTTCATGGGAAGTTAAAGCAACAACCTTGAAGGAACTCAACGACAATGAAGAGATGGAGCTTATAGGTCTCATTGGGAACCTCAAAACCCATGAGATGGAAAGGAAAGCAAGGGAGGATATGGCTCCTTCTAAAAAGAAGACTATCGCCTTCAAGAGTCAAGCTACACACTCCGATGAAGACGATGAGGAAGAAGATGATGAGGAGCTCTCACTCCTTGTTAAGAATGTCCGGAGGATGTACAACAAGGCGAAGTACCAAGGTAGAAGAAGATGGGAAGGAGGCAAAGAAGAAAGGAAGATTGTGTGCTTCAATTGCCAAAGACCGGGACACATTGTGGCGGAGTGTCCGGACAAAGCTAAGCCCTCCACTTCAAAGAAGCCCTACAAGAAGAAGGCTATGAAGGCAACTTGGGATTCGGAGACCGAATCCGAGGAAGATATAGACACCGCCAACATGTGCTTCATGGCTAATGAAGGCACAAGCAAGGTAACCTCTTCCCCTTCTCATGATAATGAACTTTCTATGGATGTGTTAGAAGAGGCTTTTGTTGAGTTGTCACAAAACTATGATTTCTTAAAGAAAAAGTATCTTAAAATGAAAAAGGATAATGAATCTTTAAGTCTTCAAGTTTTTACTCTTACAAAAGAAAAAGATGATTTGGTTTCCACTTTGGCCACTACCAAAAATGATTTTGAAAAATATAAGATTTCTTGCAAAGGTAAGGCCCCACTAATTGATTCAAATGAAGTTTCTATGCTTAAGGAAAGATTAGACTCATTAAGTGTTGTTTTGAAAAATTGTGAGTTTAACAAGAAGAAAATTGAGGCTATGTTTCCTAAGAAACAAGCCCCAAAGAAAAATGCTCATGTTCATGTTCATGCTACACAACCTAAACAACATGGCAAAACCCCAAAACATGCTCACACTACACATACACATCATGCATTCATGTATGGTAGAGTGTTCTCATGTTCACATTGTGGACGGAAAGGGCACTTAGCCAATTTTTGCTATGATAGATTAAACGTTTCACGTCATAATGTTTGGGTTCGAGGCACTAACTTTAAAGGACCCAAGAAAGTTTGGGTACCAAAATCAACAATTATGTTAAATGATGTAGGTACTTTCCAAATCCCAACGACGTAGAGGATTGTGGTATCTTGATAGCGGTTGCTCAAGGCACATGACTTGGGACATCAACAACTTTGCAACCCTATCAAGATATCATGAAGGTGGCACCGTCACCTTCGGAGATGACGCCAAGGGTAAAATCATCGGTATTGGTAATGTAAAACTTGGCACCTCTCCTTTAATTGAAAATGTAGTTTTAGTTGATGGCCTCAAGCATAATCTCTTGAGTGTTAGTCAACTTTGTGATAAAGGTTTTGATATTGTTTTTGATAATGTTGCTTGTAAAGTAATTGATAGAACTTCTAATGTTTGTGTATTTTTCGGTTTTCGTGAAAGTAATGTTTATATGATTGATATGTTAAATATGTCTTGTAATATTACTTGTTTGAAAGCCCTCGATGATGACTCTTGGTTGTGGCATAGGAGATTAGGCCATATTTCTTTTGATCACATTTCTAGGTTAAACACAAAGGAAATGGTGAAAGGTATTCCTTGCTTGAATTTTGAAAAGGACCGAGTTTGTGACGCATGTCAATTTGGGAAACAAACTAAGTCTTCTTTCAAGTCAATTAAGGATATCATGACATCACGTCCTTTGGAGTTAATCCATATGGATCTTTTTGGCCCTACACAAACCAAAAGTCTAAGTGGGAATAGATTTGCTTATGTTTTGGTTGATGATTTTTCAAGGTTTACTTGGGTTTTCTTTCTTGAACACAAAAATCAAGCATTTTCGTATTTCCAAACTTTTAAGAAAAGAGTTGAAAAAGAAAAAGATGTTTCGATTTTGAGAATAAGAAGTGATAGAGGAGGTGAATTCATTAACCAACCCTTTACCACTTTTTATGATGAACATGGAATAAAGCATGAACTTTCTTGTCCTAGAACTCCACAACAAAATGGAGTAGTTGAACGGAAAAATAGAACATTGCAAGAGATGGCTAGGACAATGCTAAGTGAATATGGTCTACCACATTATTTGTGGGCCGAGGCCGTAAATACATCATGCTATATATCAAATCGTGTTTTCTTGTGTAAAAATACTACTAAAACTTCTTTTGAAATGTATTTTTCTAGAAAACCTAATGTTTCCTATTTTAAAGTTTTTGGTTGCAAATGTTTAGTTTTAAATATAAAAGATAATTTAGGAAAGTTTGATGCTAGATCTTATGAGGCTATTTTTGTAGGTTACTCAAACACTAGTAAGGCTTATAGAGTTTTCATTAGATCATCATTGACTATTGAAGAGTCTATTCATGTTAAGTTTGAGGAATCTAACAAGTTTGTTAAGAATGTTGTAGAAATAGATGCATTGGATGAAGGTTTGGAGAAAGTGACCTTGGAGGATGTTTCTACTATGGGAGACAAACCAAAGGATGATGAAGGAAGCGAAGCTAAAGTGGAAGAGGCACAAGGAAATAAAAATCAAACACATGAGGTGGAGCCTACTCAACCACTACCAAAGGATTGGAGATACAATCCACATCATCCCAAGGACCTCGTCATAGGTGAAGTATCAAAAGGGGTAACTACTCGCTCTAGACTTCATGACTATTGTGGTAACTATGCATTCATTTCTCATATTGAACCCAAAAATGTCCTCGAAGCCGAGGCCGATTCATATTGGTTGCTAGCCATGCAAGAGGAGCTCAATCAATTTGAGCGCAACCAAGTTTGGCACCTTGTTCCTAGGCCCACGATAGACCAACAATTGGTACTAAGTGGATCTTTAAGAACAAGTTGGATGAATCGGGTAATGTAGTTAGAAACAAGGCTAGGTTAGTTGCCCAAGGTTACACTCAAATCGAAGGGATCGATTTTGAAGAAACCTTTGCACCCGTAGCACAGCTTGAAGCCATACAGATGACACTAGCATTTGTCTCATATAAGATTTCAAATTATTTCAAATGGATGTTAAAAGTGCTTTTCTAAATGGATTTATTGAAGAGGAGGTGTATGTTGAACAACCCCCCGGGTTTGTTGATCCTACACATCCGGATTTTGTTTTTAAATTAGATAAAGCTCTTTATGGTTTAAAACAAGCCCCTAGGGCTTGGTATGAAAGACTTTCTTCATTTTTGATTTCAAATGATTTTAAGAAAGGTAAAATTGACACAACTTTGTTTACAAAACATGTAGAAAAGGATATTCTTATTGTGCAAATTTATGTGGATGATATTATTTTTGGTTCTACTAATGAATCTCTTTGCAAAGCTTTTGAGTCATGCATGAAGGATGAATTTGAAATGTCTATGATGGGGGAACTCAACTATTTCCTTGGACTCCAAATCAAGCAAAAGAAGGATGGGATCTTCATCAATCAAGCCAAGTACACAAAGGAACTAATCAAAAGGTTTGGGCTTGAAGGATCGAAAGTAAGCAAAACTCCCATGGCAACAACTACAAAGCTTGACAAGGATGAACAAGGTAAAAGTGTAGACATTAAACTTTATAGAAGCATGATTGGTTGCTTGCTTTATTTGACGGCTAGTAGGCCGGATATTATGTTTTTCGTTTGTCTTTGTGCACGTTTTCAATCTTGTCCTAAAGAATCTCACATAATTGCGGTTAAACGCATAATTAGATACCTTAAGGGCACTATTGAAATGGGTTTGTGGTATCCTAAAACCGGATTATTTGAAATGAAGAGTTTTTCGGATGCCGACTATGCGGGTTGTAGGGTAGATAGGAAGAGCACAAGTAGAACATGTCAATTCTTAGGTAATTGTCTTGTATCTTGGTCTTCCAAAAAGCAAAATTCGGTAGCCCTTTCAACCGCCGAGGCGGAGTATGTTGCAGCCGGAGCTTGTTGTGCACAAGTTCTTTGGATGAAACATACTCTCCTTGACTATGATTTACACTTTGATCATGTTAAAATATTTTGTGATAATACTAGTACTATTCACATGACAAAGAATGCAAATCAACATAGTAAAACCAAACACATTGACATTAGGTATCACTTTCTTAGAGATCATTATGAGAAAGGTGATATTGTTATTGATTATGTTTCTACCGATTTTCAACTTGCCGATATTTTTACTAAACCTCTAGATTATGCTAGATTTTCTTTTATTTGTGGTGAGTTGAATGTTTGCATGATGGATTCTTAAAAATAAAATTTTTCAATTGGTATTTTAACCCTTTTTGATGTATGACAAAAAGGGGGAGAATAAGTTTAAGAGTTTGATATTTTGAATTTGTTTGAGTTTGTTAAGTTTGTTTATTAAGTTTTTGACAAAACTATTTTGCCTTGAATGCTTTATGTATTGTGCTTCCATAGTCAAATTTTTATACATAACATTATTTGAGGGGGAGTTTTTCAAACTCCTCTTCCATGTTTATTTAAATAACCTATATGTTTTGTCATCATCAAAAAGGGTGAGATTGTTGGCCCAAGGTTACAATCACCCATGATTAGTGTATTTTGATGATTACAAAACATATTAGTTATTTGTACTAATAACAATTGTTGTTTAAGTGTGTTTCAGATTTCTATTCATTCTAGAAGTCTTCTCTCACAAATACAAGGATTTGGACTCAAGTCAACTCCAATTGGGCTCAAGGAACAAGTGTTGAAGATTATATGAAGAAGCCTATTGAAGATCTTGAAGTCCTTAGAAACATTGTAAGAAATAGAATGTTAAAGTTTGAGTATATGAAATTTGGCTCTAGGATTTGCACACACACTTGTTTCATATATTTCCTATGTTTTGAAAATGGTTATTTCTAAGTTTTATGCCTTAGTTTATATATACATGTACCAAAAGCTTTATATCTTGAAAATCTTGTATAAAACATGTGTATAAACTATTTTCTGCATAATACTTAGCTATATGTATTTTTAAAATATTTCTCAAAATTTTTCTAACTCAAAACCAGCCCAGTTTTCTGTTTCAGGCAACTCCGGCCGACCGGCCCGGTCGACCGGCGATGTGTCTGGACATGCACTGTTTGTGCATGTCTGTCGGTCGACCGGACCGGTCGACCGACGGAGAGCAAATTGCTCACAGGTTTTTTCGGTCGACCGGACCGGTCGACCGGAAGAAGAAAACTGTGTTTCCTCTTTTGGGACGGTCGACCGGACCGGTCGACCGAGAGCCAACGGCTCTTTGCAGCTGGCCTTGCGGTCGACCGGACCGGTCGACCGCCAAGCCTGCTATAGCCTAACGGCTCTTTCCTCTTTGGGTTATTCTGAAAAACTGTTTTTGTTTTCAGCTTTAACAGATTTTTGGAGAGTTGTTGGGGAGCTTTTGCAGGTCAAATTAGGTGTAAAGAAATTGTTTTTAACCTATTTTCTAACCCTATAAATAGAGGAGAAGTCTCTCTTGCATATCACCAATAAAAATCCTCAAGTTTGTGTTGTTTTCAAAAGAGAAAAGAAAAGAGTTTAAAGCTTTCATTCCAATTCTTTTTGAGCTTGTTTTTTCAGTTGTGTTTGATTACTAATATCACTCTACAACTGAAGTTTTTCTCACCACACTTCATAGAGCCAAAAATCCAATACTCATTCTATAGTGAAGTTGTAATTGAAGTGAGAGTGTTTGTAAAAGAGTTTGAGAAATAGTGTAGTGATCTTGTTGTGATCACTTTGTTCTTGTAATCCCTTCCTTGTGGAGCAACCTCTTCGGTAGAGGTCCTTTGTACTCGGTGGAGCTCGGTGCTCGGTCTTCGGTAGACCAAATTGTAAAGGCGTCCTCGGTGGATAGTGGAAACCCTTCACGGAGGTGAAGGCGGGGAGTAGAGCGGTGGCTCGAACCTCGAAACAAATCACTTTGTTTGCGATTGCCTTTGCGTCCAATTCTTACTTTACTTTTCAATAGTTCCTTATTGCTTTCTATTGCATACTTGTGATATTGTTTAAATCTCTTGTGCAACTATTTGCTTACTTGTAATTCTTGCCATATATCATTGTGTTTGCATCATTCTTCATATCATCCATTTCATACTTGTGTGTGCCAATCCCGTACTCATCCAACAAGAGCTTCACATAGCGCCTCAACCCATATCAAGGGGAATCAAGAGGAGTTTAGTCCAGAGCCTCGCAAGAGGAATTCGGCTACACTTGTTGAATTGTACTAAGTTGAGCCTCACTTGTTTTAGGTTCCGCATTTAGAGAGTTAAAATTTTTAAGATTAGCAATCACACCTATTCACCCCCCTCTAGGTGTTTTTTCAAAGGGATATTACCTTCATAAATTAAAAAAAAAGAAAAAAAGAAAGGAAAATAATAAGGCATAAGAGTTAGAGTTGATGAATCCTGAGCTAAATTTTCACGGTCACAAAATGCATATGACTTAAGGTAAAATAATGGACTAGATGAGAAAAACAATTTTAATCTTTACCTTGATTGAAAACAAGTTTTTGAATAAAGACTAAGTTTAGGAATGACTAAGTTTTGATAATCCTATGACTTATAGATTACTTGAAATTTTACATTAATACTTCAAATATTTTTTCCCTTTCAAAATGCATTTTCGAAAATACTAACACTTTATTTCTTTTTCTTCATGGATTTTGTGGGTGCAATCTACTGAAAACCCTCACGAGACAAAACTCTCCTCTAGGGGTAACCTAGAGGTTTAACGGCTTGTTGCACGTGCTAAGTGTAACCGTGATTCTTACGAAAGTGAGTTAGTTTAGTTTTTCTTCTCTCTTTGTTTTACTCGAGGACAAGCAAAAGATAAGTGTGGGGGTGTGTTTGGACACATATATTGCATAAATATTATTACATTCCTACATATATTCTGTAATGAATATTGCAAATAACTTGTCTTAATGTCCTAATTCATGCAGGGTATGATAGGGAGAAGATAATCATGAAATTTATCCAATTAAATTCAAAAGTTCAAAAGAAAGGGGATCGATTCAAATCCAAAGGTTCTAGAAGCTATCTTATCTGAAAACTGGATATATCAGATAAGATAATATCATCTCATTTCAAAGAAAAAAATGGATTGTTTGAAGACCCTATCTGTTTCGCTGAAGATAAGTGAATATCTTATCAATTCTAGAAGATAAACTGAAAATCAAAGAGGATAAATGATAGAGAGAAGATCAACGGATGAGATGAAGCAATTTAAATTTGGATTCAGGCTGGATACAGTTTAGCATTTTAATCATAACTTTCACTACCGAAGGTCAAATCTGATGATTCAATATGCTACAGAAAGAAGACTTAAAGGGCTGCAATTCTTCTGTCGATCACTCGTTCCAATTCTATCAGTTGATAAGTGATATTCAGCAATCAACACGCCAACAGCCTGCAGATCAGAATTGAATTTCTGGATAAATCAAATCAAGTTTGGAGATAAGGGAAGAATTCAAATTCAGAAATATCCAACTCTTCCTATCTTCATACACGTCCTATCCCTCCAATTTTCTCCTATAAATACTCTCATACCTCAAATGTAGAGCAGCACCATATCAGAGAGAGCTTTAGTTTAGGTTTTTCTTTCTTCTTCAATGTAATTTTTATTTTTTTATTTTTTTTTAGCTAAAGAGAGTTACATGATTAAAAGAGAGGAAGAGTTATTGTAAAGTGACACTATTGTAATCTTTTCTTCAAGAAGCTTATATTGAAGGTGACAATTAATGGAGGTTTCCCACTTTTCTTCGTTGTGCTCAATCTCGCCGAAGCCTTTCTTTCCTTTATTCTTTTCTACTACTTTGTTTACTCGATGCTAAGGTAAATTTCATTTTGATTCAACAGTAGAGGTAAATATTCTTCTTTTATTTCTTTTTATTTTTGATTTTTGCATCAACACTTTTCTTTATCTCTTTTTGTTTCTTTTTCTTTTATAATTAAAATAAAACGCCACCATCTCTTCTTCTATCATCTTCTTCTTAACTTAACTTAATATTTTTATTTTCTTTTTGTAAATGAGAAGATAAGTGTTAACTAGTTTTCGTAAATTAAAAGAAGAAACTTACATAACGCTTCCATCGCTGTCCCTCCCTGTGGATCACGACCCGTTAGCCCTAAGCTACACGGCAGAATTGAGGACCTCGCACTGTTCTAAATTTTTGTATTTTTTTGTGCAGGTTTGGCTCGATCAGATAACTCGGTGATGGCAACGGTAACAATATCAACAGTGTAATCAGGATATATGATGCCAGTGAATAGGATAAAAAGGACGATGTTGTTACCGTATAACAATATTTTTCCAGCGAGTTTAGTAACATGAACAATATGGTTTTCAGGTCGATGTCATGTATAGTTAATCAAGTTTTCTAAGTGGTATCATGATGTTTATTCAGAATCAATAATATAATCTTCTGGAGTTTATTCATTATGTATTTAACACATGTAATCAGGAACAGTAATTGACGTGCATGAACAGTAATTAAACACGGACAATATTTAAACATAAAATAACGTCTATTGAAACAAGTTAAAAGCACTCACATGAATAGTATCGAAATACTCAATAAATAAATAAAGAACACTCACATGAAATGAAGCGGTTTCGGATTCGAATCGCTATCTAGTCTTCACTGCACGAAGCGGTACGGATCTTCGGATCATCCCATGAGTCGGTCTTCAAATTGCCGATATATCGGCTCTGCGGTGAACACGGATCCGGATCGGCTCTGGATCTCGCGAGTGGGTCCGTATTACTGTAACATGCAACCTAACATATGAACTCACACGAACATATACCCGTACACATACATACACCACATACATACACGTACACATGCATACACCAAAGTATATACAATACATACACGTACATGTATACAGGTACACATACAACACACTCTAATTCATGTAGACACATACATTTATACATATACATAATATATGCATACATTTATACATACATACACAGTCACATGTAAACACATTTATACACATACACATACATACATTTATATACATGCAAACACTTACATGAATTAACACACACACACCTATGCAAATATACCCACACGCACAATTAAACACTCTAACACGCACAACATGCCTGCATGCATGCATGCATGCATACATACATACATACATACATACATACATATATATATATATATATATATATATATATATATATATATATATATATGTATATATGTATAGACACACACTCACATACACATACCCTATAACATAACACATGCACCCACACTCACGTGCATATACACACACCCATTTACATGCATGCACATTAATTAAAACACCCACACACTATATATACACAATACAGTAGGGAGAGAGAGAGGGGGGGAGAGATGAATAAAAAGGAGGAGGGTGAATACCTGAAAGAGAGGAGGAGCTCACGGCAAGGGTTCGTCGGCGACGATCGGCAGAGACAGAAGCCACGGAGGATGAGGATGGCTCGTGGATCTCTCCGGGAAGGATGATGGTTGATCTGGGAAAAACCGCGCACAAAAAGTGTATGTTTTGAAGTTAAGATTTAAAGTGTGTGTGCTTTGGCTTCCTCGATACTTCCGTTATAGCATAGAGGCTAAAACGAGTCAAATCCACAGGGATGGAAGGCGATAAAAGTTTTACCGATTTATTCACGTGTATGTTAAAAGTTCTTCAATGTTTGAAAGAATGAAAAGGAAAGAAAATAAAGAAAGGAAATAAAAGAGTACGGTGAAAACAACGAAGTGGAAAACATAGAAAAGAATGATTTTTGTAGTTTTGTTTTTAATATCTAAAATAAAGTGAAAAAGAAAGAAGACTCACGGCTACTAACTACTAATGACTCCACCAACATGCTAACCTCTTAGTGATAGTTACCTCACATGTATCATTGGCCATCACTAGTCCTTGGTTCAAGAACGATTCAAAGTATGACCCATATGTAACTCATCACAACCCAACTCAACAAAACAAGTGCAAGCTGCACTTAAAACATCAAAACTAAAAGTAAGCATGGAGTGAAGTAATGTTAGCTTCTTAGTGGTTAGGAAGTTAGAGTGTTAGATCCATCATCATGAGCCATCAATGGCTCTTGCAAGAGTAAGGCCAAGTAGAGGCGATTAAATTCATATGGATTATAAAATAAGAAGTTAGACTAATTGGTGGTTAGTAGTTAGTTACCATGAGAGAAAAGACTAGCTAAACATGTAAAAGAAGTTAGATAGAAAAAAGAGAGGTAAAGAGAGCACCTTTCATAACTTGTCACCTTCTATTACAAGCACTCTTGCATTCTACTCATGTATCACTCTTTTTCCTAATACAAGATCTAAAATAAATGGAAAATACAAAGAGGAAGAAGAAGAACTAACCTAACCTAAACTAAACTACAACATAGAATGAAAAACTACCCTAAACTCTGTATATCTTCAACTCTGAAACCTAGGGGGTATTTATAGCCACCAGGGAAGGGGGAACCAGGGGACAACCTCTGGCCCAAAACGCGGCCGCGGCCATGTGATGGCCGCACGCGCGGCGCTTCGAGCCGCGCGCTGTCCCGTCTGTCCCCTGTCAGTTTCTGGTCCCGATTTCTTATTTGCAGCCCCCGGTTTTGACAGAATCTGTAACGCCCCGATCCCGCAGGTACGGGGACGTTATGGCGACGTACATACGCAAGGCGGAAAACCCCACGTACGTACGCTAAGCCTCAGTACAGTAAATAATTTCCATATATACCTAAGTTCCAGCATGAAATAAGTACAAGAATACCTGCAGAAGAGGTTAGCGATCATAATAGATATGAAAAAGGGACAAATAAGATAACAGAAATAAATCACTAAAATGCCTATGAATAGTCCCGATGAGGAATCTCCCATGTGACTCCAAGTCACTCTCTGAAGCTACGGTAACTCGGATCTCCAACCTGGGCATGCAAACCCAGGGTCGTCAGAAAGCGACCTAGTGAGTGGTAAAATGAAGGAGGCAGTAATAGATACAATAGTACTACAAGCACGATAATAATATATAGTACATGAGATTGGACTAGTGATGCCACATAATAAGGATATATAAACAGTAGAAATAGTTAAACATGAAAGCAGTGCAAATATATAAACATGTCATCTTTTAATACCATCACTACCTAGCCGGTTATCATCGGGTCATGTCTATAGTCGTGTCCAGTTTATCGAATAAATGGTGACGTGATAGACGTATACAGGCAGATGGGCCTATGCAATGTAACTATACGGTGTGGTGTATATACAGTAATGATGCCTGCTATACATAAAGCAGAATATATGCAATACAGAACATGCGTCGTATGCCATCATAGAAAGTATGACATATGCCAGGTAAAGTAACAAGTATACAGGTAACAAGATATCGGATGAAGTAGCATGAATAATAACAAGATAGCATATATGTACCAGGCATGTCATGTGATTTATACAATAGTAGCAATCAGTACCACCTGGTATTACAATCACTCTCTTCCAGTGTCCCATACCACTGGCAGTTCATATTGGAGGCCGCACTCCAGTCGAACCCATCCGGACATGGCCTACGGGTACCATTATCCAAACGAGAGAGTGATCAAATAACAAGTGTTCCCGACGTCACTATTGTGTGTACTGTTTTATTATGTTAATTGAAAACTCATGGTCGAGGAGTTCTTATCGGGTGGGTGTATCCCGTACATACCCGGGACAACGGCCTTATCAGATCCCTGGCTGCTGAGACCAGGGCCAGCCCGCTAGAGCTGTAACATGTAATGGGAATCTCAATGAGTTAAAACAATAACGGGATGCTCATGAGTAACAGATGGTAGCCAGCGCTACCCCGTCCCCTGCAATGGGACGAACAATGGATCCAGACATCCACCCGATATGATCTAATCAACTGTCAAGTCTCCCCCATACCCAAGTTCTCTTTATGATCTGATATGTCAAGTATAGAATGTAACAAGAACAACTACTGTACATGATAAGGGTAACAGGATAACTGGACCAGAGCTCTATTGATAGCATAGAACAATATAAGAAACAGGAACAATATAACAGGAATAATATAACGGGAAACGGGAACAATAGATGTGGGATTCCACATATTGCATATCAACAGCTCTCATGTCCAGTATCGGGAATATCCATATCAGTAACAGGAAACAATCATATAACATGAATACAGTAACATGGAACAATAATACATGTAAGATGAACAGGGATCCATATGACAAGAATAGAGGAACCACGCATGCATGTGTAACAGTGATATAGAAACATGACATGCATGAGTAACAGTGATATGAAAACATGAAATGCTGTAGTCCGTGCATTGGTCTATCCGTATACCAGTGAAACATCTATGTGTAGTCATAATCCGTGTAATACCTCTGTGCTAGTGCCTGTCATAACAGTGAGCAGTGCATCTATGTAACGAGGTGACGGTATCCAGTGTACTAGAGTATCCGTATATCAGTAGGTCACATGCAGTACGAGTGTCGTGAATCTCAGTATCTATGTAATGATAAAACATCAACTAATGGTATAGCGTGTAACAGATCTTTATATGCAATACAGTGTTCCGTGTATCGGTGGGTCGGTAAGGGATATAGTGTAATAGTGACCGTATCTGATATCATGGAGTCCCCGTGTATTAGTGCACATGTAACAGTACTACGTAATTGTAATACCCCGTTCCCGGAATACGTACTTAGTTGCGTATTCAGATTTTCCGATCGTATTTTTTGATTTACTTCCTGTATTTATTTTGTATTATGAATTATTTGTACGATTGTTTGTTTTGGATCTGGATCCCCGGATTCGGAGTCAGGCCTGATCTGAACCGGAGACCCGATCCTAGTATATTATTCAATTTACTCTTTTCGGTATTCTGATTTGACCGATTTCAGTTCCAAATATTGTTTTTCAATATATTAGATTTTCTGTGATTTTCTGGATTTTTCTCGGATTTAATTGAATTTCTTCAAACCGGTGTCGGCCTGTACCGCTGACCGATTCCCGGATTTTTAATTCTCAAACCGTTTAGAATTTCATGTTAGTCCTTTAGACTTTATTGCTTAGAATCTTATTTCTTACTTATATACTTTTTCTGAAGATTTTACGAATTTATGGATTTCCCGCCGGAGTCGGTAGGAGACTAATTCCAGTATTTTTAGTTTCCAAACAGTTAGGAATTTCATGATAGTTCTTTAGACTTTATTTCTCGGAATCATATTTTCTATCTATAATCTTTTTCTGAGGATTTTATGATTTTATGGAAATTCCATCGGAGTCGGTAAGTTACTGATTCCGGGATTTTTAACTTTAAAACTATACAGTATTTCTTCGAACGGATTTCACTATTGGTCTTTTTATATTATTCTTGATTTTTGGTTAAATTTTCAGATCATTCAGAGATACTTGAATTTCCGGCATTTTTACATTATTGCATAATTCATTTTCCACCTAGATTGCCACCTCATTTCCCACTCACACATTTCACCTAACCCCACTCACTTTCTCTCTCACCCACAGCCGGCCAAGTGGCCTAGTGGAGGACACCTCACCTTCCTTTTTGCAAGAAAGCCCCTTGCATCTACACAATTTCCATCTCCTTTACAAAATCCCCATCATACTTATACAATTCCATTTACAATTAACTCTTTTCTTCCTCCTTCACCTCATCAAGAGAACTCTCCCAAATTTCCTCTTCTTCAACCCAAAACCCTAGCTTCAAGGATCCATCTCAAGGCTTCAAGACTTCACTAGGGCTTCATCACAAGGGCATCATCTTCAACCTCCAACTCCAAGGCAACCCCAAGCTTCAACTCCTCCACCTCAAGCTTCATCAACTTGTGGATTCAAGCAATCATCTCCATCTTGGACCAAGCTTCAAATCCAACCTATCCTTGTGAGTACCTTACTCACCAAGACCTAGTTAGCTTCCTAATTTCTTGTAATAAAAGTCCTTGTAGTCATGTAACCTAAAAATCCCACCTTTAGTTCATCAAGAACTCAAATCAAATCTTTTCATGTGAATTTCTCTAATTACCTAGGCTAACCTATCTTTAGTATACTTGTGTTGTTAGATCAGGTCCCCTAAAGTGATAAAAATCCTACCTTTGGGACATTAGAACAAATCCCCCAAAAATCCTATTTTTAGGTCATTAACACACAAATCTAACTCTTCCATGTGAACATATTAATCACCAGGGCTATTTTCTGTTTTAGTATACTTGTAGTAGTAGATCAGGTCCTATAATGCCATAAAAACCCCACTTTTAAACTGTTAGAATCAATCCATGTAGAATTCTGATTTTTTTTGCCCTAATAATGCAATCTGTTAAAGTCTGTCCAAAACTGAAACCAGAATCTTGGGGATTCTTTCGTAAGGATATTCAATAAGGATTAGGTCATGTAATATACCGTTAGAAAGCTAATCGAGTCTACTTTCCAACGGTTCATACCATGTCATCATCGGATACCTGTAGCTTAAGCTATGACTGAAACATTGAAGGTTGGTCAAAACTGTCCTGCTGCAGAATTCAGCACAGCTGATAGGTTTTTGAATTTCTGGAGCAGTTTGGTTAATCAAAACCTATCATGTAATAGGTCATTGGAAATGTAGTGGAGTCTAGTTTCTAATAAATCTTTCCTCGTTCTATTCCTATACGTAGAATGAAAGTTATCATAAAAACTCCGTTGGTTACACCACTTACACTCCATGATTGTTATCATGTATCCCCATATTAGGATTTGTTGATTGATGCATATGTACTATTTTAGTCTTGTTTCATGCTTCACACTTGTATTGTATAATATGTCTCACGATGAATCTTATGCTTGAGTCATGTGAATGTATCTTATGCCAATCGACCTATTGCTTATAGTACATCACCTAGTCACCTCACCTTATCATGCCTATGTATGGCCATTACAATTGCTTGTTTTATTCTTGTACCTTACCTTGCTGTGTTATTATAGTTTCCTTACCCTATAACATGCGTGGCAGACCCTTCGAGGTCGTTGAACCCTAAGTTGTATCTATTTACTTTTAACACATGTATATCACACAATATCTTATATGTGATCACTCGACCCACTGGCATGCTACCCTCTTGTTAGACCCTATTGTTATGACATGATTGACCCGGTTAACTACTTATTCATGGTTATGTTTTATGGCTTGCTATACATCACCACCTTGTCATGCTATCACCTAAACCAAGCATGATGTACTTGACTTGTGATTGTCATCTTTACGGGAACCTTGACCTGTTATACTGTATCATGATCAGTGACCTGTATTCCTGCTTTATATGCAGTGACCTGTATTCCTGCTTTATATGCAGTGACCTGTATTCCTGCTTTATATGCAGTGACCTGACTATATATACTTATGTACTCCTGATTCCTGATCATGACTTATTCCTATTATTCCCGTAAACTGATAATCCTTAATAAACTACAACTTGTATTGGGGTATGGGAGGAAGTGATGGATGCCGGAATGATATCTTGCTTCTAGTATGGGAAGTTAGACCGGTCCCAGGTGGTGGGAACCGTTGGACCATTGGTCCCCGGTGCACGTGATTCTTGACATGATATTGTGGCGGACGTTATAGGAGGACTATGAGCCTCCAGACCGGTCCCAGGTGGTGGGAACCGTTGGGCCAGAAGACTGGTCCCCGGTGCACGAGTACCAGTATAAGAAGAGATATCAGTTCTCCATCTACTTCCGGTAACAAACCTCGAATAGCTTATATATGGATGTATGTGAGTTGGGATCGATACCGAGACACATACCTAGATATATGAGTTAGGCGAGTAATAATAATAATAATAGGTTCAGTTATAGCTATTGTTATGATTATTGTGCTTGCTATAGTTCCTGTTATGACACATGTTACATTATGACTCCTTCCTTTACTTGTAGAGATTCCAGTGACGATTCCGGATTGTTGACTTATGTCTTCCTCAGTATGATTCATGTCTTTCTTGTTTGGTATTCACGTTATGATTATCGCATGATTTGCAATTCTGATTCTATATGCTTGGGATTGCGGTAGTATGAGACAAGGGTATATTTATGAGGGTTTCCTTGTTTGGATTATTCCTTCGACGTACTAGTCTCATAGGACCGTAACTTAAGCATATACAATCACTTTAGCTCGTAGTTAGCATTACCTTGGATTTCCCGTTTCATGATTATTATATTATACCGTTATTATATTCTATACTCGTGTTTTGACCCTTCTCATGTCTCTTAGCCACTTGGCTTGCAGTTCATTTATTATTATATGTCTTGACCCTTTGGATTTGCACATTCAGGTTCTGTAGCTAGTTCGTAGTGGAGTTGCCCACCGTAGCTCGAGCTCTTTTTGCGAGCGGGCGTCCTAGCTTCAGCTCCTTGTGCCTGACTTCTTTTGACTCACGGGATCCCCATCCTACTCGTGAGCTCTTTTGTACTTTTGATGTATATTTTACTTTTGGACTTGTATGATATAAGACACATGTATTATGTAAAGTTTGTCATACCGTGATGACTTTGTGTTGTACTTTTTGCTTAGCGTATATACGTGGGGGCTTCTCCTGACCTACGTATATACGTCGCAGTGACGTCCCCGTATCTGCAGAATCGGGGCGTTACAGGTTGGTATCAGAGCTTAGGCTCTTACCTCCATAAGTACAAACAAGTGGCAAATTCTAGAAATTTGCGGATACCAACATCAATGTACAAAGTTGTCTATTCCTTTTGATTTATCTAGTTCTTCTTGATTCCATCCTTCATATCCTGAAATCCTTCCATTCCATGTTCCAGCTCCTTCCAGTCTATCTCTACCTAGTATCGATGGAGAGGAGATCGGGCCGCAGCAACTCGGGATCAGCATCGGATGGAGCAGCGAGAGAGAATGTGGGGAATGTGGATGTATTGAGGGTCATCCAGACCATGATGGAGAATCAACAGCAACAGACCGAGCTTCTCCGGCAAGAGATAGCAGCACCTAAGGAACGGAGGCCGGGGAATATATCAGACTTCAGGAGACTGCAGCCAGCTACATTCACGGGTGGAGAGAGACCCTTGGATGCTGAGCAGTGGCTGACAGACACTTCAGATTTGTTGAATGCAGCCAGGGTTCCACAGGAGAACCAAGTGGAAGTTGCCAAGATTCAGCTAAAGGACATAGCCAGGACTTGGTGGCTAGCAGAGGAGGCCAGACTGGAGAAGCCTGTCACTTGGGACACCTTCTCCAAGAGTTTCTACAGCAGGTTCTTCCCTGTCACAGCTCAGAAGGACATGGAAGAACAATTCATCAGACTTCGGCAGGGGAGTAGATCCGTGGATGAGTATGCCGCGGAGTTTCACAGGTTGAGCCGCTTCGCCCCGTACATGGTGACGGATGAAGAGAGACGGGCAAGCAGATTTCAGCAGGGTCTGCAGATGGACCTACAGGTATTCCTGGTGCCCCAGCAGCTGAAGACATACTCAGAGGTTCTCACCATAGCTCGAGAGGTAGAGCGTGTACTGGAGAAGAAGAAGGAGAATCAGATGAGAAGCCAAGCCAAGAAGAGGCCTTTTGAGTTGATGGATGAGGAGGATGAGGATAGGGCAACCCAGGGCCCGATGATGGAGAGGCCATTCCAGACTCCTCTTTCTCAAATGTATGCAATTACTGCCACAGGCCCGGACATTATAAGAGAGATTGTCGGGAGGCCAAGGGATTATGTTTAGTGTGTGGGTCAGGGAGACACAGGCTGAGGGATTGCCCACACAGGGAGTTTGGACATGTGGCACCAGTCAGACCAGCTCTTCCAGCTCCAGCACATCCAGCCCCAGCACTTCCAGCGCAGCCACTGAGGAGGTACCCTGGGCCCGTTGACTGGAGGGCTCCATTTCCGCCCCAACGGTATGATCACCAGCAGAGAGGGATGAGAGCCAGGGCAGATCAGAGGAGAAGTCAAGTTCACATCATGGCAGCAGAGACTTCAAGTGTCGCAGCAGAGTGGGAAGACCAGCATCCGGAGCAGGAGCCTTAGGATTTCATGGTAACCACTACCCCAGATCTTGTATTTGAGTTGGTTATCATTCTGCTTACATTCCCTTGTCATTCTATCATTGTTCATTCTGGTCCATCTTGTGGTTGTCTTATTCTCTGTTTTGGTTTTTATGATACCCTTATTCGTGCCTTCGTCCTCCCTGTATTCAAATTACCCCCCTTAGCGAAATTGCGAGGACGCAATTTTTGTAAGGTGGGTAGATTGTAATACCCCGTTCCCGGAATACGTACTTAGTTGCGTATTCAGATTTTCCGATCGTATTTTTTGATTTACTTCCTGTATTTATTTTGTATTATGAATTATTTGTACGATTGTTTGTTTTGGATCTGGATCCCCGGATTCGGAGTCAGGCCTGATCTGAACCGGAGACCCGATCCTAGTATATTATTCAATTTACTCTTTTCGGTATTCTGATTTGACCGATTTCAGTTCCAATATTGTTTTTCAATATATTAGATTTTCTGTGATTTTCTGGATTTTTCTCGGATTTAATTGAATTTCTTCAAACCGGTGTCGGCCTGTACCGCTGACCGATTCCCGGATTTTTAATTCTCAAACCGTTTAGAATTTCATGTTAGTCCTTTAGACTTTATTGCTTAGAATCTTATTTCTTACTTATATACTTTTTCTGAAGATTTTACGAATTTATGGATTTCCCGCCGGAGTCGGTAGGAGACTAATTCCAGTATTTTTAGTTTCCAAACAGTTAGGAATTTCATGATAGTTCTTTAGACTTTATTTCTCGGAATCATATTTTCTATCTATAATCTTTTTCTGAGGATTTTATGATTTTATGGAAATTCCATCGGAGTCGGTAAGTTACTGATTCCGGGATTTTTAACTTTAAAACTATACAGTATTTCTTCGAACGGATTTCACTATTGGTCTTTTTATATTATTCTTGATTTTTGGTTAAATTTTCAGATCATTCAGAGATACTTGAATTTCCGGCATTTTTACATATTGCATAATTCATTTTCCACCTAGATTGCCACCTCATTTCCCACTCACACATTTCACCTAACCCCACTCACTTTCTCTCTCACCCACAGCCGGCCAAGTGGCCTAGTGGAGGACACCTCACCTTCCTTTTTGCAAGAAAGCCCCTTGCATCTACACAATTTCCATCTCCTTTACAAAATCCCCATCATACTTATACAATTCCATTTACAATTAACTCTTTTCTTCCTCCTTCACCTCATCAAGAGAACTCTCCCAAATTTCCTCTTCTTCAACCCAAAACCCTAGCTTCAAGGATCCATCTCAAGGCTTCAAGACTTCACTAGGGCTTCATCACAAGGGCATCATCTTCAACCTCCAACTCCAAGGCAACCCCAGCTTCAACTCCTCCACCTCAAGCTTCATCAACTTGTGGATTCAAGCAATCATCTCCATCTTGGACCAAGCTTCAAATCCAACCTATCCTTGTGAGTACCTTACTCACCAAGACCTAGTTAGCTTCCTAATTTCTTGTAATAAAAGTCCTTGTAGTCATGTAACCTAAAAATCCCACCTTTAGTTCATCAAGAACTCAAATCAAATCTTTTCATGTGAATTTCTCTAATTACCTAGGCTAACCTATCTTTAGTATACTTGTGTTGTTAGATCAGGTCCCCTAAAGTGATAAAAATCCTACCTTGGGACATTAGAACAAATCCCCCAAAAATCCTATTTTTAGGTCATTAACACACAAATCTAACTCTTCCATGTGAACATATTAATCACCAGGGCTATTTTCTGTTTTAGTATACTTGTAGTAGTAGATCAGGTCCTATAATGCCATAAAAACCCCACTTTTAAACTGTTAGAATCAATCCATGTAGAATTCTGATTTTTTTTGCCCTAATAATGCAATCTGTTAAAGTCTGTCCAAAACTGAAACCAGAATCTTGGGGATTCTTTCGTAAGGATATTCAATAAGGATTAGGTCATGTAATATACCGTTAGAAAGCTAATCGAGTCTACTTTCCAACGGTTCATACCATGTCATCATCGGATACCTGTAGCTTAAGCTATGACTGAAACATTGAAGGTTGGTCAAAACTGTCCTGCTGCAGAATTCAGCACAGCTGATAGGTTTTTGAATTTCTGGAGCAGTTTGGTTAATCAAAACCTATCATGTAATAGGTCATTGGAAATGTAGTGGAGTCTAGTTTCTAATAATCTTTCCTCGTTCTATTCCTATACGTAGAATGAAAGTTATCATAAAAACTCCGTTGGTTACACCACTTACACTCCATGATTGTTATCATGTATCCCCATATTAGGATTTGTTGATTGATGCATATGTACTATTTTAGTCTTGTTTCATGCTTCACACTTGTATTGTATAATATGTCTCACGATGAATCTTATGCTTGAGTCATGTGAATGTATCTTATGCCAATCGACCTATTGCTTATAGTACATCACCTAGTCACCTCACCTTATCATGCCTATGTATGGCCATTACAATTGCTTGTTTTATTCTTGTACCTTACCTTGCTGTGTTATTATAGTTTCCTTACCCTATAACATGCGTGGCAGACCCTTCGAGGTCGTTGAACCCTAAGTTGTATCTATTTACTTTTAACACATGTATATCACACAATATCTTATATGTGATCACTCGACCCACTGGCATGCTACCCTCTTGTTAGACCCTATTGTTATGACATGATTGACCCGGTTAACTACTTATTCATGGTTATGTTTTATGGCTTGCTATACATCACCACCTTGTCATGCTATCACCTAAACCAAGCATGATGTACTTGACTTGTGATTGTCATCTTTACGGGAACCTTGACCTGTTATACTGTATCATGATCAGTGACCTGTATTCCTGCTTTATATGCAGTGACCTGTATTCCTGCTTTATATGCAGTGACCTGTATTCCTGCTTTATATGCAGTGACCTGACTATATATACTTATGTACTCCTGATTCCTGATCATGACTTATTCCTATTATTCCCGTAAACTGATAATCCTTAATAAACTACAACTTGTATTGGGGTATGGGAGGAAGTGATGGATGCCGGAATGATATCTTGCTTCTAGTATGGGAAGTTAGACCGGTCCCAGGTGGTGGGAACCGTTGGACCATTGGTCCCCGGTGCACGTGATTCTTGACATGATATTGTGGCGGACGTTATAGGAGGACTATGAGCCTCCAGACCGGTCCCAGGTGGTGGAACCGTTGGGCCAGAAGACTGGTCCCCGGTGCACGAGTACCAGTATAAGAAGAGATATCAGTTCTCCATCTACTTCCGGTAACAAACCTCGAATAGCTTATATATGGATGTATGTGAGTTGGGATCGATACCGAGACACATACCTAGATATATGAGTTAGGCGAGTAATAATAATAATAATAGGTTCAGTTATAGCTATTGTTATGATTATTGTGCTTGCTATAGTTCCTGTTATGACACATGTTACATTATGACTCCTTCCTTTACTTGTAGAGATTCCAGTGACGATTCCGGATTGTTGACTTATGTCTTCCTCAGTATGATTCATGTCTTTCTTGTTTGGTATTCACGTTATGATTATCGCATGATTTGCAATTCTGATTCTATATGCTTGGATTGCGGTAGTATGAGACAAGGGTATATTTATGAGGGTTTCCTTGTTTGGATTATTCCTTCGACGTACTAGTCTCATAGGACCGTAACTTAAGCATATACAATCACTTTAGCTCGTAGTTAGCATTACCTTGGATTTCCCGTTTCATGATTATTATATTATACCGTTATTATATTCTATACTCGTGTTTTGACCCTTCTCATGTCTCTTAGCCACTTGGCTTGCAGTTCATTTATTATTATATGTCTTGACCCTTTGGATTTGCACATTCAGGTTCTGTAGCTAGTTCGTAGTGGAGTTGCCCACCGTAGCTCGAGCTCTTTTTGCGAGCGGGCGTCCTAGCTTCAGCTCCTTGTGCCTGACTTCTTTTGACTCACGGGATCCCCATCCTACTCGTGAGCTCTTTTGTACTTTTGATGTATATTTTACTTTTGGACTTGTATGATATAAGACACATGTATTATGTAAAGTTTGTCATACCGTGATGACTTTGTGTTGTACTTTTTGCTTAGCGTATATACGTGGGGGCTTCTCCTGACCTACGTATATACGTCGCAGTGACGTCCCCGTATCTGCAGAATCGGGGCGTTACAGTAATCATGATTGGTGGCTATGAAGTAGAATGCATACCATTATACTATGGTTATCTATTATGTATACAATATATGAACTAGATGTTATATGTTATATGACATCATGAGTAGATGCAAATATTATTTTATTGGTTATATTATCATGCATTACACAATATGCCTCATCTAGTGATTTACACAATATGCCTCTCTATAATTAGTCATTTATTAACAATCTAGTGATTTACCCATAATCACGATTTATTTACCTAACCAATCACTCCATTCATTAAACAGGAATAAATATAATTTATTAAAAAGAAAACACTCACAAACTGGTCACAGGAAGGTAGCTCTCTTTCCCACGATCGCAACGGATCCAGAATCGTCCAAATCGGAGTCCGGATGCTCCCGATATCGCCCGAATACTAAATCATAACAAATAGAGTTAAATACGTAATAACTGAAAATATACAGGGGGCTGTTTGTAAATTTGCAGGGGCCCCAAAGTAATTTAAATTCTCATAGGGGCTAAAGGAAATTGTACTTTTAATGGGTCGGGTTTGGGTGTAAATGGGTCGGGTTTGGGTTGAACCCGAACCCAAACCCATTTGGGTTTTTTACCCAAATAGGTAACAGCAGCAGCAGCGCACGGCTGCTGCTACCGCCCCTTGCGCACCGGCCGCCCGGCCGGCGCGGCCGCCCTGCCGGCGCCAGTGCCGCCCCGGCGCCGCTCCGGCGCCGGCCGCTCCCACTGCGCGAGGGGGAGAAACAGAGAGCCCCCCACCTGCGCCGCCGGCCTGGCCGGCCTCCGTTGCCGCCGCCGACCTGGCTAGCCTCCGGCGCCGCCGCCGGCCTGGCCTGGCCGCTGGCAACGGCCAGGCCTCCCCTCCTTTGGGTCTGCAGAGAGAGGAAGAGAGGGGAATTTGGGCTGTGAGAGAGAGATAGAGAGAGAGGAGAGAGGATAGAGAGAGAGAGAGAGAGTTTGGGAGAGAGAGAGATTGTGTGTATGAGAGAGAGAGAGATTTTGTAGTTAAAAGGGGAGAGAGAGGCGGTGGGTAGGTCGGCGGGAGGAATTCTCTGGAGATGTGGAGAAGAGAAGAGAAAAGAAAAGAAAAGAAAAAGAAAAGAATAATTTAATAATATTGTAATATGGTCAAAAAGTGACTAGCTCCGAATGATGCCCAAAAATTACAGAAAATAGAGAACATTATCCTGAGACGTAAGATGAAGACGGTTTGCGGAAATTCAATCCGGTTTACAACTTAAAATCCTGAAAGATGACGCCAGTACCGGGCGACACCGGTTTGGCCGGATTTTCGATAAAATCAGAAAATTTCCAAAAATACCCGAACGTAGATAACACGATTCTAAGATGCATGGTGAAAGCGAATTCTCAAAATACCACTCCGTTTGTGAAATAAAAATCGTAAAGCCGGTTATCGGTATTGGTCAATACCGATTACGGAGATTTTCCAAAATAATCCAGAAAAATGTCAGAAAATCCTAAAAAATCTAAAATATTAGAAAATGATTTTAAAACTGAAATCAGCTCAATCGGACTACCACGGAGATTAAATCAATTTTGTACGTCGTATTGCGTACCGATACGGTGATACGTACACCGGGAGCAGGGGGTTACAGAATCAGCCTCCTAGGTCAATGACTATCTTAATAGGCCTTTAATCACCAATTAAATGGTGATTTAGGGTCTTCTTCTTCATTGCACACCATGGACCTAGAATCAAGTAAGTAAAGCTTTATTAGCAGAATTTTATACCAAATAAATATGCGAATGTGATAAAAATTATGCAAAATTAGAGACTAATTACACCCCCACACTTATCTTTTTGCTCGTCCCGAGCAAAAAACTAGAAAATTATTACACCACTTTCGCAGGTGACGCGATTGCACTGAGCATGTGCAACAAGCCGTTAAACCTCTAAGTCTCCCCTAGAGGAGGAGTTTTATCTCCTGAGGGTTTTCAGCGGATTACACCCATAAAATCCATAAAGAAAGAAATCAAATGTTAGTATTTTTGAAAACGCATTTTTAAAATAGAGAAAAGTGTTGAAGTATTTTGCGAGAATATAAGTGATCCAAGGTCATCGGTTAATTAGAAATTAATCTTTCTTAAATTAAGTCAAAATGCAAAATCTTGTTATAAATTAAATGTAAGAATTTAAAATTGGATTGACTTTTTGATCTTTCATAAAACTCTTAGAGAAATATGCACTTTGTGAACAGTGAAGGTTTTTGGGATATCTACTCTAACTTTCATGCCATTTGTTTATATTATTATATATATATATATTTTTGTTTTTTCTTTCCTTAATTTTCTTAGGCTTTTTTATTACCCGGGTAGTGAGCCTTTACCCGGTGACTTCAAACCAGATGATCTTAGGGCACCAGATGAGAAAACATCCCTCGGATTTAAGGACTCGAGTAAACAAGGCCATAAAACTAAAGGGAATTATTTATTTTTGTCCACCGTTTTAGGTGTGAATAATCATGCTTCCTAAGGCATATTTATCCAACTTCAATAAGTGATTTTTATTATAACATTTTTTATATTTTTTATGGCATTTTCAGTCTTTGTTTCAATCCCAAAAATTGTGTAAGTGTGGAGTGCATAAATCTAAGGTAAAAAGTCAAGATCAAATTATCTTTTCAATCTTACTTTCTTATCCTAAAATTTAAACAAGATTTATTATTTTGACTTCGTTTAAAATTCATAATTTTAGGTCTTCCTAATTCCTAAGATAATCTTAATTTTCTTAAAAATAAATCAAAACTATTTATCTTGTTTCAAAAAGTTTTGTAAAAAGAAAAGAAAAAAGTTTTTATATAAAAGATTTTTTTAAATTAAAAATAAGTGTAAAAGAAAGAAATATAAAACTAACTATGTTAGTAAATCCTCTCCCACACTTATCTCATGCATTGTCCTCAATGCATCGTGAATGTGTATATACATGAAACAAATAGGAAGAGGAGGAAAATTACCTCATGGTGGTGGTTCTGGTAGTGGTCTGACTGGGACAAGCGTTGCTATCCAATCAGGATAATGTGGATCTTGAAGGAACCCACCAGTGACCTTTCTAATACGACCCAATAAAAGAATGATTGATTGAATGATCGTATTTAAAAATTTATCCCCGTCTAATTTTCAATTTTCAAAAATAATTATTGAGTCATTTTTGTCAACATTCTTGTCCAATAATGAAGTGTGATTTTGAGAGATGATTGATTTGGACTCAAATGGAATAGAAATAAAAATCGATACCGACTCGGGAAGTTGACTCAGATCAAGTCGAGAGTCAACAATGAGAGTCAAAATTGGTTCAAAAATAGGGTCCAAACCAAAGAATTGATGTTTACACACTGTTCCCATTAATGAAGTGTGATCATAAGATATTGGTGATTCCATTTCACGGTGTACTGGTACAGGATTCAATGTTGACTCCGGAATAGAGAAAAAAATCTGGTAAGATACCAGAGTCATTATTGAATCAAAAAATGAAATGGAATTACTAATATGAGGTTCAGGATCACATTCAGGTTCGATTTCAATTTCAGGAAAGGGATAACTTGCCAGAATGTCCAGGCGATTTTCATAACTTGGAGTATGGTCAAGTTCAAATGTATGTTCTGAAATTGAATCTGGATTTTTAAAATGACATGATTCATGGGTCCAATCAGTAGAGTTAGGGATATAAGGATCGATCAAAGGTTTACAAGAAAGACTTTCCTCGCTCTCATTAATCAATTCGCTCATAAGTGAGTCTAACCTACTGGTAGGCCGTGTAACAGAATTTGGATTCGGAATCATGTCTTCCATACTCTTTGCAATTGGTTCTTCTTGAAAAGGTGAGTATGGAAGTTGATTTTGAAAATTGTGGTAAAATATGAGTCCATCGATTGCTGCTCGGACTCACGCAAGGGATCCATACTCAAGTCTAGTATTGATGGTTGTTCGTTTTGAATCGGTGAGACTAGAAAAGATGAGTAGGACTCTTAAAAATTTGGTTGAGATAATGAGTCCAACATGTTTTGCATTCTTTCACAAAAGACTTCCAACGCTTTTCTAACTCAATTCTTCTTCAATTGGATGTTCTAGAAAAGAAGTATGTGGAGTTTGATGTGGGAAGGATTGTGAATTGAGCAAATTTTGAACTTGTTGTAGGGACTCTTCCATACTCCTTTCTAAATTAGATTTTTCTTCGGTTGGTGGAACAAGAAAAGGAGTATATGAAGCAAAATTGGGGAATGAACTTTGTGAAAATTGTGGACAAGGCGGTTAAAAATTTGACTCGGGGGAGGTGAATTCCCATGAACTCTGTGAAGAGCTAAAATTATTTTAAAATTATAGACACAAGATTGAGGATATGGGTCATATTGAGTCGGATAATCCCACTTGGCATATATGGTTGGTTCATATTGTACATAGCCGGGTTGGAGTTATCCGAGTCAAATGAGGTCGGAGTGAAATATGGATTCATATTATGATTGAAAGAATTATTATTGTTAAAATCCATTTCACAATATACAAAAAGAAAGAAAAATGAACAAACAAACAAACAAATAAAGAAAAAGAAAAAGAAAAGAAAATAAGCCTATGCTAAGGTTGACGTAGACTTAGACGACTCCTAACTGGTTAGACTGTCCACGGGGGGTATATTGTCTGAATCTGACTACAAGTTAATCAGCCAGGTAGGGGCAAGATCGGTGGGAGGTATTCGTGCCGGAGCAACGGGCCTAATTATGTCAAACCACCGTTCTTCGAGGTTTCACCTCTCAATTCCCAACCTTAGACACCGATTTAGCAAGAGTCAAATTCTAACAACTTCCCCTTTAGGTCAATCTCCTAAATGAGTCTGAGATGTCCCAGGGGTCAACGTCTAGCAATTTTTATTAGGCTTGGGTTGTGTGAGTGGGGAGGTGATTTTTGGGTTAAGGGAGGGTAATGACTCCCCACGTTATGTTGTCTTGGGTTGTGCCCTTCAATTTAAATTTGTGCAAGTATGCAATATAGATAAGAATGAACACAAAAAAGCGAGTAAATCATTGAAGTGTTTGTCCTATACTATATGCAATGCCATATGTATACCTCCTATCAATATCACAACATCACAAGAATAAAATACTCTATATTGAATAAATTGACGCATGCCTAGATGTAAATGTCTAAATCATTTTAAAGCATCCAATTTTTGTATTTTAGTTCTTACAATTATTTACAGTGCACAGGTAATATAAACAAGAATTAGCAACAGAGTATATGAATGTACAAGAAGTTACCCAACACACAAGAGCAAGTGTGGAGTTCTGCAACGCTAAAACCTTAACCTGCACACCAAAAGCAAAGAAGAAAGGTTAACAAAAACGTGAAATCAAACCGTTCCCGTCCCCGGTAACGGCACCAAAATTTGATCGGGGAAAAAAAACCGCCACAAAAAGTGTATGTTTTAAAGTTAAGATTTAAAGCGTGTGTGCTTTGGCTTCCTCGATACGTCCGTTATAGTATAGAGGCTAAAACGAGTCGAATCCACAAGGACGGGAGGCGATAGAAGCTTTACCGGTTTATTCACGTGTATGTTAAAAGTTCTTCAATGTTTGAAAGAATGAAAAGGAAAGAAAATAAAGAAAGGAAATAGAAGAGTACGGTGAAAACAAAGTGGGAAACATAGAAAAGAATGGTTTTTGTAGTTTTATTTTTATATCTAAAATAAAGTAAAAAGAAAGAAGACTCACGGCTACTAACTACTAATGACTCTACCAACATGCTAACCTCTTAGTGATAGTTGCCTCACATGTATCATTGGCCATCACTAGTCCTTGGTTCAAGAGCGATTCAAAGCATGATCCATATGTAACTCATCACAACCCAACTCAGCAAAATAAGTGCAAGCTACACTTAATTATCAAAACTAAAAGTAAGCATGGAGTAAAGTAATGTTAGCTTGTTAGTGGTTAGGAAGTTAGAGTGTTAGATCCATCATCATGAGCCATCAATGGCTCTTACAAGAGCAAGGCCAAGTAGAGGCTATTAGATTCGTGTGGATTATCAAATAAGAAGTTAGACTAGTTGGTGGTTAGTAATTAGTTGCCATGAGAGAAAAGACTAACTAAACATGTAAAAGAAGTTAGATAGAAAACAAAGAGAGGTAAAGAGAGCACCTTTCATAGCTTGTCACCTTCTATTATAAGCACTCTTGCATTCCACTCATGTATCACTCTTTCTCCTAATACAAGATCTAAATAAATGAAAAATATAAAGAGAAAGAAGAAGAACTAACCTAACCTAAACTAAACTACAACATGGAATGAAAAACTACCCTAAATTCTGTATATCTTCAACTCTAGAACCCAGGGGGTATTTATAGCCACTAGGGAGGGGGACAGGGGGACAACCTCTGGCCCAAAACGCGGCCGCGACCGCGACCATGTGATGGCCGCGCGCGACGCTTCGAGCCGCGCGTTGTCCCATCTGTCCCCTGTCAGTTTCTGGTCCCGGTTTCTGGTTTACAGCCCCTGATTTTGATAGAATCAGCCTCCTAGGTCAATGGCTATCTTAATAGGCCTCTAATCACCAATTAAATTGTGATTTAGGGTCCTCTTCTTCTTCATTGCACACCATGACCTAGAATCAAGCAAGTAAAGCTTTATTAGCAGAATTTTATACCAAATAAATATGCGGATGTGATAAAAATTATGCAAAATTAGAGACTAATCAATGGTGTGCTCGCGTTCACTAGCGGCGATCGGCGGTGACTACTCCCGGAGAGATGGGAGATTGCCATGGTGGAGGGAAGGAGGTGGGGATCACGACCATGTCGGGGTAGTTGTCGTGGGTTCACGACCATGCAAGGGGGATGCGGCATGGGGAAGAGCCGCCCAAGGGAGGGAGTGGGGGTGTTGGCGTGGGTCTGCTGGGCACGCAAGGGAGGAGGAGAGAGGTGGAGTGGTGCGGCCTGTGCGGTCCGGTCCTGAACCCGACACAGAGTAATTCGCGGGTCGGCCTGTGCGGTCAGGTCGCCATAGGGGTTGGAAGGGGACAAGGAGCCCCCTCTTGGGGGTCACCTCCGGACCAAATATTTTTTGGATTGATCTTTTGCAGATCTAGTTTTACTCGTACTCGTGGTAAGTTTTGTTTGAGTTTGTGATCGATGTGTTATTTAGATCTGAAAAAAATAGGGGATCATTCGATGCCGATAAACGAGGATCTGCTGATGATGGCGATGCAGTTATAAGGACTGTGACTCATGATCGCAGTCCTATATGAGGATTGCAACTATGGTCGCAGTCCTTTACTAAAAGACTGCTACTATGGTCACAGTCATTTTATTAATTAAAATTAGGTCATTTTGTAAGGATTGTAATTATTGTTGTAATCTCAATGTAGGCTGAAAAATAGTGTTTTTGTGAGGACTGTGATCATGGTTGCAGTTCTAATAAAGACTAAAAAATAAGGCATTTTTGAGAATTACGATCATGGTCGAAGTCTTATAAAAACTCAGAAACATGTCCTAATAATGAGGACCATGATCAGGGTCGCAGTCTTATAGAGACTAAAAAATAAAGCATTTTTGTGCGGACTGCGATCATGGTCACGATCCTCATAAAGAGGACTACGGTCATCGCAGTCCTCAGAAATAGGGTACCAACAGATCAAATTTTCGAAGTTGTCTGTTTTTTTTTTGGAAACAATTAATGCAGGGCATTTGCGTCTTTCGCCGCTGAGAAACGTTTCTGCACTTGACACGTGAGCGTATCTGGTTGTTTAAAAAAGGAAGTGGCTGAAGCGGATAAAATTATGAAGCTGAGTTCTTTTTTCTAATTACGATTTGACATAGGAAGCTGTACCATAAGTGAAATATAAATCGTACAAAAATCATAAAAATAAACAAAAAAAGTAGAAGAAAAATAAAAATTAGAATAAAAAGAAAAAAGAACTAGAGAAAGAAAAAGTCTAGAAAAAAAACATGAAAAAAAAGAATAAGAAATAAGTAGTTAGAGTTAACAAAACAAAACAAAAAATAAAGAAAGGTATAACTAAATCTAAAATTAAAAAATAAAAAGTAAAATTTCGAAAATAAATAAAGAAGAATGAGAAAAAATGGAGATTAAGAATAATAAGGAATCGATTAAGAAAAAAATGAAAAATGAAGAGTCAAATAAAAAGTTGAACATATCAAAAAACTAATACAAAAATAGGCAGGAACAAGAAAGAATTCAAAAGGGAAAAAATAAAATAATATAAAGAAACATGAAAAATAAAAATAAAAATTGGTGAAGAAAGAAAGAAAGAAAAAACAGAAAAGAATCAAAAAGAAAAGGAAAATTTTTGAAAAAATTAAAATAAATTAATTTTAAAAATACAAAAGAAAATAAGAAAAAGGTCAAAAAATAGAAAGGAAAAAATTGTAATAAAGAAACAAAAAAATAAGATAAAAATTTAAAATCAAAGAAATAATTTAAAAAAGGTTTACTTGACTTTATAAAAAAAAGGAATGAAAGAGATAAAATAAAACGCATAATATAAAAAAAAGTATAGAAAGAAGAGGAAAAGTGAATTTAAAACAAAGAAAGGAAAAAAATTTGAATAAGAAATAAGGCAAAAAAAATTGATAAAAAGAAAAGAAAAAACTTGAAAAAAGAGTGGAAATATTCGCTAACAATGCATAATCAAAGTCATTTTTAATATTAAAAATTTCACTGGTCATATAGAATCCCAATAATATGAGCACAAATAACAACAGACTCAATACAACACGCTCTTCTACATCTTTCTCTACACTTCTGCATTACAAAAGATCACAAATTAGAACCATGTCATAAACCGATTAATAACCAAAAATGCTAAAACAAGCCCTATCATATTTTTCGTGATCCCTTATGTAATAGAACATCACAAGCGGAATAAAGAAAACTGTGACATCACGAACAGAATAAAGAAGAAGACTAGAACATTATAAATGATGAATCAGAGCGTCTTCATCGGGTGCCGGTTTGAGTGGGTGGGGTGGAGGAGAGGCTTTGTTGACAAAGAAAGAGAGAGATAAAGAAAAGCCTAGCCGTAAGAGAAGACGATAGAGAAAGAAGCGGTAATTTGAGGGGTGGGTGGGGAGCAAGATTTCGCTTAGAGACAACGAGAAGGAGAGATGCAACATTTTCTAGGGTGTGTTTTCTTTGTTCTTTTTGTTTACCTTTTCTTGATACATAGAGAGTTTAAATTATAAGTAAATTACTAAAAAAAAAAGAAGATAGGAAAAAATAGGTGATTGAACAAAGAGGGAGGGGGGACATAAATTGTGCACATGCTTTAAAGTATTTGCTTTTAAGAAGAGTTATAAATTGAAATAAGAAGAGTAGGTCGTTGCAACAATCCAAATTAAAGTATTCCATTATGCTAAATCTCACTTCTATGGCTCAAGAGTGAATTATTGAGTTGAGCTAAAGCGTTTTTTTTTCAATTAAAAAAATTTTAGAAGACAAGTCCATGCTTGGCTTGTTTACACCCACCCATACCCAAGAATAAAACTTTTCCAACACCTGATGGTTACATGAGAAGAAAAAAAAAATCTAAGCTTAGAGAATCAGTGTGTTTAGAAATCAAAGATTAGAGGATCACCGCACGTGTCAATTCGTGACTGATTCATCAACACGATTCTGAAAGAAAGACTTGAATTTACAGAAATATGCAAGATGGATATATCATAATTTCAAGACCATTTTTGCATTTTGTTTAATCCTTTAGGACCTAATTTCGTACTAAGGAAGGCGGTATTATCACAGTTTGTGACTTCAGTAATAATAACACAATCAAGAAATTTTAGAAAATTTAGTTCGGCTTGTTTTCATACTTTTGTTAGATTGGGGAAGAGGAGAAAGAGCAAGGAGAGAAATAACTGAACCATACGAATTCACAGAACTTTAGGAGATGATGGGGGCACAATGTGGAAAGAAAAACAACCTTCTTTGTTCTCCAATTTTACCAAACAGAAAACAGGGCCCAAATTTTCTTCCTTGTATCATGTACAATCATGCCCAGCAAGAGAATTTCTGTAGCTCAATATGGTTAGGTGGATGCATTGAAGTTGAACTGTAAAGGTTTTCCATTGCTGATTGCAATTTTGCGCTTCCTCTTATTCTGTAACTTGCAAATTCTGCAATATTTCAGATGGGGAGTGGGATTCTTTGATCAATGGCGATGACTGCATGATGCTGTTCTTTCAGAATATTAGAGGAGCTCTGTATGGGTTTGCATCCTCGCGACGCATGATCCCAATCAATCAACTTCAGTTATGAACTCTGTATGGACATCCTACGCTCTGTTTCTTGTAATTCTGTCATGTAATTAGAGAGCAAACGTTGCTGTTGCTTCAGGAATTGACTTGAGACCTTGGTTGAGATTACCATCTGAATGAGGGTTAAAAGTGTTCTAGCCTGAAGTTCTGGTGAATTTACTTGGTTCATGGTGGAGGTCAGGTTTCATGTTGGTGAATACAGAGATTTATGTTAAGTGGAGATGATATGAAATATTAGGGTTGTACTGTGGGTATTTATTTTAGGGGTTTTTTTGTTTGTAGGAAAAGTCAAATTGAAATCTGATCTTGACGAGCGACTCGAGGAGATTTCACAATTCTCATTTCTTTGCGCAAAAAAAAAAATCAGGAAAAGGGTCCTTAGGACTCATGAATAGTGCCCCAAAAGACATTTTCTCTCTCTCCGGTTTTGACTTCGAGGGGGAGAAAAAGTTGGAAACTCGTACGAGCAAGTTCTATTTGTGCAGGTTTCACACGGATTGCGACATGAATGGGCCTACCCGGCATGAATAATATGAAATGAATATTATTCGGATATTCGACTAAATATCTATAATTGACAAAAATGATCAAAGCTTGGATTGAATATAATCATCGATGGAAATGATGGTGCGGTATTTTATTTAAGCAGATCCACTGAACGAGCGTTGTCAGTTAGGTGTTTGTTCCAACTCATTTGAAAACTAAATCCCTTCTGTCACGAAAATTAAATAACAACAAAAAGTGTTAATGTCACATTATGTGTTTTATCTAATAATAAAGTGGTAGGAAATATTTGTCCTTTTTCTTTCTTTTCAGTTGTCACAGTAGAAAAATTAGAAGCATCTTACTTATTTTGAACACCACAAATCAAGAAAGGATTGTAATGCGCCGACGAGCTAACTGATCGGAGCGAAACTAGCACTCTAAAACGTGTGTTTTATAAAATTAATGTAAAAGCTTGTGTGTGCTAATTTTTCCTCGATACTTCCGTTATAACATTGGCTCAATGGTCGAATCTACATGGACGGGAGACGATAGAAGCATTAACAGTCTTTATTCACGTGTTATGTTAACAGTTTTCTTTGTTAAAGAATTAGAAAAAGAAAGTAAAAGAAAGGTAGGTGGAGAGACAATGAAAAACGATGTGAAAACAAAAGAGAAGTGGGTTGGAAAATAAAATAAAGATGGAACAAAGGTGAACAAAGAAAGTGGTGAAGACATTGATAAAAAAAATGATAAAAGAGTCTGGAATAATTTTCAAAACAAGATAAAAGAAAACTCATGGCTACTAACTACTAGTTGATCCATTAACCATGCTAACCTCTTAGTGATAGTTGCCTCACATGGATCCTTGGCCATCACTAATCCTTGGCTTCAAGAGACGATACAGAGCATAGCACATAAGAAGGTTCTTCTACATTCAAACAATACATCCATACCACATAACAGGTTGTAAGCTACTATTAATTCATCAAAATTGGTTGAGGTGAGCATGAAATAAATAAGATATTGCAAGTTAGCAAGTTAGCGGGTTAAATGTTAGAAATATTAGAATGTTAGAATCAATCATCATGAGTCATCAATGGCTCTTGCAAGAGCAAGACCTTATAGAGGCTATTAGATTCATGTGAATTATCAAGTAAGTGGTTAGATGGTTAGTGGTTAGTAGTTAGATTGCCATGAGAAGAAGAAATTAGTTAAACATCATGTAGAAGATGGAGAAGATTACATTGGAGAAGAAAGGAGGCACCTTTACATAGATTGTCACCATTTATTATATCAATCCCTCTATCTCTCTGAATCTCTCAGCCCTACTATAAGATCTAAAAACGAAATAAAAATACAAAAGAAAAGAAAAGAAGAACACCTACACTACACTAAAAATAGAAACCCTAGCCTAAAATCAAAAACTGCTTACGTTTCGGGCCTCTACAGAGTTATTTATAGGCATACAGGGCTTCTAGAAGATGAGACGGGGTCACGCGTAGTCGCGGATCCGCGGCAAAACCAAGGAGTTAATTCCCTGGTTTTGGTGAGGATCTTGCCGTTGCTTCGAGGGCCTTCATGGTATATCCCAATTCTTATATTTTCGCCTGAATATTCGTCTAACGTGCGCAAAGGTCTAGATTCAATGCATCTTCTAGAAGTTTCCTTACTTGGCCTCCAAGAATTATGGATTTAATTACCCAAAAATAGGTTTAATTAAGCTCTTATTACTCCTTTGCCCTTAAAATCCTGATTTATCTGCAAGAGAGACCAAAACACGGTTTAAACCGACATTTTATTCATAAATCGGTAGAGAAATGCGATATAATATTGCAGAATTGTAGACTAATCACACCTTCACACTTATCTTTCGCTCGTCCCGAGCAAAACAAGAAAAGAAAAACTATACTACACATGTTATTACACCACTTTCGCAGGTGACGCGACTGCACTGAGCGTGTGCAACAAGCCGTTAAACCTCTAGGTTACCCCTAGAGGAGGAGTTTTGTCTCCTGAGGATTTTCAGCGGATTGACCTGTAAAATCCATAAAGAAAGAAGACAAATGTTAGTATTTTGAAAACACATTTTGAAAGAGAGACAAGTTTACGAATTATTTTTGTAAAAAATATAAACGATCTAAGGTCATAACCACCAAAAATTATTCTTCCTTAAACTTAGTCTCTATGCAAGATCTTGTCTTCAATTAAGATAAGAATTCAAAATTAGGTTGAATATTTTATCCTTCATAAAACCTAGATAATATGCACTCTGTGATACTAAAAATTTCTGGGATTTCAACTCTAACCATCAAGCCATTTATTTATATTTATATATATATATTTTTCTTTTTTCTTTTATTTTTTCCTTCTCTTAGCTTCATTAGGCTTTCTAGTTCACCCATGTAGCAAGCCTATAACCGATGACTCCCAAATCAGATGGTCCTAGGGCACTAGATGAGAAACATCCCTTGAGTTTAAGGACTCGAGTAAACAACACCACAAAACTAAAGGAGATTATTTGTTTCTTTTGACCACAGTTAGGCGTAAATAATCATGCTTCTTGAGACATAATTATCCAGCTTAATAAGTGATTTTTTTCTTCGTATATAATATATTTTTTCTTTTTATTTATGGCATTTTAGGACTTTGTTTCCATCCCAAAAATTGTGTTTGTGTGAAGTGCAAACTATCTAAGGCAAAAAATTCAAGATAAAATTATCTCTCCAATCTTTTATACTTAACCTATAATTTTAAATAAGATCCATTATTTTGACTGGGTTTAAGATGTCATAATTAAGGCTTCCTTAATTTCTAAGATCATCTTAATTTTTTTAAAATATATCAAACATAGTCTCTTGTTTCAAAAAGTTTTTAAAGAAAGAGAAAATTCTTATACAAAAGGGAAGATTTTTAAAAGTATTCTAAAAGAAGTGAAAAAGAAAGAAAATCTAAAAACTCTATGTTAGTAAACTCTCCCCTACACTTATCTCATGCATTATCCTCAATGCATCGTGAATATATGTATGCATGAAATAAATAGAGAGGGAAAAAAAAATCACCTCAAGGTGGTGGTTCCGGTGGCGGTCTGATTGGTCCACGAAATGCGGCCTAATCCAATTTGCGTGGAGTCCGAAGGAACCCACCAGAAACCTCTAAAATATAACCTACTAGAATGATGTATATATTTATGATTTTTATTATGAATTTTACCCCATCTAATTTTCAAATTTCAAAATAATTTTGAAGTCATTATTATTAACACCCTTGTTCCAAAATGGAGTGTGAAAAGATGAAATGATTGATTTGGACTCAGGAAGTACAGGAACGACTACTGACTCAGGAATTTGATTTAAGTCAAGTGAAGGTTCAGGAATCAAAATCGGTTCAGGAATCGGGTCCAAATCAAGAAATTAAAATTCTAGTCCACATTCATTTCCCTATGATGGAAGGTAACTTTCTAAGATTGGTGATTCAACTTTAAGAATGATAGGTATGGGAATCAAAACTGACTCTAAAATGTTGCTCAAATTGGGTAACAAAACAGGAGTCAATATTGATTTGTAATTTGAACTGGATCACAAATTTGAGAATCGAAGTCACATTCCTCATTGAGTTCAATTCTATAAAAATGAGAACTTGTCAATTTATCAGTGGGGCTTTCAAAAGTATGAAATTGGTAAAGTTCAATATGATGATCATAAAAGATTGGTGATTCAATTTCATAATGGACTGGCACTAGATCCAATACTGACTCGAGAAAAGGCCTGAATTCAGGTAAAAATACCTCAGTCAATATTGAATCAGGAAGTGAAATTGAATTACTAAGTGGAAGTACATGATCATATTCATACTCAAGTTCAATTTCAGGAAAAGGATAACTTGCCAAAATGTCAATAGGATTTGAAGTTTGGACAAGTTCAGATGGTTGGACTGAAACTGAATCTTGGTTTTCAAAATAACATGATTTTTTAGCTCTAAAAGAATGGTTAGTGACATTAGGAATGGTCAAAGGATGAGAATGAAGAGTTTTGACTATCATATCTATGTCATGATTATGAGCAATTTGAGCTTGAGTCATGATTTCAAGCATCTTTTCATAGTCGATTGGTTCATCATTTTGTTGTGATTGGGCTTGAGAAGATGAAGATTTGTTTTGAAAATTGTGGTGAAATCGTGAGTCCATCAGATTTGATTGTTTTTCGGACTCACGCATACTCATTTCCAAGATTGATGGTTTTCTATTTTGAACTGGTGAGACTGAATATGAATCTTGGAAATAGTGTGGATTTGGAAAAACTAACATTTTTTGAAATTTTCGTTCGGCCTCCTTCATGGCTTCTATACTCTTTTCTAACTCGAATTTTTCTTCAATTAGTGGTTCTAGAAAAGGAGTATAGGAAGCAAAATCGGGGAATGAATATTGTGAGATTTTTGGACAAGGTGGATACAGTGGACAAGGAGGTTGAAAATTTAACTCGGGGGGGGGGGTGAATTCCCATTGACTCTGTGAAGAGTTGAAATTATTTTGGAAATTATAGTCATAAGATTGTAGGTATGGGTTGTATTGATTCGGATAAGTCCAACCCGGTGTATTTGGTTGAAAAACTGGGTTGGAATTATCCAATACAAATGGGGTCAGTGTGAAATAAGGATTCATATTAGGATTGAAAGAATTGTTGTTATTGAATTCCATTTTACAAACAATCACAAACAAAAAAGAAAAATCAAATAACAAACAAAAAGAAAAGAAAAAAAATCAAAATCAAGCTTATACTAGTGTTGACTTAGGCCTAGACGACTCCTACCTGGTCGATTACCCGGGGAGGTTGTTACTTGAATCCGAACACAAGCTAATCGGCCAGGTAGGGATAAAATACGGTGAGAGGTATCCGTGCGTAAGCAATGAGCCTTAATTACGCCAAACCACAGTATCTTCGAGGCGTAACCTCTTAATCCCCAACCTTATACACCAATTTCACAAGAGTAAGATTCAAAACAAGTTCCACCCTCGGCCAATCTCTTAATAAGTCCGAGATGTCCCTAGGGGCCAACGTCTATCAATTTTTATTAGGGCTTAGGTTGTGTGAGTGGGAAGGTGATTTTTGGGCTAAGGAAGGGTGATGAAATCCCCACCTTATCTTGTATGGGTTTTGCCCTTAAGTCCAATTCGTGCTAGTGTGCAATATAGACAAGAATATAATATAAAGCGATAAATCACTCACGTATTTGTCCTATGCTATATGTATGCCACATGTACACCTCAATCCAGATCACAACATAACAAAATACAGTATATTGGAATTGAATTGACACGTGCCTAAATGCAAATATCTAAACTGTTTTAAAAGCGTCCAAATACCGTATTTTAGTTCTTTAGTTTATTGTGGTGTTTAGGCAATCAAAGCAGAAAAGTAATAGTACAGATCCACTAACTACTACAATGGACACATCCCAGTCACAACAAGATACACAATGATCACAAAATAGCCGCGTTGGCGCGGCCAATGTCACGTTTGCACGGCTTTTCTTTAGAAGCTGGGTCTCTACTTTCTAGAGCAGGGAGATATAGTGCTAATGGTTGTTCTACAATATTTAGTTCTTGCAAACTTTGACCTGCACACCAAAACAGAGAAGAAAATCTTAACAAAAACGTGAAATCAAAATCATTTTCGTCCCCGGCAACGACGCCAAAAATCTTGATCGGAGCGGAACTAGCACTCTAAAACATGTATTTTGTAAAATTAATGTAAAAACTTGTGTGTGCTAATGTTCCCTCGATACTTCCGTTATATCATTGGCTCAACGGGTCGAATCCACAGGGACGGGAGGCGATAGAAGCATTAACAGTCTTTATTCACGTGTTATATTAACAATTTTCTTTGTTAAAGAATTAAAAAAAGAAAAGAAAAGAAAAGGAAATCAAGCATGTGATAGGTGGAGTGACGATGAAAAACGAAGTGAAAACAAACGAGAAGTGGGTTGGAAAACAAAATAAAGATGGAACAAAGGTGAAATAAGAAAGTGGTGAAGACATTGATAAAAAAAATGATAAAGAGTTTGGAATAATTTTCAAAATAAGATAAAAGAAAACTCATGGCTACTAACTACTAATTGATCCACTAACCATGCTAACCTTTTAGTGATAGTTGCCTCATATGGATCCTTGGCCATCACTAATCCTTGACTTTAAGAGACGATACAGAGCATGGCACATAAGAAGGTTCTTTACATTCAAACAACGCATTCATACCACATAACAAGTTGCAAGCTACTTTTAATTCATCAAAACCAGTTAGAGATGAGCATGAAATAAAGAAGATATTGCAAGTTAGCAAGTTAGTGGGTTAGGCGTTAGAATTGTTAGAATGTTAGAATCCATCATCATGAGCCATCAATGGCTCTTGCAAGAGCAAGGCCTTGTAGAGGCTATTAGATTCATGTGGATTATCAAGTAAGTGGTTGATGGTTAGTGGTTAGTAGTTAGATTGCCATAAGAAGAAGAAATTAGCTAAGCATCATATAGAAGATGGAGAAGATTACATTAGAGAAGAAAGGAGGCACCTTTACATAGATTGTCACCATCTATTACATCAGTCCATCTCTATATCTCTTAGCCCTACTACAAGATTTAAAAACGAAATAAAAATACAAAAGAAAAGAAAGGAAGAACACCTACACTACACTACACTAAAGATAGAAACCCTAGCCTAAAATCAAAAACTGTTTGCGTTTCGGGCCTCTGCAGAGGTATTTATACGCATACAGTGCTTCTAGAAGACGAGAAGGGGCCACGCGTCGAAAATCGACGCGTTGAAGATTAACGCGTGGTCCCACCAAATTGTCGCGGATCCGCGGCAATAGCGGATTCGCGGTAAAACCAGGGCTTGATTCCCTGATTTTGGCGAGAAGCTTGCCATTGCTTCGAGGACCTTCATGGTATATCTCAATTCTGGTATTTTCACCTGAATTTTCGTCTGACGTGCGCAAAAGTCTAGATTCAATATATCTTCTAGAAGTTCCCTTACTTGGCCTCCTAGAATTGCGGATTTAATTACCCGAAAATGGGTTTAATTAAGCTCTTATTACTCCTTTGCCCATAAACTCCTGATTTATCTGCAAGAGAGACCAAAATACGATTTAGACGGACATTTTATTCATAAATCGGTAGGAAAATCAATATAATAATGTAGAATTGTAGACTAATCACTAACGCAGCATCATAACCTAAAGTATACGTATCATTACATAAAGTAAAATGCCACTACGATCCAAATTAGTAAGTTCGATTAGATCACGAGAGGTTCTAAGTTTAAATCATGGGGAAAATGTATGTAAGGCACTAGCTTTTTTTTTCTTGGAGTCTGTAAAAGCCCCTGTCAATTTTTTCAGGTGCCAAAAAGCCCTTTATACACATTTTTATTTAATTAAGCACTTCATCTGTATTCTGGGTATTTTCATGATAATAAGTTTTATGACAAACACTTTGTCTCACGCTGACAGTTGTAATGATGTGACATCAATGGGAGAACATGTGTTACATTTTTCATTTAGGGCGTGTTCGGATCATGGAAGTGGGAGAAAAATGGAACGTGGGAAAACTCATTTTTCACTTTCCTTGTTTATTTGAAGCGGAAATGAAAAATGAGAAAACTTCTTTCTCTTTTTCATTTTTCGTTTTACACCTCCCTTTTACACTACAATTTTCTCAATTTTAGAATGCTACAGTTAATTTTGTGGTCAAATAAATCTCACTTGTAATAAGTTGTAACTCAAAAAAATTAATTTTGATGTCATTTAAATTTACTCGTAGTCCAAAAATGTTGAATTTCTTTATTATTCTAAAATTCTCAAAAATCAAGAATATTATTCTAAGAATCATGGTGAAATTCGTTTCGAGAAATTCTTTATAGTTTTTAAATTAAAATCCTGGAATTGGCCACTAATATCGGTCGACGCCAAATCCGGCAGAAATCTGTTAAATTTTGAAAATTCCCAAAAAAAGAATTAAGATAGTAAATATTATTCTAAGTAGATATGTGAAAGCGGTTTCTCAAAATTTGACCCCAGTTGTAATTAAAAATTCAGGAATAAACCAGCGGTACCGATTAATCCCGATTTTTAGGGTATTAAAAAAATAATTCAGAAAAAATCTGAAAAATCATGAAAAATCTAGAATATTGGGAAAGAGTGTTTAAAACTAAAATTGACCCAATCGGATTACCAGAGAGATCAAATAATGTAGTATTACCATTGTACGAGAAATAAATAAGAGAAAATAATAAATAAAAATAACAAAGTGTTTAACAAATCAGGATACGCATCTGAGTACGTATTCTGAGGATGGGGTGTTACAATCCATCCACCTTGCAAAAAATTTCGTCCTCGAAATTTCAGGAAGGGGAATATGACGGTAGAGAAGAATAGGAAGAAAGAATTTTATCAACGAAGATGTAAATAGTTGAGGGTAACGCTCACGAATAACATCCTCTCGTTCCCACGTGGCCTCCCCTGGAACATGCCTATTCCAAGAAACCAATACTAACGGTATAGCCTTATTCTTCAGAGTCTTGATACTTTTGTCTAGAATGGCCATCGGTTGTTCTTTATAGGACAGATCTGGTTGTAGTTCCAATTCAGAGTGATTTAGAATATGACTTTCATCCTTGACATACTTCCGTAGCTGTGATATATGAAAGACATTATGAATTCCTTCCAATGACGGTGGTAATGCCAATCGGTAAGCTACATCTCCCACGCGATCCAAAATCTCGAATGGGCCGATATATCTCGGACTAAGTTTCTCGCGAGTACCGAATCGGATTACCCCTTTTGTTGGTGATATCTTTAAAAATACATGATCACCTGTTCTGAATTCCAATGGTCTTCTATTAATGTCTGCCCAACTCTTCTGCCGGTTCTGCGCTGCACGGAGATGATCCCAAAAACAGTAACAGATATTAAAAGTTTTATTGGATTAGCTGGATATTACCGGCGTTTTGTCCAAGATTTCTCTAATATCGCAGGCAGTAAAGGACTGGCCAATTCCAAAAACAGTAACAGATATTAAGAGTTTTATTGGATTAGCTGGATATTACCGCGTTTTGTCCAAGATTTCTCTAAGATCGCAGCCCCGTTAACAAAACTCACCCGAAAAGGAGAAAAGTATATATGGACAGAGGAATGTACTGCAGCATTTGAACAATTAAAGAAAGGCTCGTTACAGCTCCAGTCTTGAGGACTCCCTCAGGATGAGGAGGAATGGTTATATACAGTGATGCATCCGGAAAAGGCCTAGGGTGTGTATTAATGCAACATGATCATGTCATAGCTTATGCATCCAGACAATTGAAACCACATGAGAGAAATTACCCAACTCATGACTTAGAGCTGGCAGCAGTAATATTCGCATTGAAGATCTGGAGGCATTATCTTCTGGGAGACAAGGCGTTAATCTACACTGATCACAAGAGTCTTAAGTATATTTTCACGCAGAAAGAATTAAACATGAGACAGAGACGGTGGCTTGAATTGATGGCGGACTATGATATAGACTTACAATATCATCCTGGAAAGGTCAATACAGTACCAGATGCATTGAGCAGGAAGCCAGAAAATAAAATGCTAGTACAACTCACTCAACAGAAGGAGTTGATTCGGGACATCACAAAATTGGACTTAATACTAGTACGAGGAACTGATAAAACAGGACAATTAATGACTTTTCAGATTCAATCAACCCTGATGAATGAGATTAAAGAAGCTCAAAAGGAAGACCCCCGATTACAGAAATTCAGAGCTCAAGTAGAGGCGGGATTAAGAACTGATATCCGTATTCATTCAGATGATGCACTTTATTTTGGTAACAGAATTTGTGTTCCCCAAGGAGAAGTTCGACAGAAAATTTTGGCAGAGGCACACAGTTCGGCTTATTCCATACACCCAGGGGGAACTAAAATGTATCAAGACATAAAGCAGCAGTTTTGGTGGACTGCTATGAAGAGGGAGATAGCCCAGTATGTGGCCAAGTGCTTGGTTTGCCAACAGATAAAGATAGAACACCAGAGAACGGCTGGACTTCTACAACCCTTACCGATACCCGAATTCGATTTACTTCCTGTATTTATTTTGTATTATGAATTATTTATATGATCGTTTTGTCTTGGATAAGGATTCGTGGACTCAGAGTCTACTCATCTCTGAACCAGGGACCTGATCCTAGTGTATTACTCAATTTGATCTTTCTGATAATCAGATTTGACCGATTTCAATTTCAAATATCATTTTCCAATATTTTAGATTTTCTATGATTTTCTGGAATTTTCCTGAATTAAATGGAAAATCTTCAAAACCGGTGTCGACCAGCACCGCTGACCGATTTCGGGATTTTTAATTTACAAATGGAGTCAAATTTTGAGAAACCGCTTTCGTATATGTTCTTAGAATAATATTTACTATCTTAATTCATTTTTTGGGTATTTTCAGAATTTATCAAATTTCTGCCCGATTTGGCGTCGACCGATATTGACGGCCGATTCCAGGATTTTTATTTTAAAAGCTATAAAGAATTTCTTGAAACGAATTTTATCATGATTCTTAGAATAATATTCTTGATTTTTGAGAATTTTTGCGGGTCGTTCCGAGATACTTGATTTTCGGACGATTCCGATATTTTTCCGAAAGTTTTCCGCATCCGCAACCGAATCCCGGGAATCCGCCACTCTAATTATTTTCACTTTTTATTTCAAGAAAATATCTTCCTTTTTCCATTTTCTTTTCCATTTTCCTATTTTCTTTCCTTCCTTTTCCTTCCACCAAATTCCACCAAATTCTCCATTCTTCCATTTTCTTCTCCAACCTTCCACCAAAAATATCTCCTCCATCAAAATATCTTCTCCAAAATATCCAACTCCTCTCCCATCACCATGGCCGGCCAAGAGTGGCCAAGAGAGACACCTCACCTCCCATTTTACAAATAACCCCCTCTCTTTTACATTTTTACATCACCTTCACAATTCCAAAACCTATATATACCTTTCCTTCTCCTTTCCACTTCATTTTTTCTCTTCACCAAAGCCTTAACCACCACCAACTCCTCCTTCATCTCCACCACAACAACAACCACTACAACTTCTCCAACTCCTTACCTTCATCTTCTTCCTCCTCCATCTCCATGTAAACCACCACAAACTCCAACAACTCTAAAATCTCCACCAAAGCCTCCACCTTCTCCTTTACCTTCTCCAAAAATACCACCACCATCAAAACCCTCCACAAAACCACCACCCATCACCACATCAAGGGCCGGCCACCTCCTTTGGATTGGGGCCGAGCTCTTCTTCGTGGCAATATCTCCGATGATTATTCCGGTAATCGTTCACGATTATTCCGGTAATCATTTCGGTGACAATTGCAAGCAACATCTCCGATGATTATTCCGGAAATCGTTTACGATTATTCCGGTAATCATTCCGGTGACAGTTGCAACGATAACACAAGCGTGACCACCACCATCTTCACTTCCACCATCACTTTTACCATCACAAATACCACCTCCATCTCATTTACTTCAACCACCAAACATCACCTTCCTTTTCCTCTCTGTTGATTACTAACGCGGATCTCACCCCCGCGTTTAGGAAATCCCTTAACGCGGCCTTCGCGTTATTGTATCAACACAACGCGGAGATAATACCCGCATCTGTGTTCTTCTCGTGCTAACGCGACGCGGAGTCCACGACCGCGTCCGCGTTCTTCTCGCGGGTATCGAACCTCGCGTTTGTGGCATCCCCGCAACGCGACTCCCGCGTCTGTGATTCCCGCGTCTGCTATTCCCGTGACGCAACTCCCACGTCTGTGACCCCCGCGTCTCACTCTCAAAAACTCGCGTCTCCCTGTGCACACTCTCATTTATGGCGCGTGCGCGAGTTCCATAGATTTCAGACTTTTCGGCATTTCCGGTGATTTAGGCGAGTGTTCTCGCTCTCGCCTCTATTTGGGTTTCCCCGCTTTGTCGGGTTGACATATATTTTATGCCATGTTTATATGTACTTGCTGCTTTATACCATGCATGGCCAACCCTTCTTGGTCGATTGGACTCTGAGTTTGTGGCGCCCCGATCCCGGCGGGTACGGAGACGCCACTGCGACGTACATACGCAGGGCGATGGAACCATCCCGTATGTACGCTAAGCGTCAATACAACACAATACAGGAATCAGAGTGTGGAAAATACATGATATTATACATTCCAATACAATACAGTACAAGTACTTAGTTATCACCAATTGTGACATAATATTACATCACCAGGTAATACAAAAATAGGATTGTACAGAATACAAAAGATAAACTCACGAGCTGGAAGAGAGAGAATCTCGCGAGCGAAAAAGACTGGACGGACTACTGCTAATCTGCCTGCTCGTCGAGGTAGGCCTGGTCCTCAGCTGATGGGTCCACCTCGGTCCAACTTGTCAAATCTGAACATACAAATCCAGGGTTGTTAGTGGGCAACCCAGCGAGTGCATAAAGAAGCCAAGTGGCAAGTATAAATAAAGGTAAGTGCATCATGCCAAGTATAATATACCAAGATCAATAAACATGGAATAATCATAATAAATAGCGAATCATGAAATAAAGCAAGTGTAGCAGGTCATGAGATCAAATTAGCAAGCATGGGGTAACTAACATAAATGGTAAGTAATAGAATTCATGTAACCATCAGTCAATCAAGTTATTATTATTAAGACCCGTTCAATTTGTATGTTTCGGTATATGCCGGTGCCATATACTTCTGTATACAAATCAAGCGAGACTAGTTATTGGAAATTGATGGGGAACGACGAACCATGTTTAGAATGGGTCCCGTGCATGCCCGGGACAACGGTCCAGGAGTATCCGGTACTGAGCCGGAACGTACCGCTAGGTACCGGGACTTACTATATGCCCGAAGGTCTTAATATACGCCCGAACAGGAATAGAGTGTCACCGTTCCCCACAGGATATACCTAGGGGATTATAGCACACCCGGACAGGCAGGCAAGGGGGTAGGGGTGCCAGTACACCCCTCGGAAGCGCCTGGTGGCCTACCAGGTCGAATCCTACAGGAAGTTGTACAACATATTTATGGCCACCATAAACACAGAAGCTATATCGATACCCATCAATTTCCCCCATCCCGGTGTAAGTTGTTTAAATATAACAGAGTCTCAAATAATGATGTTCACGGGGTGTTCACAAATGGACATTATCCATGGTTATTCTATTACGGGGTCAACAGGAGTATAATATCAGGAGTAATGTCAGGAGCCTCCCTATTTCAGGGGTTCAAGTATACAGGAATACAGGAGTTCAGGAGTACCAAATATCTGGTAAAAATAATATAATAATCATGTCATGTCCCCGTAATAGTAATAGTCATGAATACGCCATATAAATACAGGTATCAGGAGTAGTAATGTCCGGTCAAGGGTCAAGATGTCAAGTCCAGGTATTTGTACCACATGAAGGCATATCATATACCAAGTGTCAGATGCAGGTGTCAAGTATGTCATATCAAGTACCGGGTCCATATATCGAGTGCCGGTATAAATACCAAGTGCCAGAGTCATGATTAACATATCAGTGTAACATGCCAAGTGTCGGTGTCAGGCGTCACGGGTCAAGTGTAGCATGGCAAATATCAGTGTCAACTATAGCATGGTAAATACCGGTGTCAAATATAGCATAGCTAATACTGGTGTCAAACATAGCATGGTAATTATTGAAATCAAATATAGCATGACAATTATCGGGAATAAATATAGCATGGTAATTATCGAAATTAAATATAGCATGACAATTTTCAGATTTAAATATAGCATGGTAATTATCAAAATTAAATATAATAATTATCAGAATTAAATATAGCATAAAATTTATGCACTAAAATTCCCATAGCAAGTATTATGCATTTTAAAATGTCTACATGTCAATATCTTGTTACAAATATAAAGGTAATTATTTTTAATTTGGTAATAAGCACTCGCCTGAAACCGGGGCGAAATACCGGTTTAAAGTCCAGAAAATCGGCGACCCGCACGAGAATCCACTAGCCCGTAATTACATATATTAAAATATAAATTTATAAAAATATTAGAGAGAATGAGAGAGGAGAGAGAAGATTGTAGGAAAAAGAGAGAAAATATGGTGTATTTTGGAATTTGTTTGGAATTAAAAGAGGAGGGTATTGATGTAAATATGGGGAAGTAGTTTGAGGGAATGGTGGAGGGTATTTTTGGAAAGGAGAGATAAGTGTTTTTATATTAGGGAAGAAAGAGAATGAAATGAAAAGATTTAAGGAAAGAAAAGAAGAAAGAAAGAAAGAAGAGAAAAGAGAAGGAGGAGGGGGTCGGCTCCCACCGCCGGCGGTGGCCGGCTGCGCGGCGGCGGCGGCGGCGAGGCGACGAGCAGGGCGCGCGCGCGGCCTAGGGGGAGGAGGAGTGGTGTTGAGTGTGGTGTTTTGATGCGGTGGTGGTGGTTTTGATGGATGTGGAAGATGGTGGTGGTGGTGGTTGTGGTGGTTGTGGTGATGATTCGAAGTGATGGGAAGTTAGAGGAGGTGGTGGAGATGATGTTAGGTTGATTAGAATGGAGAATTGGGTGGTGGTGATGGGGAATTTTGGAGAAGATGAAGGTGGAGGTTAATGGGTTTTTGTTGAAATTGGAGGTGGTGGTGGAGTTTTTGGGGTTGATGGAAGTGGAGAAGTGAAGAGGGGGTGTGGAGGAGGGGATGGCCGGCCCTAGGGACGGCGGGTGACGGCGGTGGTGATGGTGAAGGCGGCGGCCGTGAGTGGGTTGCGTGAGTTGAGTTGTGAAGAAGAAGATGAGTTGCTTCCTTTTTTGGATTTCTTTGATTTCCCTCCAATTGAATGAGTATGAGGGTGATTTAATAGATGATAAAGGAGAGATTTGATGGCTTAGGGGATGGTGATAGGGGATGCGCAGCCATGGCTGTCGGGCGGCGACAACGGGCGAGGATTAAGCCGTTAATCGTGGGGAGAATTCAATGATAATAAAAGAAAATGAAATAAAAGATAAAAAATTAAAAAAAAGATTAAAAAAAGGAAATAAAATATTTAAAAATTTTTATTACTATCTATTTTATTTGTTAAAATTTCTGGTAGCATAAAGTAGTAGAGTAGAGGAGGGAAAAACCAGAAAGAAATCGCCGGTAAAAATATTATTATTTAAATAAGACGAAAATTTGACTGTTTCAGAAACGTACCGAAAAATTCTCAAAAATAGCAAATATTATTCTAAGATACATGGTGAAATCGGATTTGAGAAATTTGATGTAGTTTTCAAATAAAAAATCCTGGAATCTTCCGGCGATACTGGCCGACACCAGGATCGGTCAAATTTTGATAAATTTAGAAAAATCTCAAAAAATGTATTTAGATAGAAAATAAAATTCTAAGAAGTACTGTGAAAGCCGTTTCTAAAATTCAAACCTATTTGAAAACTAAAAATCGGGGATCGGTCAGCGATACCGACCGACACCGGTTTTGGAGATTTTGCAGAAAAATTTCAGAAAATTCCAGAAAATCATAAAAAATCTAAAATATTAGAAAACAGTCTCTGAAACTAAAATCAGTCAAATCAGACTACTAGAAAGTCAAATCGGGCTACTGGCTGGTATCGGATTCCCGGTCCGGGTCAGGGCTTACTCTCGGTCTGAGAATCCAGATCTGATACCCAAAAATATAAGTGATAACAATTCAAAAACACATACAGGAAGAAAATTGAGCAATATGGTCGAAAAAATTTGGGACTCGTATCTGGGTACGTATCCCGGGTACGGGGTGCTACAATCTACCCACCTAACAAAAATTTCGTCCTCAAAATTTCTATAAGGTAAGAGGTGAACATGGAAATAAATAATTGATAAGACAAGAGATGAAGTACAAGAGAATATTACCACTCAAGGCTCGAACAGATGCGGGTAACGGTCACGAATGACGTCTTCCTGCTCCCAAGTTGCTTCTCCCGGACTATGCCTGTTCCATGAAACAAGCACCAACGGGATGGTCCGGTTCTTCAGGGTCTTGACACTTCTATCCACAATAGCCATTGGTTGCTCAATATATGACAGATCCAGCTGCAACTCCAACTCTGAATAATCCAACACATGGCTCTCATCCCTGATGTATCTCCTCAGCTGCGACACATGGAACACATTGTGTACTCCTTCCAGTGATGGTGGTAGTGCCAATCTGTAGGCCACTTCTCCCACTCGATCCAATCTCAAACGGGCCTATATACCTCGGACTCAGCTTCCCACGTGCACCAAACCTTATCACTCCCTTGGTCGGAGATATCTTCAAAAACACATGCTCTCCAGCCTGAAACTCCAACGGTCTTCTCTTGGAATCTGCCCAACTCTTCTGCCTGTCATGTGCTGCACGAAGGTGCTCTTGGATGGTCCTGATCTTGTCCACTGCCTGTATTATCACATCCGGTCCCAAATGCCTTCTCTCACCAACTTCATCCCAACACAATGGTGATCTGCATCTCCTGCCGTATAAGGCTTCGAATGGAGCCATCTTGATGCTCGCCTGATAACTATTATTGTAGGAAAACTCTGCCAAATGTAGATGGTCTTCCCACGATCCCCTGAAGTCTATCATACAAGCCCTCAACATGTCTTCTAGGATCTGAATGGTCCGTTCAGACTGCCCGTCCGTCTCTGGATGATAAGATGTGCTGAACTTCAGACGGGTCCCCAGACTCTCTTGAAGGCTCTCCCAGAAGCGAGATCTGAACCTCGTGTCCCTATCCGACACGATACTGACTGGAACTCCATGCAGTCGAACAATCTCTCTCATGTACTTGTCTGCCAGAAGCTCCGTAGATTGCCCCACTCTGAAGGGTATGAAATGTGCTGACTTAGTGAGACGGTCAACAACTACCCATACTGCATTGTTCCCCTTTGGACTGCGGGGTAGAGCGGTGACAAAATCCATAGTAACATGCTCCCACTTCCATTCCAGTATTGGCAAAGGCTGTAGTAACCCAGCTGGTCTCTGGTGTTCAGCTTTCACTTGCTGACACACTAGACACTTCGCCACAAACTGTGCGATCTCCCTTTTCATCGCATTCCACCAGAAATGTTGCTTCAGATCCTGATACATCTTAGTTCCTCCAGGGTGTATAGAGTAAGCTGAGTTGTGGGCCTCAGCTAATATCTTCTGTCTAATCTCCCCCTGAGGCACACAAATTCTGCCCCTGAAATAGAGTGCACCATCAGGATGTATGCAAATATCTGACCTCAGCCCCGCTTCCACTTGCTCTCTGAACTTCAATAGTCTGGGATCTTCTTTCTGAGCTTCTCTGATCTCCTCCATCAGTGTCGGCTGGATCTGAAATGCCATCAACTGCACGGATCCACTGGTCCTCCGAATCACCATCAAATCTAGCCGCCTCATCTCTTTGAGTAGCTCCTTCTGCTGAGTGAGCAACATAACTATGTTGGCTTCAGGTCTTCTGCTCAGGGCATCTGGCACAACATTAACCTTGCCAGGATGATACTGCAGATCTATATCATAATCTGCCATCAATTCAGCCATCGCCTCTGCCTCATGTTCAACTCCTTCTGAGTGAAGATGTACTTCAAACTCTTATGATCAGTGTAAATCAACACTCGGTCACCAAGCAGGTAATGTCTCCATATCTTCAACGCAAAGATCACTGCTGCCAACTCTAGATCATGCGTTGGGTAGTTCTTCTCATGAGGCTTCAACTGCCTGGATGCATAAGCCACCACATGTCCATGCTGCATCAATACGCATCCAAGGCCCTTCCCTGAGGCATCACAATACACAACCATACCTCCTGTCCCTGAAGGAGTCTTCAAGATTGGAGCCGAAATCAACTTGTTCTTCAACTCCTCAAAAGCAGACGCACACTCCTCAGTCCATAAGTACTTCTCTCCTTTCCTGGTCAGCTTGGTCAATGGAGCTGCAATCTTCGAGAAGTCCTGCACGAACCTTCGATAATATCCAGCTAGTCCGATGAAGCTCCTGATCTCTGTTACGGATTTCGGAGTCGGCCAATCCTTCACCGCCTGAATCTTGCTGGGATCCACCGAGATTCCTTCCTTAGAAACAATATGGCCCAAGAATGCTATACTCTCCAGCCAGAACTCACACTTGCTAAGTTTGGCATGAAGCTGTTCCAGTCGGAGAGTCTGTAGCACAATCCTCAGATGCTCCGCATGCTCCTCTTTATTCTTAGAATAGACCAAAATATCATCAATGAATACCAATACAAATTTATCCAGATAGGGTGAGAAGATTCTATTCATCAAGTCCATGAAGACTGCTGGGGCATTTGTAACTCCAAAGGCATAACTAAGAACTCGTAATGACCATAACGAGTCCTAAATGCCGTCTTCTGGATGTCTTCCTTCTTCACCTTCAACTGATGGTACCCCGACTGCAAATCTAACTTGAGAATACTTGGGCTCCGTGAAGTTGATCAAAGAGATCATCAATTCTCGGCAAAGGGTACTTGTTCTTGATGGTGACTTTGTTCAACTCTCTGTAATCAATGCACAACCTCTTGCCACCATCCTTTTTATTTGCCAACAGCACTGGTGCTCCCCAAGGTGAAGTACTCGGTCTAATCAGACCTTTGCTTGAATACTCCAGCAGCTGCTCCTTTAATATAGCTAATTCTGTTGGCACCATCCGGTACGGTGCTTTAGAGATGGGAGTCGCTCCTGGAATAAGGTCAATAGAGAACTCCACAACTCTATCAGGTGGAAGTCCTGATATCTCCTCAAATACATCTGGGAATTCATTCCACACTGACACCATCTTCTTCTCTTCAGCAGTGGCACACTCCAGTTGATCTTCCTTCCGGAGGGACTTGCGTTCTCCAAAGAACTGAAACTCCGGTTGGTGTGGGATCCTGAAGATCACCTTCTTCTCCCGACAGTCGATCACCGCATGATACTTGCTGAGCCAAGTCATGCCTAGGATCACATCGTACCCTCCAGTGTCCAGTACGAACATGTCGGCTTCTAACTTCCTACCACATAGCTCCACATTGCACCCCTTGCAGATCTTGTTAGTAGTGACTACCCCATTCCCCGTACTAATTTCCCATTGGTCACCCAAACATACTAGGGGTATAGAGTGCAAGGCAATAAATCTACTGGATATGAAGCAATGTGATGCACCAGAGTCAAAAAGTGATAAGACTGGAACTGAGTGGACCAAAATGGTACCTGCCACCACTTCTCCAGATGCCTCAGCTTCCTCTGCTGTCAAGTTGAAAGCTTGGCCTCTCCCGCGGCCTACTCCGGTCCTGGGTCCCCTCTGAGCCTGACCCAGAATCCGACGCTGGGGAGGAAGTGGAGCTCCTCTGCCTGTAAGTCCTGGATTCCTCCTCATTGGTGGTGCTGAAGTGCTGGGGGAGCTGCTCGAGCTGGAGGTACTGATGGTGCTACTCGTGCTGGAAGTGCTGGTGGTGCTGGAGCTGCATTCCAGCTCCTCTTGAATGGACACTCTCCCACCGAGTGGTTACCGGATCCGCATGCCAAAACACAGTCCATTGGCCATACGGCAGTTCTGCTGGTTGTGTCCGGGTTTCTGACAGTACCCACACACACAAGCTGCTGAGGAGGAGGCCGAAAAGGTCGCTTGGCCACTGGGGCACCAAGAGCTCTGACTGGGTTCCCCCTGTGCACCTGCTGGAACTGGCGCTTCATCGGCTTGTACTGCAGCTCAATCCTCCTCTTCTTCTCCAACCCCTGCTCCACATCACGGGCAATAGAAAGGACCTGGGAGTACGTCTTCAGCTGGTGGGGTATAAGCATCATCTGAATGTCCACCCTCAGTCCTTGCTGAAATCTGCTAGCTCTCTTCTCCTCGTCGGCCACCATATACGGTGCAAACCGACTAAGCCTCAGAAATTCAGCGGCATATTCATCCACTGACCGATTCCACTGTTGCAGTCTGATGAACTGCTCCTCCATCTCCTTCTGAGCAGTCGCAGGGAAAAATCTCTCGTAGAAGCCTTTCGAGAACTGATCCCAAGAGATAGGCTTCTCCAGCCTCGCCTCTTCAGCAAGCCACCAAGTCCTCGCCACATCCTTCAGCTGGATCTTGACTACTTCTACTTGGTTCTCAGCAGGAATTCGGGCCGCCTTTAGGAGATCGGTCATATCGATCAACCATTGCTCTGCATCCAGGGGCTTCTCTGTGCCCGAGAACTCTGCTGGCTGCAATCTCCGAAAATCTAAAATAGTCCCCGGCCTCTGCTCCCGAGGCGCAGTCAGCAATCCTTGACGCAGGAGCTCTACCTGCTGCTGCTGGCTATCCATCATCCCCTGGAGTAGCCTCATCATGTCGCTTTCCCCGTTCGGACCTTCGCGGGAAGTGCTAGGACCGTTACGTGTCCCCCGTCTATCCATATTCGAGCCGAGAGCTGAAAAGATGACAGAATATAAGATTTCAGGAATCAAGGGATGGATTTCAAGAAAGGAATTGATAACTTCGTACTTGTGATTGGAATGTATAATAAGGACTCGTGTGACTCAGTCGCAAATTAATCCAACATTAATTTGCAGACTGGCTGTACTGAAGGTGTGAGAGCCTAGGCTCTGATACCAACCTGTGGCGCCTCGATCCCGGCGGGTACGGAGACGCCACTGCGACGTACATACGCAGGGCGATGGAACCATCCCGTATGTACGCTAAGCGTCAATACAACACAATACAGGAATCAGAGTGCGGAAAATACGTGATATTATACATTCCAATACAATACAGTACAAGTACTTAGTTATCACCAATTGTGACATAATATTACATCACCAGGTACTACAAAAATAGGATTGTACAGATACAAAAGATAAACTCACGAGCTGGAAGAGAGAGAATCTCACGAGCGGAAAAGACTGGACGGGACTACTGCTGATCTGCCTGCTCGTCGAGGTAGGCCTGGTCCTCAGCTGATGGGTCCACCTCGGTCCAACCTGTCAAATCTGAACATACAAATCCAGGGTTGTTAGTGGGCAACCCAGCGAGTGCATAAAGAAGCCAAGTGGCAAGTATAAATAAAGGTAAGTGCATCATGCCAAGTATAATATACCAAGATCAATAAACAGGAATAATCATAATAAATAGCGAATCATGAAATAAAGCAAGTGTAGCAGGTCATGAGATCAAATTAGCAAGCATGGGGTAACTAACATAAATGGTAAGTAATAGAATTCATGTAACCATTAGTCAATCAAGTTATTATTATTAAGACCCGTTCAATTTGTATGTTTCGGTATATGACCGGTGCCATATACTTCTGTATACAAATCAAGCGAGACTAGTTATTGGAAATTGATGGGGAACGACGAACCATGTTTAGAATGGGTCCCGTGCATGCCCGGGACAACGGTCCAGGAGTATCCGGTACTGAGCCGGAACGTACCGCTAGGTACCGGGACTTACTATATGCCCGAAGGTCTTAATATACGCCCGAACAGGAATAGAGTGTCACCGTTCCCCACAGGATATACCTAGGGGATTATAGCACACCCGGACAGGCAGGCAAGGGGGTAGGGGTGCCAGTACACCCCTCGGAAGCGCCTGGTGGCCTACCAGGTCGAATCCTACAGGAAGTTGTACAACATATTTATGGCCACCATAAACACAGAAGCTATATCGATACCCATCAATTTCCCCCATCCCGGTGTAAGTTGTTTAAATATAACAGAGTCTCAAATAATGATGTTCACGGGGTGTTCACAAATGGACATTATCCATGGTTATCCTATTACGGGGTCAACAGGAGTATAATATCAGGAGTAATGTCAGGAGCCTCCCTATTTCAGGGGTTCAAGTATACAGGAGTACAGGAGTTCAGGAGTACCAAATATCTGGTAAAAATAATATAATAATCATGTCATGTCCCCGTAATAGTAATAGTCATGAATACGCCATATAAATACAGGTATCAGGAGTAGTAATGTCCGGTCAAGGGTCAAGATGTCAAGTCCAGGTATTTGTACCACATGAAGGCATATCATATACCAAGTGTCAGATGCAGGTGTCAAGTATGTCATATCAAGTACCGGGTCCATATATCGAGTGCCGGTATAAATACCAAGTGCCAGAGTCATGATTAACATATCAGTGTAACATGCCAAGTGTCGGTGTCAGGCGTCACGGGTCAAGTGTAGCATGGCAAATATCAGTGTCAACTATAGCATGGTAAATACCGGTGTCAAATATAGCATAGCTAATACTGGTGTCAAACATAGCATGGTAATTATTGAAATCAAATATAGCATGACAATTATCGGGAATAAATATAGCATGGTAATTATCGAAATTAAATATAGCATGACAATTTTCAGATTTAAATATAGCATGGTAATTATCAAAATTAAATATAATAATTATCAGAATTAAATATAGCATAAAATTTATGCACTAAAATTCCCATAGCAAGTATTATGCATTTTAAAATGTCTACATGTCAATATCTTGTTACAAATATAAAGGTAATTATTTTTAATTTGGTAATAAGCACTCGCCTGAAACTGGGGCGAAATACCGTTTAAAGTCCAGAAAATCGGCGACCCGCACGAGAATCCACTAGCCCGTAATTACATATATTAAAATATAAATTTATAAAAATATTAGAGAGAATGAGAGAGGAGAGAGAAGATTGTAGGAAAAAGAGAAAATATGGTGTATTTTGGAATTTGTTTGGAATTAAAAGGAGGAGGGTATTGATGTAAATATGGGGAAGTAGTTTGAGGGAATGGTGGAGGGTATTTTTGGAAAGGAGAGATAAGTGTTTTTATATTAGGGAAGAAAGAGAATGAAATGAAAAGATTTAAGGAAAGAAAGAAGAAAGAAAGAAAGAAGAGAAAAGAGAAGGAGGAGGGGGGTCGGCTCCCACCGCCGGCGGTGGCCGGCTGGCGCGGCGGCGGCGGCGGCGGCAGCGACGAGCAGGGCGCGCGCGCGGCCTAGGGGGAGGAGGAGTGGTGTTGAGTGTGGTGTTTTGATGCGGTGGTGGTGGTTTTGATGGAGGTGGAAGATGGTGGTGGTGGTGGTTGTGGTGGTTGTGGTGATGATTCGAAGTGATGGGAAGTTAGAGGAGGTGGTGGAGATGATGTTAGGTTGATTAGAATGGAGAATTGGGTGGTGGTGATGGGGAATTTTGGAGAAGATGAAGGTGGAGGTTAATGGGTTTTTGTTGAAATTGGAGGTGGTGGTGGAGTTTTTGGGGTTGATGGAAGTGGAGAAGTGAAGAGGGGGTGTGGAGGAGGGATGGCCGGCCCTAGGGACGGCGGGTGACGGCGGTGGTGATGGTGAAGGCGGCGGCCGTGAGTGGGTTGCGTGAGTTGAGTTGTGAAGAAGAAGATGAGTTGCTTCCTTTTTGGATTTCTTTGATTTCCCTCCAATTGAATGAGTATGAGGGTGATTTAATAGATGATAAAGGAGAGATTTGATGGCTTAGGGGATGGTGATAGGGGATGCGCAGCCATGGCTGTCGGGCGGCGACAACGGGCGAGGATTAAGCCGTTAATCGTGGGGAGAATTCAATGATAATAAAAGAAAATGAAATAAAAGATAAAAAATTAAAAAAAAAGATTAAAAAAGGAAATAAAATATTTAAAAATTTTTATTACTATCTATTTTATTTGTTAAAATTTCTGGTAGCATAAAGTAGTAGAGTAGAGGAGGGAAAAACCAGAAAGAAATCGCCGGTAAAAATATTATTATTTAAATAAGATGAAATTTGACTGTTTCAGAAACGTACCGAAAAATTCTCAAAAATAGCAAATATTATTCTAAGATACATGGTGAAATCGGATTTGAGAAATTTGATGTAGTTTTCAAATAAAAAAATCCTGGAATCTTCCGGCGATACTGGCCGACACCAGGATCGGTCAAATTTTGATAAATTTAGAAAAATCTCAAAAAATGTATTTAGATAGAAAATAAAATTCTAAGAAGTACTGTGAAAGCCGTTTCTGAAAATTCAAACCTATTTGAAAACTAAAAATCGGGGAATCGGTCAGCGATACCGACCGACACCGTTTTGGAGATTTTGCAGAAAAATTTCAGAAAATTCCAGAAAATCATAAAAAATCTAAAATATTAGAAAACAGTCTCTGAAACTAAAATCATTCAAATCAGACTACTAGAAAGTCAAATCGGGCTACTGGCTGGTATCGGATTCCCGGTCCGGGTCAGGGCTTACTCTCGGTCTGAGAATCCAGATCTGATACCCAAAAATATAAGTGATAACAATTCAAAAACACATACAGGAAGAAAATTGAGCAATATGGTCGAAAAAATTTGGGACTCGTATCTGGGTACGTATCCCGGGTACGGGGTGCTACAGAGTTTCTGCCACTCTTGGGATGGCTAGTAGCCACCGTGAGTGCGCTTAAACCCCGAGCGTACTCGGACCCTTCAGCCTCCGGTCTCTCACTATTTCCAAAGAGAGGTGATTAGACCGTCAGGTTTCTCAGCTCCGTCTGGTGAGCATACTTAGCGCTCAGCGCTTTATTCACTACATTCGTCTAGGCCAGTTGTTACCGGACTTTCTGCTCGTATTCTAAAACAAGTTGTCCCGGTAACCTCGCCAAGCGTATTAGTGTCTAAACCCTGTTCGCTGCCTGTGCCTCCAGCTTGTTCAGCTCCGCCTGGTTATCATGATCAGCGTTCAGCGCTTTACCACTAGATTCGTCTAGGCGAGATGCTGCCGGATTTTCTACTCGCACTTTAAGCCGAGTTGTCCCGGTAATCTTGTCAGACGCTCTAGTGTTAAATACTGCTTGCTATCTGTGCCTCCAGCTTGCTTAGCTCCGCTTGGTTGTGCTCAGCTACTACTCTATCACATGCCATGTATTTACCTGATATGTTAACACTTGCCATGCCATTACTTCATACCTATCATTTACATGCTACTATTTAACTCCTGTTTGTATCACCTGGCAACTGATGTGTTATCGCCTGACTCCAGACATGCTACTACTTGGCAAGACCCCTTGTTATGACATGACTTGCCACCGGACTAATATCAATCTCTTACCATGATTGGTCACCTGCCAATATCATCCTTCTGTCATGCTATCACTTGACACCCGGCATGATATACTTGACCTTGTGATTATCACATTTACGAGAATCCTGTCCTGTTATCCTGTATTATGTACAGTGACCTGTTATCCTGTATTATATACAGTGACCTGAACTCCTGATCATGTCTTGCACCCGTTATTCCCGTAAATTGATAATTAACTAATGAATCATAAAAAGGACCAACTTGCATCGGGTCGGGGGAAACTTGCGGCTATCAATATGTGTTCGTGTTTACAGTGGTACTAGGCATGTTGTGTGTAACGCCCCGATTCCACGGATACGGGGACGTTACTGCAACGTATATACGCAAGTCAGAAGTACCTTCACGTATATACGCTAAGCATCAGTACAGGCAAGAATCAGAGTACGGAAACAAGTGGTGCATTATACATTCCAACACATGAGTACAATTACAAAGTTATCACCAGAGGTGATCCAATATTACATGAATATTACATCACTGACATGCGCAATTGCGAGATGTACATGGATGAATAGTACAAAAGGGCACTCACGAGTTTACTAAAGGAAACTCGAGAGGCACACAGGAGGCCTGGAAGGATAAGACTCTGGACGGTCTGCTGGAGATCCACGCTACCGCTGCGCCACTCTGATCAGCAACTGGGAGAATCCACACGCTCCAATCACCATGACCTGGACATGAGAATCCAAGGGAGTCAGATGAAACTCCCCAGGCGAGTGGTGAAGCAAAAGCCAAGTGGCGAGCAAGGGCAAGTATATGTATAGTGATAAAACCAAATAAAGCCGAGGACGAGCAAATCTGATTGTATGGTTTCAGATCACGGCTCCATAAGACTAGTACGTCGAAGGAATAATCCAAACAAGGAAACCCTCATCTATATACCTTTATCTTATGTCTCCATAATCCAAGCACATACAATCCAATTGTACTCTGGGCATGATAAGATAATGAACAGGAGGCAAGTGGATACAAGGGATAAAGTAGAGCATGAGCAGTTAATATAATAATAACCATAAAACCGAAAATCCGATGAAAAACCAGTACAAGCAAATATGATGAGGCATATCACAGATTCAAAGCCGTTTAAGCTGCAGGCTTCAGTATGCGTCCCATTCCACATACCTCTACTTACAACTTAAAGAGCCGGTTATTAGACACTTTATTATTACTCGTCTTACCCTGATATCTAGCTATGTGAACTAGCGTCCCAGCACACATAGATCCATATCCGAGTAAAGCAAGGTTGTTATTGGAAACTAGCGGGGTATCAACGAACTATGTTTACAGTGGGTCCCGTACATACCCGGGACCACGGCCCAGGATTGTTCCGTTGCTTGGTGACGGAACCCGCCGCAAGGCAAATAGGAGGGACTTATGTATGCCCTTATCATGATTCAGGAGGAGGGAGCCAACACTCCCCTCGGTTGCCTGGAGGCCCACAGGTCAGCCCGGAAGTTTTAGTTGCACAACATGCCTAATACCACTGTAAACACGAACACATATTGATAGCCGCATGTTTCCCCCGACCCGATGCAAGTTGTTCCTTTTATGATTTATTAGGTTAATTATCAATTTACGGGAATAACAAGAGCAGGACATGATCAGGAATTCAGGAGTTTAGGTCACTGTATATAATACAGGATAACAGGTCACTGATCATGATACAGGATATCAGGTCACTGTACATAGTACAGGATAACAAGGCAGGGTTCCCGTAAATGTGATAATCACAGGTCAAGTATATCATGCTGGGTGTCAAGTGATAGCATGACAGGGTGATGATATTTAGACAGGTAACCAGTCATGTCAAGAGATTGATATTAGTCTGGTGGCAAGTCATATCATAACAAGGGGTCTTGCCAAGTAGTAGCATGTCAGGTGTTAGATGATAATACATCAGTTGACAGGTGATATACATGTGTTAAAAGTAATATGAAAACGACAAGTAGTATAGACAGGTGTCAGGCATGAAGTAATGGCATGGGGTAGAATAGTAGCTGAGCACAAACAAAGCGGAGCTGAGCAAGCTGGAAGTACAGACAGCAAACAGTATTTAACACTGGAGCATCTGGTGAGGTTACCGGGACGACTCGACTGAAGTACGAGCGGTAAATCCGGCAGCAACTCGCCTAGACGAATCTAGTGGTAAAGCGCTGAACGCTGATCATGATAACCAGGCGGAGCTGAACAAGCTGGAGGCATAAGCAGCGAACAGAGTTTAGACACTAATACGCTCTGCGAGGCTACCGGGGCACTCGAATTAAGATACGAGTGGGGAATCCGGCAGCAACTCGCCTAAACGAATTTAGTGAATAAAGCACTGAGTGCTAAGCATGCTCACCAGGCGAAGCTGAGAAACCTGACGATCCCAATCACGCCTCTTCCGAAACAGTGAGGGACCGGAGGCTGAACTGAGAGACCTGCCGGTCCCAATCACATCTCTTTCGAGATAGTGAGTGACCGGAGGTTGAAGGGTCCGGAAGCCAAGTATGGTATAAGGCAGTACAATACATCACAGGCATGTATATGTACCAGAAGGAAACTACCCTAGTACAAGCATTCGTCACAGAGCAATACATGTCCAGATACTGGCTCTCGGCCATACACAAATACAGGGACTCAGCCAATACAAAATACATGAAATGGAATACATATCGACCCGACGAAGCGGGGAAACCAAATGGAGGCGAGAGCGAGGACACTCGCCTAAATCACCGGAAAGCCGAAAAGTCTGGAATCCATGGAACTCGCGCACGCGCCATAAAATAATATATAGTTATGAGGAGAGAGAAAGTGAAGAGGAGAGAGAAGATACAGGGAGACGCGGGTTTGACAGTGAGACGCGAGGGTCGCAGACGCGGGAGTCACAGACGCGGGAGTCGCGCTGCGAAGATACCTCAAACGCGGGGTTGTGATCCGCGTTAGGACACAAACAGAGAGGAGGAATGGCGCTTCCTTTGTTGTGCCCGACGAAGGGATGTTCGGCCCCAATCCAAAAGGAGGGTACCGGCCCTAAGTCTTGCCAACGGAGAAGAACGCGGACGCGGGAATCACAAACGCGGGAGTCGTGTTGTGAAGACACCACAAACGCGGGGTTGGAGGCCCGCGTTCAAATCAGGGCACGAGGGAAACGCGGACGCGGTCGTGGGGTCCGCGTCGCGTTAGCACAGGAAGAACACAGACGCGGACTTTAGCTCCGCGTCGTGCTGACACGAGAGGGACATAGACGCGGGCGTTGGCCCCACGCTGCGTCGATTCATAAACGCGGAGGCCGCGTTACGGGTAGCCTAGACGCGGGGGAGAGATCCGCGTCGGCAAGTCACAAAGAGAGACAGAGAGTTGAGGAGAGAGAGAAAGAGAGAGAGAGAGGACAGGAAAGAGAGAGAGAGAAATCCAAGGAGAGAGAGGGACCCAGGAGAGAGAAAGAGTGAATGGGGAGAAAAGTCAGGGGAGAGAGAGAGAACAAGGGGGGCTGCTGCCCCCCTCTGGTCCCCGCGCACAGCACCCCCTGCTGGGGGTGCCCGGCCTGGCCGCCGGCCAAGTGGCGGCGCCGGCCACCGGCAGAAGAGGAGGGGCGCGCTGCCCCCTCAACAGAACAAGGAGGGGGGCTGTGCCCCCCTCCAGCAGAGAGAGAGAGGGGGCTTTGCCCCCCTCTCAGCCGAGCACAGGGGCCCAGGTGGGCCCCTGGCTGCCCGCGACCGCCGGCAAGGCGCCGGCGGCGCCAAATCCAGGGGTGCTTCGGCCACCCCAAAGGTGAGGGAAAGGAGGAGAAGTGGGATTTGTGGTGGTGATGGGTTTGGTGGGTTGGTGGTTGATTGGAAGTGTGGTGGAGGAGTTGGAAGAGATGGGAGGAGGAGGAGATGTAGGTGGTTGTGGTGGAGGAGATGGTGGATTTTGAAGGTGATGAAGGAGAGGAGGAAGGTGGAGATGGTGGTGATCCTTGAGGAAGGAGGAGATGGAGGAGGTTGTTAGGTTGTTGGTGATGGTGGAGGAAGGGCTTGGCCAGAGTTTGGGGGAGTCCTCGCCGGCGATGGTGGCCGGAACGCCGGCGGTGATGGCGGGTGGAGGCGTCGGCCTCTCCCATGGAGAAGAAAAGGAGCAAGGAAAAAGAGAAATGAAAAAGGAAAGAAAAGAAAAAGAAAGAAAAAGGAAAAGTAAAAGGAGAGAGAGAGATTGTGATGGTGATGGGGATGTGATGGGAGTAGGTAAGGGGGGTGGTGTCTCCCACGTGGGGGGATGGCTGGATCAATGGAGGGAAAGAAAAGGAAAGAAAGAAAGAAAAGAATGGATTGGAAAAATAATAATATTATAATATGGTCGCGAAAAATCGACTGTTCCAGAAAAATCCCAAAAAAATACCCGGAGGTAGAAAACGTCATCCTGAGGAATAATACGAAATCGGTTTTCCAAAATAAAATCCCGTTTTCAAATTAAAAATCCGGAAGCCAACCGCCGATACCGGTCTACACCGGGTCGGCCGGATTTTGATAAATTCTGAAAAATCCCAGAAAATATATTAAAGAGAAAAATATGATTTTAAGAAATAAAGTGAAAGCGGAATTCAGAAATTCAATCCCGGTTGTAAGCTAAAAATCCTGGAATCAGTTAACTACCGACTCCGAAGGAATTTTCATAAAATCAAAATCCTCAGAAAAAGTATTTAGATAAGAAATGTGATTCTAAGAAATAATGTCTAAAAGACCTTCTAGAAATTCCTAACTGTTTGTGAATTAAAAATCCTGAAATCGGTCAGCGGCACTGGCCGACACCGGTTTTGAAGAAATTCATTTTAATTCCGGAAAAAATCCAGAAAATCATAGAAAATCTAAAATATTGGAAAATAATGTTTAAAACTGAAATCGGTCAAATCGGAATACTAGAATGTCAAATCGAGCAATACCCTAGGATCGGGTCCTCGGTTCAGACTAGGGCTGACTCCGAGTCCACGAATCCAAATCCAAGACAAAATAATCATATAAAGAATTCATAATACAACACAAATACCGGAAGCAAATCGAAAAAATACGATCGAAAAATCTGAATACGCAACTAAGTACGTATTCCGGGAGCGGGGTGTTACATTGTGCAACTAAAACTTCCGGTCTGACCTGAGGGCCTCCAGGGGACCGAGGGGAGTGCTGGCTCCCTTCTTCCTGGTACCATCATGATAAGGGTATCCATAAGACCCTCCTGTAGGCCTTGCGGCCGGTTCCATACACCAGCGATGGAACGTCCTGGGTCGTGGTCCCGGGCATGTACGGGACACACTGTAAACATTGTTCGTTGATACCCCCGTTGGTTTCCAATAACAGCCTTGCTTTACTCAGATATGGATATATGTGTGCTGGGACGCTAGTTCACATATCTAGATATCAGGGTAAGACGAGTAATAATAATAATAAAGTGACAAGATGATAACATGCTCTTTAAGTTGTAAGTAGAAGTATGTGGAATGGGACGCATACTGAAGCCTGCAACTTAGACGGCTCTAATTATAAAAGATGCCAGCTATGAATCTGTTATATGCCTTACCATATTTGCTTGTACTGGATTTTACTTCAGATTTTCGGCCTTATGAGTATGATCATATTAACTACTCATACCCTGTTATTTAACCCTGTTCCATTCTATCAGTCTACTGCTCCTATCTTATTATTCCATGAGCAGTTCCTACTTGATATCACCTGTCATACATCTACGTGCTTACATGCTTCTGCTCACGACACGGTTTTCAATGCATGATTATGATTCGGTTTTATCGATACACATGTGCTTATCCTTGCACGCCATCTGGCTTTTGCCTCACCACTCGCCTGGGGAGTTCTGACTCCTCTGGATCCTCATGTCCAGGTTCTGGAGCTTGGAGCGTGTGGATTCTCCCTGTTGCTGATCAAAGTGGCATAGCGGTAGCGTGGATCTCCAGCAGACCGTTCAGAGCTCTATCCTTCCAGGCCCCCTGTATGCCTCTCGAGTTTTCCTTTTGTAAACTCGTGAGTGCCTTTTATATTTTCATACTTGTACATCTCTTTGTATTTTCGCATTTGCGCCTATCGGTGATGTAATATTATTGTAATATTTATCACCTCTGGTGATAACTTTGTAATTGTACTCATATGTTGGAATGTATAATGCACCACTTGCTTCTGTACTCTGATTCTTGCCTGTACTGATGCTTAACGTATATACGTGAGGGTATTTCTGACCTGCGTATATACGTTGCAGTAACGTCTCCGTACCCGCCGGGATCGGGGCGTTACAGGATGGTATCAGAGCCTAGGCTCTCGTATCCTCAGTACGTCCAGACGGCAAATTAATGGTAAAGAAATTTGCAACTGGAATGCATGAGTCCTGGTTATACAGTCCAACTACAAGTATAGAGTTATCTATTCTATCTTGATCATTCTTCCTTTGATTCTTAATCTCTTCCATCTTTCCCCTGTTTTGGTTTTTTGAAGCCTTTATACCAACTTAAGATATGGATATACTAGAGAGGTAGCGGCTGGTTCTGAGTGAAGCTATTATGTGATCTCTTCGGCCAATTCTATGTAGTTCGGGTATTCTCAGAATGGATCTACTACCGGGTTATCTTTCAGAAGTCAGTAATCAGGATGCAGATATTCTCTATTCTTGTATTATCAGGGTTTTCTTTATCTTCAGTATTCTGGCTCATTCTCAGAGTGACAGGAAGTATGCAGTACAACAAGAATTCTATTGCAAAGTTGTATTCGGCATTATTTGAAGATTTATACAACCGGAAGTGCGGAAGGTGTCTATATTCGGATTATTGTTCAGTCAACTTGAGAGCCCTACCTATAGTGCTTCATATCTTAAATGGTATAATTTCCACCCATGTCCCCTTTGTGTTCATTTTACCCCTTATCGAAATTGCGAGGACGCAATGTTTTGTAAGGTGGATGGAATGTAACACCCCGCTCCCGGAATACGTACTTAGTTGCGTATTCAGATTTTTCGATCGTATTTTCGATTTACTTCCTGTATTTATTTTGTATTATGAATTATTTATATGATCGTTTTGTCTTGGATAAGGATTCGTGGACTCAGAGTCTGCTCATCTCTGAACCAGGGACCTGATCCTAGTGTATTACTCAATTTGAATTAATATTTATTTTAATATTATTTTGTGGTCAACTTTATGGTAAATTTTTTCAGTTTCATTTCCACATTACTAATCAAACAATGAAAAACATAATATACTTTTCTGCTTACACTTTCACATTATAACCAAACATTGAAAATTAGAATTGCACAAATTCTAATTTCTCACTACAATTTCACATTTTTCATCCTCATTTCTCACTTACACTTTTTCCTTCCACTTTCATGAAACCATATAGGCCCTATGTAACCCATATGGCCACGCGTTTAAAGTGATCGCCTTATAAATTGTTCACCTTTAACTTTGTTCTATTTGTCTTTAACTCATATGGTCTACCTTCGGCCTAATTTTTAATATCAGAGTAGGTAACATGAAATCTGACATTATTTTTTTTGCAACTACAGTCAACGTGTCTCTGCATCAAAGTAGACAGACTAGCAATGAATGCACATATTTTAGCAAAATTTTTTATTTAGTATATGAGAAAATATACTAAAAAATGGTTTTGTTTTTGGATGGAGCAATAGTAATAGTTTTTTAATTTAGTGGCAAATAAAATAATTAGTGTAATACCCCGTTCCCGGAATACGTACTTAGTTGCGTGTTCAGTTTTTCGATCGTATTTTCGATTTACTTCCTGTATTTGACCGATTTCAGTTTTAAAAGTCATTTTTCAATATTATATATTTTCTATGATTTTTTGGAATTTTTCTGAATTTAATTAAATATTTTCAAAACCGGTGTCGACCAGTACCGCTGATCGATTCTCGGATTTTTAATTCACAAACAGTTAGGAATTTCTAGAAGGTCCTTTAGACTTTATTTCTTAGAATCATATTTTCTATCTAAATACTTTTTTTGGGAATTTTATGAATTTATGAAAGTTCCAACAGAGTCGGTAGATAACTGATTCCGGGATTTTTAGTTTAAAACTATAAATTATTTCTTCAAACGAATTTCACCATGAGTCTTAAAATGTTATTCTTGATTTTTAGTAAAATTTTCGGGTCGTTCCGAGATACTTGAATTTCGGACGATTCCGGTATTTTCCAAAATTCCATTTTCCAATTTTCCAATAATTCCAATTTTTCCACATAATCCCACTCACTTTCACCTAATCCTTTTAAATCCCACTCATTCTCTCTCTCCCCCATGGCCGGCCAAGTGGCCAAGTGAGGGACACCTCACCCTCCCCATATTTGCACAAAACCCCCTCTCAATTACACTATTTGCAACTCCTTTACAAAATCTAACACCTATATAAACAATCTCTTTACATTTCTTTTCCTTTTTCTTCATTTCACCTAAGTGTTAGCCCTCACCAAGAGATCTCTCCTCCTTCTCAACCTCAACCCTAGCTCCAAGAACCACCTCAAGGACTTCATCTCCACCTCAAGCAACCACCTTGGACCTTGGATCATAGCCTTCTTCGCCACCGAAGATCACCTTGGCGCCATTCGTCGTCAACGACTCTTCGACCGCATAAAACGCCGATTGATCACTCCTCGTGAGTATTTTTACTCACCAAGACATGTGAATTTCCTAGTATACTTGTATCCCCACTTCTTGTACACTTGTGCCTCCAAAATCAGGTTTTGACCTTCAAATTCGACCAGCAAATTCTGTTCTGTACGCTACTTACAGACCCGGATTAGTCGACTTGACCTAGGTATTAGTCGACTAACCCTTCTAGTTGAACCTTAACCTGTTTCTGAAACACAGTTTTAGTCGACTTACCCTGATTATTAGTCGACTAACCCTTTCTGGAAATAAACCTCAACTCTCTGGAAATCACTGTTAGTCGACTACACATTCCTCCCTAGTCGACTAACCTTACTCGAACCAGAAACCCAACTCTCGGCCCTAGTCGACTTATCCTATTTATTAGTCGACTATAGACTACTAGTCGACTAACCCTTCTCACCTTAGTCGACTCCTGAAACAGACTCAACTCTCTGTATCCCAGTTCAAGTCGACTTAGCTTGACTGTTAGTCGACTTGCGTGTCTGTTAGTCGACTACCCTTTTTACCTAGTCGACTAAATTTCCCTGAAACAGAATATCAACTCTCTGGAACCCAGTTTTAGTCGACTAATCCAGACTGTTAGTCGACTTAAGACCCCTACCAGTCGACTACACCTTCCACCTAGTCGACTAATTTAAGCTGTTTATTATAGTTGATTTCTTTTCTAAATTTGGATCTTACCCTGATACATGTGTATTATATTATGCTTGTTCATGCTTCGTAACTGATACTACTTGACCTATTACTGGATGGATGTTATCTCTTGTAACTTCATGACTTGTTATTACATATTCTCGTTTCATGACATGTTAAACAGTGAATATCACCACTTATCATGCCATCTCTTGAACCAAGCATGATGCATTCAACTTTTGTATAAAATGGACCAACTTACATTGGGTCAGGGGGAAACATGCGGATATCGATATGTGTTCGTGTTTACAGTGGCATTAGGTATATTGTACAATTATGTTCCGGTCTAACCTGAGGGCCTCCAGGAGACCGAGGGGAGTGCTTGCTCCCTTTTCCTGAGTACTATCATGATAAGGGCATACAAAGTCCCTCCTGAATAGCCTAGCGGCTGGCTTCCGTCACCAAGCAACGGAACAATCCTGGACCGTTATCCCGGGCATGTACGGGGTCCACTGTAAACATAGTTCGTTGATACCCCGCTGTTTCCAATAACAACCTTGTATTACTAGGATATGGATCTATGTGCGCTGGGACGCTGGGTCACATAGCTAGATATCACAGTAAGACAAGTAATAATAATAATAGACTTTAACTATGTATCATTTCATCCTGATTATAGTTCTTTATGCTTTCATTACTTGTTGGTTTATATTCATTATGCTGTTCCGTCCTTATTATTCATATCTCTTAGCCACTTGGCTATAACCTGTTCATTTTCGGGAGGTCCTGACTCCCTTGGATTTGTATGTTCAGGTTCCGAAGCTTGGATCGAAGTGGAGCCATCCACAGAAGATCGAGCTTTCTTTAGCGAGCAGACTGATTAGCTCTAGTCCTTGCGCCAGATCTTTCTTTTTGACTCACGGGATCTTCATCCTACTCGTGAGCATTTTGTGTTTATGTTGTATCTTCTGCTTTTGGACTTAGTCGTGATAAAAGACACATGTAATGTGTAATATTTTATCATATCTTGTGATGACTTGTACTCGTACTTTTATGTTGGCATATGTATGGAAATCACGCTTTGTCGTGCACTCTGATCCTTGTTGTATTTTATGCTTAGCGTGTATACGTGGGGGCACCTTCTGACCTGCGTATATACGTCGCAGTGACGTCCCCGTATCTGTGGAATCGGGGCGTTACAGGTTGGTATCAGAGCCTAGGCTCTCACACTATAGTACAATCAAGCAGCAAATTACTGTAATTTGCTATTGCCAACTACAATGTACAAAGTTATCTAGTCCTTCTTGATCCCTTCTTGATTCCTTCCCTTGTGTCCTAAACTCCTTCCATTCTTCCAATTCCAGTTATCTTTCCCAAATTCGGTATGGAGAGAAGGACGGGACGAAACCATTCCGGACAAGCATCGAATGGACCCACGGGGAGAGAATGTGGACATTCTGAGAGTCATTCAGACGATGATGGAGAACCAGCAGCAACAGACCGAACTTCTTCGGCAGGAGTTGGCAGCCCCTAAGGAACAGAGGCCGGGGAATATTTCAGATTTCAGACGGCTGCAACTGGCCATATTCACGGGTGAAGAGAAACCCCTGGATGCCGAGCAATGGCTGACGGATACATCAGATCTGCTGAATGCAGCCAGAGTACCAAAGGAGAACCAAGTTGAGGTCGCCAAGATTCAGTTAAAAGATATAGCTAGGACTTGGTGGCTAGCTGAGGAGGCCAGACTGGAGAAGCCTGTCACCTGGGACACGTTCTCCAAGAGTTTCTACAGCAGATTCTTCCCTGCTACTGCTCAGAAAGACATGGAGGAGCAGTTCATCAGATTGCAGCAATGGAACAAGTCAGTGGATGAGTATGCAGCAGAGTTTCTCAGGCTTAGCCGCTTTGCTCCGTACATGGTAGCGGATGAGGAGAAGCGGCTAGTAGGTTTCAGCAGGGCTTGCAGATGGACATCCAAGTTTTCTTAATGCCCCAGCAGCTGAAGACTTATTCAGAAGTTCTCACCATAGCTCGGGAGGTAGAGCGTGGGCTAGAGAAGAAGCAAGAGAACCAGATGAAGAACCAGGCCATGAAGAGGCCATTTGCACCTATGGGAAGAGGAGGCCCTTACAGAGCAGCAAAGGTTCAGACTGTGAGGCAACCATTCAGACCAGCTCCTTACCAGACGGCCCAACCTTTTTCCTTCTGCAGCTATTGTCAGAAACCAGGCCATGTTCGTCAGAATTGCCGTAGGGCAAATGGGTTATGTTTGGTGTGTGGTTCCCGAGACCATTCCATAGAAACCTGTTCACACAGGAGAATGGGATAGCCGGCCAAGTTTTGCCAGCACTGCAGGGACCGAATGGACAGAGAGCACTTCCAGGGCCACCGGGGCAGAGGAATCAAGGGCCGATGATCAGGGGAGTTCCTCCCCCTCCTCCACAGCGAGCTATTCGCCCAGTCCAGAGAGGAGCTAGGACTGCAGCAGGGCGTGGAAGGGGCCAAGCCTTCAATTTGACAGAAGTAGAGGCTGAGACTTCTGAGGAGGTGATAACAGGTAATATCAGGGTGCATTCTAAACCTGTTTTAGCCCTCTTCGATTCAGGTGCTTCACATTGTTTTATCTCAGATCATTTTGTGGCATTGCATTCCATACCTGTTAGATCTTTAGACCACAAATGGAGATTAGTACAGGGAATGGAGTAGTCATATCTTCTAGAGTTTGTGCTGACTGTCCAGTAGAACTTTGTGATAAGACCTTGGCCATAGATATGCTCGTACTAGACACCAAGGGGTACGACGTAATCTTAGGCATGACCTGGCTCAGTCAGTACTATGCAGTTATTGACTGTAGGGAGAAGAAGATTATTTTTAGGATCCCCCGTCAACCGGAATTTCAATTTAGTGGAGAGGTGAAGTCTACCAAGGGAAAGACTCGGTTGACTACTTCGGAGGTTCAGAAGGGAGTACCGGTGTGGATGAATTTCCAGGAGTGTTTGCTGAGATCTCAGGACTGCCACCTGAAAGGATGATTGAGTTCTCTATTGATACTGTGCCTGGAACAGCTCCTATATCCAAGGCTCCGTACAGGATGGCACCTACGGAGTTAGAGATTCTAAAGAAGCAGCTGCAAGAATATTCAGACAGGGGATTGATTAGGCCAAGTACTTCACCATGGGGAGCTCCAGTACTGTTGGCGAACAAGAAGGATGGTGGTAAGAGACTTTGTATTGATTATAGGGAATTGAACAAAGTTACCATCAAGAACAAGTATCCCTTACCAAGGATTGATGATTTGTTTGATCAGCTTCATGGAGCCCGAGTATTCTCTAAACTAGATTTACAGTCGGGTTACCATCAGCTAAGGGTGAGGAAGGAGGATATTTCGAAGACGGCATTCAGGACCCGTTATGGCCACTATGAGTTTCTAGTTATGCCTTTTGGAGTCACCAATGCCCCTTCGGTTTTCATGGATTTGATGAACAGAGTGTTTCGCCCTATTTGGATCAGTTTGTAGTGGTTTTTATAGATGACATCTTGATCTATTCAAAGAACAACAGGGAGCATGCAGAACACTTGAGGATTGTATTGCAGACTCTACAGCAGGAGCAGCTTCATGCTAAGAGGAGCAAGTGTGACTTTTGGTTGGACAGTATAGCCTTCCTTGGACACATAGTTTCAGCAGAAGGAATTTCAGTTGACCCCAGCAAAGTCCAGGCGGTGAGAGATTGGCCAATTCCGAGGACGGTGACTGAGATTAAGAGTTTTCTGGGACTAGCCGGATATTACCGACGCTTGTCCAAGATTTCTCTAGGATTGCAGCTCCGTTAACCCAGCTCACTCGGAAAGGAGAAAGGTACACATGGACAGAGGAATGTACTGCAGCTTTTGAGCAATTGAAGCAGAGGCTCATTTCAGCTCCAATCTTGAAGACTCCCTCAGGAAGAGGAGGGATGGTCATATTCAGTGATGCATCAGGAAAAGGCCTGGGGTGTGTACTTATGCAACATGATCATGTCATAGCTTATGCATCCAGGCAACTGAAGACTCATGAGCGGAATTACCCAACTCATGACTTGGAGCTAGCAGCTGTTATATTTGCCTTGAAGATCTGGAGGCATTATCTTCTGGGGGATAAGGTGTTGATATACACGGATCACAAGAGCCTCAAGTATATTTTCTCACAGAAGGAGTTGAACATGAGGCAGAGGCGGTGGCTGGAGTTAATGGCGGACTATGATATTGACTTGCAATATCATCCCGGCAAGGTCAATACAGTACCGGATGCACTGAGCAGGATGCCAGAGAATAGAGTACTTGTCCAACTTACTCAGCAGAAGGAGTTGATTCAAGACATCATCAGATTGGACTTGATGTTGGTACAAGGAGGTGATAAGGCAGGACAGTTCATGACTTTGCAGATTCAGTCAACATTAATAGATGAGATCAAGGAAGCTCAGAAGGTAGACCCCAGATTGCAGCAATTCCGAGCTCAGGTAGAGGCTGGATTGAGGACTGATATCAGTATTCATCCGGATGGTGCCTTATACTTTGGTAGCAGGATTTGTGTTCCCCAAGGAGAAGTTCGGCAGAAGATTTTAGCAGAAGCACACAGTTCAGCTTATTCCATACACCCAGGGGGAACCAAGATGTATCAGGACTTGAAGAAGCAGTTTTGGTGGAATGCTATGAAAAGGGAGATAGCTCAGTTTGTAGCCAAGTGCTTGGTTTGTCAGCAGATAAAAGATAGAGCATCAGAGGACAGCTGGACTTCTTCAACCTTTGCCGATACCCGAATGGAAGTGGGAGCACATCACCATGGATTTTGTCACGGCATTGCCTCGCAGTCCTAAAGGTAATAATGCTGTGTGGGTAATCATTGATCGCCTCACCAAGTCAGCTCATTTCATACCATTCAGGGTAGGTCAGGCAACAGAGGTTCTGGCAGACAAGTACATGAAGGAGATAGTTCGTCTACATGGAGTTCCCAGTTAGTATATTTCAGACAGAGACACCAGATTCAGATCTCATTTCTGGGAAAGTCTCCAAGAGAGTCTGGGAACTCGTCTGAAGTTCAGTACTTCATATCATCCTCAGACAGACGGACAATCAGAGAGGACTATCCAGATTCTTGAAGACATGTTGCGGGCTTGCATGATTGAGTTCAAGGGATCGTGGGAAGACCATCTTCATTTGGCTGAATTTTCTTATAATAACAGCTACCAGGCAAGTATCAAGATGGCACCCTTTGAAGCATTGTATGGAAGAAAGTGTAGATCACCGATCTGTTGGGATGAAGTCGGTGAGAGGAGACTTTTGGGACCAGAGATCCTGATTCAGACAACAGATAAAGTCAGGATTATCAGGGATCACCTCAGGGCAGCGCAGAGTCGGTAGAAGAGTTGGGCAGACACACTGAGAAGGCCATTGGAATTCCAGACAGGGGATCATGTGTTTTTGAAGATATCACCTACAAAGGGAGTAATCCGGTTCGGTACTCGTGGAAAGCTTAGTCCGAGATATATCGGCCCATTCGAGATCTTGGACCGAGTGGGAGATGTGTCTTACAGGTTGGCGTTACCGCCATCTTTGGACGGAGTTCACAATGTATTCCACGTATCACAGCTGAGGAAGTATGTGAGGGATGATAGTCATATCCTGAATCACTCCGAACTGGAACTACAACCGGATTTGTCATACCAAGAGCAACCGATGGCCATTTTGGACAGAAGTGTCAAGACATTGAAGAACAAGGCAATACCATTAGTGTTGGTGTCTTGGAACAGACATGCACCAGGAGAAGCACGTGGGAACGAGAGGATGTTATCCGTGAGCGTTATCCGCAACTCTTCACATCTTGATTTGGTAAACTCTTTCTTCTCATCCTTCTTTATTGCTACCTTTCACTTCCTGTTATCCTCCTTTACCGTCACCTTTCACTTTATGAAATTTCGAGGACGAAATTTTTGTAAGGTGGATGGATTGTAATACCCCGTTCCCGGAATACGTACTTAGTTGCGTGTTCAGTTTTTCGATCGTATTTTTCGATTTACTTCCTGTATTTGACCGATTTCAGTTTTAAAAGTCATTTTTCAATATTATATATTTTCTATGATTTTCTGGAATTTTCCTGAATTTAATTAAATATTTTCAAAAACGGTGTCGACCAGTACCGCTGATCGATTCTCGGATTTTTAATTCACAAACAGTTAGGAATTTCTAGAAGGTCCTTTAGACTTTATTTCTTAGAATCATATTTTCTATCTAAATACTTTTTCTGGGAATTTTATGAATTTATGAAATTTCCAACGGAGTCGGTAGATAACTGATTCCGGGATTTTTAGTTTTAAAACTATAAATTATTTCTTCAAACGAATTTCACCATGAGTCTTAAAATGTTATTCTTGATTTTTAGTAAAATTTTCGGGTCGTTCCGAGATACTTGAATTTCGGACGATTCCGGTATTTTCCAAAATTCCATTTTCAATTTTCCAATAATTCTAATTTTTCCACATAATCCCACTCACTTTCACCTAATCCTTTTTAAATCCCACTCATTCTCTCTCTCCCCATGGCCGGCAAGTGGCCAAGTGAGGGACACCTCACCCTCCCCATATTTGCACAAAACCCCCTCTCAATTACACTATTTGCAATTCCTTTACAAAATCTAACACCTATATAAACAATCTCTTTACATTTCTTTTCCTTTTTCTTCATTTCACCTAAGTGTTAGCCCTCACCACGAGATCTCTCCTCCTTCTCAACCTCAACCCTAGCTCCAGAACCACCTCAAGGACTTCATCTCCACCTCAAGCAACCACCTTGGACCTTGGATCATAGCCTTCTTCGCCACCGAAGATCACCTTGGCGCCATTCGTCGTCAACGACTCTTTCGACCGCATAAAACGCCGATTGATCACTCCTCGTGAGTATTTTTACTCACCAAGACATGTGAATTTCCTAGTATACTTGTATCCCCACTTCTTGTACACTTGTGCCTCCAAAATCAGTTTTTGACCTTCAAATTCGACCAGCAAATTCTGTTCTGTACGCTACTTACAGACCCGGATTAGTCGACTTGACCTAGGTATTAGTCGACTAACCCTTCTAGTTGAACCTTAACCTGTTTCTGAAACACAGTTTTAGTCGACTTACCCTGATCATTAGTCGACTAACCCTTTCTGAAATAAACCTCAACTCTCTGGAAATCACTGTTAGTCGACTACACATTCCTCCCTAGTCGACTAACCTTACTCGAACCAGAAACCCAACTCTCGGCCCTAGTCGACTTATCCTATTTATTAGTCGACTATAGACTACTAGTCGACTAACCCTTCTCACCTTAGTCGACTCCTGAAACAAACTCAACTCTCTGTATCCCAGTTCAAGTCGACTTAGCTTGACTGTTAGTCAACTTGCGTTGTCTGTTAGTCGACTACCCTTTTTACCTAGTCGACTAAATTTCCCTGAAACAGAATATCAACTCTCTGGAACCCAGTTTTAGTCGACTAATCCAGACTGTTAGTCGACTTAAGACCCCTACCAGTCGACTACACCTTCCACCTAGTCGACTAATTTAAGCTGTTTATTATAGTTGATTTCTTTTCTAAATTTGGATCTTACCCTGATACATGTGTATTATATTATGCTTGTTCATGCTTCGTAACTGATACTACTTGACCTATTACTGGATGGATGTTATCTCTTGTAACTTCATGACTTGTTATTACATATTCTCGTTTCATGACATGTTAAACAGTGAATATCACCACTTATCATGCCATCTCTTGAACCAAGCATGATGCATTCAACTTTTGTATAAAATGGACCAACTTACATTGGGTCAGGGGGAAACATGCGGATATCGATATGTGTTCGTGTTTACAGTGGCATTAGGTATATTGTACAATTATGTTCCGGTCTAACCTGAGGGCCTCCAGGAGACCGAGGGGAGTGCTTGCTCCCTTTCCTGAGTACTATCATGATAAGGGCATACATAAGTCCCTCCTGAATAGCCTAGCGGCTGGCTTCCGTCACCAAGCAACGGAACAATCCTGGACCGTTATCCCGGGCATGTACGGGGTCCACTGTAAACATAGTTCGTTGATACCCCCGCTGTTTCAATAACAACCTTGTATTACTAGGATATGGATCTATGTGCGCTGGGACGCTGGGTCACATAGCTAGATATCACAGTAAGACAAGTAATAATAATAATAGACTTTAACTATGTATCCATTTCATCCTGATTATAGTTCTTTATGCTTTCATTACTTGTTGGTTTATATTCATTATGCTGTTCCGTCCTTATTATTCATATCTCTTAGCCACTTGGCTATAACCTGTTCATTTTCGGGAGGTCCTGACTCCCTTGGATTTGTATGTTCAGGTTCCGAAGCTTGGATCGAAGTGGAGCCATCCACAGAAGATCGAGCTTTCTTTAGCGAGCAGACTGATTAGCTCCAGTCCTTGCGCCAGATCTTTCTTTTTGACTCACGGGATCTTCATCCTACTCGTGAACATTTTGTGTTTATGTTTATCTTCTGCTTTTGGACTTAGTCGTGATAAAAGACACATGTAATGTGTAATATTTTATCATATCTTGTGATGACTTGTACTCGTACTTTTATGTTGGCATATGTATGAAAATCACGTTTGTCGTGCACTCTGATCCTTGTTGTACTTTTATGCTTAGCGTGTATACGTGGGGGCACCTTTTGACCTGCGTATATACGTCGCAGTGACGTCCCCGTATCTGTGGAATCGGGGCGTTACAAT